>OY978526.1:5809816-6222669 GCA_963854835.1 Megamerina dolium | reverse complement strand
AAAATCTAAGTATTGCAAATTGCGATATTATTGAATTGAATAGGTATAAAATAAAATGAAAGAAGAACTGATCCAAAGCAATTTTTGTGCCGCGGTGTAATATGGCGGACGCTACGTCACCGGTTCTCGTCGCTCGTTTGCTCGCAGCACAGTCGTTGGTCTTCACGTCGTCACTTTCGTCGAACAACACAACTCAATGAGACTTATTGAAAGCACACAGGCATGCAGGCACTCAAGCAGACAGGCACTGCCGTTGCTGCTATTACTACTACTACTACTACCACCGTTGTTACTGCCGCCGTCTCATACACATACGCATTATTCGCTCGTCACACACACACACACACACACACACTTGCAATGCAAAAAGAAGAAGAAAAACGAACAAAAATGCACACAAGCCAGGCAGGCGTTCTTCCGCTCTATCTCTCTCACTCTCTCTCTCTCTCTCTCTTTGTGTTGTTTTTGTTGTTTAATGTGCAAAGCACTAAAATGAATGCAAATACCGATAAACATACACGGGCGCATAAGCATACAACAACATATGCACCACCCTATTCTTTCTCTCCCTCTCTCTCTCACACTCTCTCTTTCTCTGCTTCCATACACACTGCATATAATTTTGTACCTCTATGCGACAATCTTTCACATACATATGTGTTATGCATGCATGACTGTGTGTGTGTGTGTATGTGTGTGAGCGTGTGTAAATATAAGCAGCACAATGTGATGGTCAAGAGCAGCACAAAAAAAGTGGTGTGTATCAGGCAGAGAAGAATTTGCACAACAAAATAAAATGCGAAAATCTCACTCACACATGCACACAAACATGCTCAGAGCCCAACCACAAAAAAGCTCTCAATTGCTGTTCTCACTGAAGCACACACACGATCATTCATCCATCCATTCGCTCATCGACCAAAAACGCCAAAAGAAAGAAAAGGCAAACACAAAAACGACTCACTACTTACTTACTGTCTAATAAATTTAGCAAATGTATCTGCATCTCTTGTGGATAATATGTGTGTATGTGTTTGTGTGTGTGTTGTGTGTGGAACGAATGAAGGACCGAATTTGCGAATATGAAAATTGTACGAATGTCAGACATAAAAGATGATTGCAAAATGTAGAAAGCTCACAAAATCAGAAAGTAAACGTTAACAATGAGAGAGTGAATAACTACAAATATAAATGCCATCGTTGCTTGTCGTCTAGCGCTTGTCTGATGCTGTTCCAAAGTTATTAAGTCAATAAAATACATTTATATGCATATATTCTTATACATATATGTATGTATGTATATATGTGTGTACAAAGCTAATCATGTAAATGTGTGTTTATCATATGTACTTACAAATAAGCTGATTTTAGACTTATTCAATTTAATTTTTGAATTGCATATCGCATTATATGTATACTTTCATGCAAATGTTATCTATCTCAAAATACAATCTTCTCTCATTATAGGGCTATACTCTTTTACTTATATACAATACAATAGATCAGTTGATATAATATCTCATCACACAGATATTAAGTACAAACCTATTCATTTTATGTAGACTAAAGGAATTTGAGATTAGAAATTTGAAACTTCTTATGAGAACACACATAGTACAGTGGGGAAAATTGCCATATACTCATGCATATGGAAATTAATTTTATTTTGCCAAAAATTCTTTTTAATTTATTAATTTTTTAATTTAAGTACGGATATAAATAAAAACAAATTCTGCGGGAATTTACAAAATAATAATAAGACTAGATTACATAGTTAATATTTTCAAATTTACAGTGCTACAAAATTTATTAATCACTTCATTAAACGAATATCTTAAAAAGTTGGTTCATAAAAATGTATGCGACTCATCTTCGAAAGAAAAATTTTAATCATTGCACTTTTAATGATAATCAAATAATTATTTTGGTTTTGAAAGGATTTGCTAAGAAAAAAAAATAGCTTCTTTCTAGAAAATTCCGATAAAAATTATTTATGTTATCGAAGTGCAACATTTTTTTTTACAAATCGGTTAAAAACCGATTATAACTTTAAGATGAAACTAATTTTGACTTTGACCACGGATCTAACTTGAGGTTTACACAAGACAATTGTGCTAAGACAATAGCAATACATTCACATTTCTCTCATTGTCTTCGCTACTGTATTTGATATTTCGAAGACAGTAAATTTACGACAATTCGGTGACGTGGCAGAAACCAATCCAAGTCAGAGCATGAAATTCACACAAAACGACACTAATGGCGGTTGCTGAAAAGTGTAATGTCTTTATAATTGTTTGGACGCCTATATTACATGAATAATTTTTATCTTCTTTGTGTAAACGCAGCGTAAATGTATGAGTTAATTTCTCCGAAATTTTCCTAATAGAAACGACCGACACGAATTGAAACATTTGTCCGAGATGGCAAAAAAAAAAAAAAAATGTTTAATAAATTAACAAAAACTGCCTTGTTCTTATCACTTTCGAACAAAAAAAAAAGGTCGAAAAGTATATTTTATTATGCAGACTTAATAAAGTTGAGTTTATGCAAATTTCCACCATTGTAAATACACATATGCGAATGGGTACATGCATACGTACATACTTAAGTAAACATTAAAAATTTGCAAAATGTATTTTTGTAGGTTTGTTGTTGTTGTTGTTTTTTCTTCTTCTTCTTCTTCTTCTTCTTCTTTTCTTACTTTTCTTTCATTTTTCTACTCCTTTTACTGTGGCTAGCTTAGCTAATGAGTTTTACTCTTATTTTTTTGATTATATGTAGTATATTCAGATTGTTGGAACTTCATTTGTTTGAAGTAGTTTATTGTGGTTGCTGCTGTTGTTGTTGTTGTTGTTGTTGTTGTTTCATTGTTAGCATACATATATACATAGAGTGTATAACAGCAGCAGCCGTCGACGTTCCACTTGGATTCCACAAACATACACACGTACCGACGACAAATATTCATGTGAATAAAAGCGAAACACGTTTATAAATTGAGAAGAGTAATTTCATAAATCGTGATGAATCCATTTCCAACAAAATTGTTAGCAAATTGTGAAATTTTTCTTAAACATTTTATTACCTGAATGCAAATTTATAGCTTCATAACAAACAATATGCAATTAGTAGATTAGATATAAAGTTTTTTCTTAATTGAAATTAGATTAGATTACATATTTTACATTACATTTTTCAATTGATGTGCAGAAGAAGGTTAAAAGATTTGAAATTATATCGATTTGTTGAGAAATACTATGGAAGAAGAATCATTAGTATTTAGAATAACTACATTTTGCTACGAATATATAATTATTTTGTAAAAATTGCTAGTGTGACCAATCAAGGTGTGGTCAATTATTTAAAAAAAATTGTTGAAAATTATATTTTCCCATACTATCGTACTATATGTGTTATAATATTTTCACTATGAATTTATTTAAGTTTGATGGACAATACATTTTGTATATTTCCAGTGTATTGTCTGATAGATTGCAGTCCAATGAATAGAAAAATATCAACAAAAAGGATTATCATATCGTAAAAAGTATATTTATCTCGTTTTACTAAATTACTCATCATCAATTGCTATGTGGATTGTATATTTATAAGTACGATTTATATGCGAAAAACTGTGGATGGCATTAACAATTTGTAATGTAAATATAATAGCTATGTATGTAGTGAAATATTTTAATAGAATTTTTTATTTTTCATAAATACATAGGAAATTAGAATAGAGCAGCTAAACATTCGTCACAAATCCACATTCATTCTTGGACACACATAAATTTATAATGCGAAATTTGCAAATACATATTGTGGGTGGTGGTATCATAAAGTGTGGCACCGTTACAATTGCATCTCTAACAGCAAGCTAGTAGCTACATGTTTGTCCTTTGATAATGAACTTGTGGTTATATTTCAGGGTTTGCCGACTAGTGTAGTACAACTATGCATATATGCGTTAACACTGAGGTATACGTACATACCATACGATACATGAGTAAGTAGGTAGTAGCATGCATGAATGTAATGTACCAACTGAAGACTGGGTTAACTTTGTCATCATTGAGAGGGTGGTGGTGGGTGTATAGTCAAACAGGGGAATTATATGTATAACCGGCAAATGAGTATGGAAACAAAAGAGTGTTCTACATGAGTATTTGTATATATGGATGTATGAAAATTTAGAAAAACTCATTGATGTTTTCATCAAAGCTAAAAGTTCTTAATACTAAATATCATGATGGAATTGATAAAAAATTTTAAATTTTAAATTTGATGAAAAATAAGGCAATTAAAAGTTGATCGAAGCGTATACCAGGTGTACAAGCTTAAATCCGCTATTCTTCGGTAAAAAAAAAAAAAACACAAAAACACAAGGCTCGTAAACGTATGGAAATGGCTTGTTGAGTAACACCTAACCGTTCGGCATGCATTTTTTGCGATTGGGTGTCGTCCTCATTCAAAAGAGCCTGCAAATCATGGCCCTCAACTTTTCTGGGTCTATTTTCACGGTTCTTGTCACTCAAGTCAAAATTTCCTTCTTTGAACCGATGAAACCAGTCTCTGCAAGTGGTTTCCGATAGCGCACTGTCACCATAGGCCTCCACAAGCATTCGATGCGACTCAGCAGCAGATTTCTTCAAATTGAAGCAAAAAAGTAGAGCTTCCCGCATATGCTCTTTTTCTGGCACGAAACTAGACATGATTGTACGAGGAAAAATGTATGTTGTTGTATGAAATCACTGATGATGTTTACTAATTGATGTAAATAGGTGTTGAACTCATAAAAAAAAAAACGATAATAGCTCAATATACTCACTAACGCCATCTACGAGCAAACAGCGGATTTAAGCTTGTACTCCTGGTAAAAATCTTCGAACTTATTCAAAGAAGCTGTGGTACTCACAGCTCACATAGTGAGTTCTTTCATAGACAAATATGAAAAAAAATTGTGATTGTAAATGGTGATGCATTTCCTGCGTCACAAACGAATCTTTCATTTGAATAAATTATCAAGTCAACAACTTTGGGGATTGCATTACTTGTGTAATCCATCTCAACTTTATCCATATAGATATTTTCTATTTTTCAATATATTTTCAGTCATGATATTTAAGATATAAGATATGACAAACTCTTGTGATGACACTTTTTGTGCGTTTGATCATAGAGCTCGTAAAAATTCACATTTTTATTGACAATCGATTTGTCAATTGTTTATCGGCAGGTAACAGAGAACAAATTTTTGCCAAGCCGAGATTAGAGCACATAAAAACAACACACATATTATAGCAGCCATATTAACGATTAATATTAACACAAGCACATATTGAATGGAAATCTTTCTGCAGATAATTGCTTGATTGCTCAAACATATTTCAAATAAATGAGACATTTTTCACGCCAGTGTATATTTTGTTACAATTCATCACATCTGTTCTAACACACATAAACAACAAAGCATTCATATCAGGTGTTTGCGAGCAGTAAATTATAAACAAGAGCAGCATTTTGCTTATTGTCACCGAATTGACACGAGTTATCATTAATTTTATATGTAGAAATATATTTATTTTCAAATGTTTAATATTTTTTTTTTTTTCTTCTAAACACATAATATACTCATACTCATATATACGCTGATGATTGGATGTTGCTTGTTTCTGTGTGTTATGTACGAGTACCTATGACTCGAGAGGCTACTGTGACTGACTATGTGACTAATAAGATAGCAACAGCAACAATAAATACAATAATAATAATAAAAATAATAGCAAAGTAGTACACGGAAAAATAATTTTTCAAAAATACTAAAAGAAAGATGCGCGTGTATTAGAACAAAAATATATATAAATTATAAATAAATAATATCTGTCATATTAAATAGGTATATGCATGGTATATGCATGTATGAAATGTTGAATACAATTGATAATTAAATTATTTATATTCATTTCATAAGGGGCTTTTCATAAAGGGCGATGTATTTTGTCTTTTTCATCAAAATGTAAAAAATATATACTGAAATAATATATTCTTTATTTTATACGAAATTCTAGTCGATAAATTTCAAATGTCTTCTATGGAAATGCCTGTACGAGTGGCAAGCAGAACCAAATTTCTCAATACTTTTGCATATAAATTGATAAATGATCAAGTAATTTCACATTTAATTTTGATCTTTGGAGTCTTTGAAGTCATTGATTTTTGTGTTACATCAATGTTTTAAGAAATTGGCGTATTTTACTGGTAACTTCTGTAGCATGTAGAATCGAATCGAATGCGGAAATTTGATAAAACAACATCTCTATAGTTTCTAGCGATGTTGGAGCATCTATTTTTCCATTATTAATTGACATTGACATTGGTTAAAATGTGAAAACAATAAAAATCTGATACGAAAATGCGTCATCCCTATGGAAAAACCCTATGCATATATGTACGTATGTACTTACATCTAAATGCACATGCATACAAGTTTGCATACTTGGCGCTCTAATCATAAAGTACTCGTTTTCTTGTTTAATAAAACTATTCACTCATATTTTATCACATTCGGGTGATTTATTATAATTAGTGACTAAAGCGCAAAAACAATAAGCAAGCTACGAATGAATTAATGATGAAAAAATGTGCAATAATGGCGAAGTGGTATCAACAATGTCCGATATTAATGCAAAAATTTGAGCAATCATATCGAAAAAAGAATTTATGAAATTACAAAAATTTACGCAAGAATTTCGAAATAAAATATTGCAATAAAAATGTCAAAAGTTCACTCTGACTTTTAAAAAATATTTCGCCATTATTGCCATTAAAATATTTGCATTTTTTATTTTGTTTTGTCATTTTTTCTTTTCTTTTGAATTTATCAGATATTCGAAATATGAAATTTTATACAATATAGAATCGTGTTACCGTAAGTTCCTCAAAAAATGCTTACACTTTCAAATTTTAAAATCTCGATAAATATTTCGTTTTTATCGACTACTGTTATATACGTGGGTGCCGTAGCTCAGTGGTTAGTGTGTTCGCCTTCTGATCTGTAGGTCGTGGTTCAATACCCGGCTGATGCATAACAAATTTAATATCGAAAAGATTTTTCTTTCGAACGGTACCCACCTGTCGGCAAGCAATTGGCAATTCTTCCGACAGTAACAACTTGCCATGAAAAAGCTTCTAAAAAGAACGCTGTGACAAAGCTCAGAAAAAGTGATGTCACAAGTGTTCTGCCGTTCGGAACCGGCTAAAATAAGTAGGTCCATTCGAATACTGTCCAAAATTTAAGACGCACAACAGTAATGGAAGAGGAGCTCGGCCAATGAGCCCTTTGGGGCTTTAAGTGCCACATATTTATTTTTTTTTATTTATGTTATATACGAAGAATTCTCGAAAGAATTTTATCCTTATTCGATCTTTGCAGAAACTTCAAGATTTTTCGAACTATAGCTACTATCGTAAATAACGAAAATTTTTCGAAAGTGTTATCGCTAGTGTAAAATATTTGTAGGCAAATGTTACCTAAACGGTGTTGCGAGGATTTTTGGTTAGAAATTGACTTTGACTCAGCTCAATTGGTTAGTGATGGTTGGATAATATTTCTCTGTGGATGAATCGTAGTAAGTTCGAATTCCAGACGGAACAAATATAAATAAATAATAAAATATGATTAACATAATTAAATAAAATAGGTAAATTTATTAAACAGTAAATTAGTTGCTGCCATTGAAAATTACTCAAAAATTTATAGCATACTTTTTAAGCAAGCCTATAAACGATTCGAAAAATTGTTTAACATTGAAACGTTTACAATAGTTTTGGTAATTTTTCAAATCGCAAATCAGCTCGAATGCGATAATTTTCTTCGAGGAAAGCGTCGTAAATGAAATATTAATCGATTGGGATTGTTCCATATTATTCCATGTTGAAATTGAATTTAAACATTTTAAATTTATGAGTGAAAATATCTGTAAAAAAAAAAATCACACACAGACACACGCACCTTATAAAATTTGTATGTTTTTAATTACACAGCGTTATAGTAATCTCTTGGAAGTTGTAGGTTTGGTCGAGCACAAGACAAAATCATAAATATTTTTTGAGTTATTGGCAATAGAATAAATAACTAAGTTACGGATTACTAAAAGACCTCCCAGTGGCTCAAAGACCAAATTTTTTAAAATCATATCCAAAATATCATAGTGTTTACAACATTTCCAAAACATGGTTTTGTGCTGTTAACGACCAAATTTACAACGTCCATTGGGTCACTTGAAAAGGGCATTAAATTTTTGTTCTTTTTTTTTTTGTTTTTTTTTTTTTGCTTAAAAATATATGTAATATCCCTTTGATATTTTAGATAAAGTAGACGAATATAAAAAATAATAATTTGTGATAATACTAATATTCTCTTAATATTCTTAATATTTTGTCGACAAATCGTAGAGCGAAAAACAAAAAAAAATTCTACATATGATTCCAAGTATATTTATTTGCCCAAAAACCACGTCGTACTTTAACAAATTCTTATGTATTGTTTAAACAAAATTTGTTTATATAAATTTGGATGGTAAAAACTTCCAATAATTGGTACTTTCTTTTTTGTTAAACGATTTGGAATTTTTTTTTTTCACAAACCATTATATATTTGCATATATCACCTATTCAAATAATATGAAAACCAAGAAATATTATTGAATACACACTCGGTACGCAGTACTGATATTCTGAATGGCAATCACAATCGCTAATAATTACAACGTACATATTAGTATATATGGTAAGTGTTTTAGTTGAAAATCTTCTCATCATTGTATGACCAAGCTATTCTGATAATTTGATTCTTTATATCTAAAACAATCACACTGCAAAAATAAGCAAAAAATTACTTGTACTTGTTTGTAGTCTTTTTTGATTTTACTACTCGTAATAAATACGAGTATTATTACTATTTTTAAGTATTTTTAGAATTTTTAGTACTTAGTATAATAGTACTTAGTATTTTTAATATTTTATTGCTATGTACATATATGTATTAGTTCCTATATGACTACTTACTCGAATGATTTGCTTAATACAGTCACTGATGTGTAAGATCTTGAAGAAATCCAAATGTTTGTTTAATTGTCGTAGTTTTAATCCCAATTGTACGATGAATGTATTATTATGAATATTATTATATTTTTATTTATTTAATTATTTTTACTTTTTTTTTTTTTTTTGTATTCTTTCTTCTAAACACAGCACACTTATAATATGTATATAATTTTCTTATACGAACACAAAAAAAAAAAACAAAACAAAATATATATTTATATATGTATATTTATAAAAAAAAAAACAAAACAACAATAATTTACTAAAGAACACGTTGTTGCTGTTGTAAAAAAATCGTGACACGTTGTATGCGCGATTTTAATATTAATTGTTGAGTTAGTTGTTGAGTTTGTTGCTAAATTACGCGCGCACGATACACCGAAGGCAACCAGCAGCAGTAACTCTCAGCAAAAGCAGATGCACTTTGGCAAAATACAATATCGCATTAAAAGAAAATATCTCAATTCTCAATTTAATTGTGCGCTTTTTCTACACACACACATACACGCAATCACACAGTCATACAGCTATGCGTTGCGTTGTGTTCATGTAGTCAATTGCAATTTCCAATTTCTCCTTTCGTTTTGCATTTATACTGTGCTGCTGCTAATCTGCCAAATAGTTTTATGAATGTCAAATTCAAATGAATAAAATCCGTTGCACTGTACTTTTTCTCTGTGAGTTATACACACACACTGGGTGTATATGTGTGGCTGGCTGTGGTGTGTGTGTGTGTGTATGATGCGTTGTGTATTTTGTACGAGGAACGATTACGAAAGCAACAACCCAAACGATCGACGATGCATTTGATGATGAAGACGTTGGCTTTGATCGTTCGTGTTCCAAGTAACGAAAACGTTGACTACGATAATGATGATGATGATGATGATGAGGAGGACGACGACGACTTCGACAATTGCAATCTTGCTTGCACGATGTTGTTGCTTATGGATGATGATTGCGAGTATGAAGATGCGCCGCACAATGCAGTGATGCAACGAAACTGCACGAAAGCTAACAACACACACACACGTTCGCACGCAAATACATACACAATACACAATACAACGAAACGCAGTGAGAGCGCGTTTCAGTAGTAGATGCAGACAAAGGCGCGCACACACACAAACAAACACAAACGCAAACCGAATGCAATGTGCAGCAGCAACAACAGGGTAAGAGAGGGTTGTATGTAAGCTCTTTTTCTTCCTTTCCTTTGCAATTTTCTGCAGTCGCTATTGTTGTTGTTGTTGTTCAATATGCATTCACTGAAACGATGCACGATCACTTAACGAAGCTCGATGCCGATGCCGAAATGTTGCGAAACAAGTTACGACGACGTCTATTAAATGCACACACAACAACACACACTCAAAGGGGCGATAATGGGCAATAGCGATTGTATGTATGTATGTATGCAGCGGCGATAAGTAGTTGTTAGTACAGTGCAGTGCACTGCAAATTCAACAAAATCGATGCAATATACCAGTAGAGATTGTTGTTGTTGTGATTTATTATTACTATTCCTTTTTCCTCTTCTCTCTAGTTGTTGTTGTTGTTGTTGTTGTTGTTGCCGGCAAATTTTTTCTAATTTTTCAATTTTTTGTATTCAGGTTTCTTTTTTATTCGTCGATTATTATTATTATTTATCGATTTTTCTTTTCGCGCAGAATTTATCAATTTCTATGTCTTTGTCTATTTTGCCGGTTTTTTTCGTTTTTCGTAACTATTGTATGCGAATTGTGCCACGTGTACACATAACTTGATATTTAAATCGTCATTTGTTGTTATTGTTGTTGTTAAATATAAATTATTAAATTAAACAACGAGTTTAAATGCGTTTTCAATTAATTAATTAATGCTTAAATTAATATAATATATTAATTATGATGAATTATATTAATAATAAAAACAAAATTATAATATAGAAAACAAATTATGAAATTCCGTTGAATTGAAAAATCGTTTTTAGGCACGTTTATTAAAAATTACTTAAATTTATTAATATTTTGCTTCTTTTTGTGTTTTTTTTTTTGTTATTACTTTCGTCGATTTTATATGCAGCTGAGAAAGATTAGTTGTCGTTGTCTGTATGAATTTTGCAACTATGGAATTTTTATGAGATTTTTGCTTTTATTTTTGCATAAATCCTGAAAATCCGACTGCGTTCGATTGGAAAATGTGCGCGAAAATGAGTGTTGTGTAATTATAAGCAGACGAGATAACTGAATGTGTACGAGATGATGATGATACTCCAAAACGAAATACCGACGAATAGAGTATGACGATAATCGAAGAATCGAATGCGAGAATATGTGTAGAAAGTGGGCGACAGCAGCGGCGCCGGCGGCGGCGATAACTTTGAAATATCGTATCCAATGCAAACTGCAAACTGTTACCACAATTAAAATATGAAAATTTTTCTTTGGAGTATTATTTCTGCAGGCGTGCGAATGTGAACTACTTATGATGAGCAAAAAAAAAAAAACGCAGTCAGTGTGTTGTTTTGAAATATGCTGATTATTAAACGACGTTCTGTAAAATATTAGCTTATGATTAAAAAATATACCACTCTTGTGTCTATTTTTTATATTTTTTTTTTCTTTTTTTTTATTTAATGTTTTATTATTTTTCTTTTATAGAAAAATCCAATCACCAATCTCGATCTCGATCTTATTTAATGATCAAGTAACAAATGCAATTGTGTTTGTATACAAAAATATCTGTTTTCGATATACACAAATGCAACACATTAAATTCATTACAAATGTTACACATTTAGTCAAATTATGAAATCTGTTTTTTTTTTTTTTTTCAAAAATTCATATATCAATTAAGTTGTATTTATTTCACTGATTTTTTGCTGTTTATAAATTTCATTAATTCCAATATGAATGCACTTTCTGACAAAAGGCTGCATTTTAAATGTACTTTGGAAAATCGAATTTATATTACACCAACAAGAGCTGAGGCTATTGTTTCTTATTATTGTTTTACCATTTCGAGCACTGTTATGGAATTATGACGCGACAAAATCTCAAGTGGTGCACACACACACACGCGACATTCGTTGTAGGAGTTGTTTTTCTGAGCTGTGACTATTTTGTCACTTATATTCACTTTCACAATTTGTTCAGTGTTCACCACGTTCGAAATCGAAATAATTAACTTAAAAAATAATAGCACATTTAAAACTACAAAGGCAAAAACTATAATTAAATAAAAAAAACGTAATTGATTAAAAATTAAGTGAAAACAAAATGGAAATTAAATGTTACCAATTTCTAGTAGAAAAATAAAACACCGAAGCACTTTTTTGTTTGTTTGTTTGTTGCTATTGTATTGTCAATTTATCCGAAAATTTGATTTTATTTAATTTTCCATAAAGTATACGCGGACTTTTTTCTGTTGCCTTCGAAAATATCGAGTATATGTAGGTAGTAGTTTGTTCACTGTTCTTTTTTTGTTATTGTTATTGTTGAATTAATTAATAATTTTTTTTGGGAATTTGATTGATTCGAGATTGTTGATATTATATTACAATAATATCGATCGGTTGCCACATAAGTATGATTTAATCCAATTAATGTTTTTTTTTTTTTTCAAATGATTTTAGTGATTTATAAAATTTGAGTTTTGTAGTATTTTCTCATCGTCGTCCGTCCGCGATACTAGCGATTGGCGATGATGATGTCTGGCGTTTGGCAAACGTCTCTTCTGTGCTACTACTGTCGCTGCTGGTGCACCATACAGACCCATTGAATTGTTTGCAAATATTTTGTGA
Organism: Megamerina dolium; assembly: GCA_963854835.1. NCBI lineage: Eukaryota > Metazoa > Arthropoda > Insecta > Diptera > Megamerinidae > Megamerina > Megamerina dolium. Next base: position 6,209,777 of record OY978526.1, on the reverse strand, counting down.
GCATATTTGCATGTATGGGTGAGTAAAAAATATGCAACCGTATGTGTGTGTGTGTGTGTGTGTATGTGGCTTTAAATATATCTAAAACTGAGTATCGTATTATATAGTTCGTCATTGAAACGCGTTCACACTCGCAGTTTGAGTTTTGTGGTTGTTGTTGTTGTTGTTGTTGTTGTTTGGTTAAAAAAAATAATAAATATATAAAAAATCGCTCATCGACATACTCTCCAGGCAGTTACACTCACAATGCCATTATATGCATGTATGCATGCATTACTGTGTCGCTGTGTATGATATTTGCAATAGACGCCGCTAAACTGCCTAACCCACACTCCGCATCAGTATTTGCGCACCCTTTTTCCTGACTTGTGATATTTTCAAGCAATTTTGCATTTTTGTTTTGTTTTCCTCTTCGCCATTATTCTCGACATTCTGCTTCTTGTTGTTGTTGTTGTTGTTGTTGTAGCCGCCGTCTGCATTTATTCAGATACATTCGAGAGCAATGCATGCTCACCGCACACACACACACACACGCATACATTTGAAAGTTATTGCGCATACGAATGCAATGAGTACAATTTAGTAGTCGTATACGTTATTTAGCAAATCAACCACCCAAAACCAACAGTGAGTGTGTGCGTCTGTGTGTGGCTATATGTGTATGTATATGTAGTGAGTGAGTAAGCCAAAAAATGTTTGTCGCAAGCAACATTTTGTTGCTAGACTCTTGCAGTTTGCATTTTTGGAACGTGAGTATTGTCGCCATCATCGTAGTTTGTCTCATTTTTTTTTTTTTTGCAGTTCTGCAGCGAATGGACGAAAGCAACAATCCATGAATGTTGGCTGGCTAGCTTACTGGCTGGCTCTTCTATATGCTACTTCTATATTATACTATATTGGGTATGGAGATTTTTGAACTCTTTTTTGTTGCTTGTTTTTTTTTTTTTTTTGGATTTTGCTTTTTGTTATTGTTATTTTCTCTATTATCGCAATGTGAATATTTTGTCTTTTTTTTTAATTTTCTTTTTTCTTACATTTATTATTAAGATTTTTATATACCCTCACACAGTTTAGCTGCTACATTTTTTTGAGTGTTGCCATCAGATATGCTTGAGGAACATTTCAATTAACTGCAAACATATTTTTTTTTTTTCTTTAGAGTTCTTTTGTGATCTCATTCTTTAGCTAAGTATGATATTTTGTTTTTTTTTTTTTACTATTCATCTCATTTTTTAATTAACTCTTAGTTGCGTGACAATAGTACCTACTCTTCGATCTGATAAAAATCTTCTACAATTTAACTGTATGTTGTTAATGCCTACATATGAATATTGAGTTTCAATTGAAGCAAATATACATAAATACATGTTTTTGTAGTTGTTGTTGTTGTTGTATTATCTGAACAGGTGTTTGACGAATGTTTAGTTATTAAATTCTGTTTAGCCCTTAGCTACATTTAGGCAATAAAATGAGCATTATTATAATCGGTTGATTGTTAAACAATTGACAGAAACAGGTTGATGCACAAAGAATATGTTCTATATTTATTTTGTACTTGAGCTTAGTAGTCAGTTTTTTTATTTATTTTCCACATATTATCAACAATATGTAGTACGAAAATTTTTTAGCGAGATTTTATACATCCGGCGATCTGCCGGCATTGAAATGGTAGCTTGCGAATTTGCTGCGATATTATGGTTATTCACAGCCAATCGTCAGTACTTGGAGATGAAGTGTGGTGCTTTAATTATAATCTCCAAATAAAATATAGAATAGACTAGGACCACCACAATCTTAAAAAAAAAAAAATGGGAAAACTGAACTTCGGTAATACCGAAGCATAGACACCCTCTACCCTTCGAAGAAATATAAAGGAAGCAGGCGTAACCTTTATGCAACTCAACCCATTTTCAAATATATCAATACATGAGTAAATATAATTAGTAATACCAAGTTTCAATGTGATAAGTTAATATTTACATGTGCAATGTGTGGAAACAAACATACGGAAGCATACGATTGTATGGGAGGTAGGCGTTATTTTTATCCGATTACGTTTATTTTCTAATATATGTATTCTGTGGTCAGAATAACTCTACATGCTAAGTTTTAATTTGATAGCTTGATATTTTCACAATGAAACTGAAAACACATTCTTCAACAACATTCTTTTGTGTGGAAGGTAGGAGAAGTTTTTATCCGATTTTGCCCTTTTTTTTTCTAATATATCTATTTTGTGGCCAGACTTATTTAATACGTTAAATTTTAATTTGATAGCTAGACATTTTCATGCGTGAAATCACACACTCAACAAAACATACTTTTGTTGGAGAGGTAGAAATGGTTTTTAAACGATTACGCCCATTTTCTAATATATTCATTCTGTTATTAGATAAATAGCTTTATATTTTCGTGCATAAAGTGTGTATAAACACATTCAATTGCCTTCTTTTGTATCGGAGATGGGTGTGATTTTACTCATTTGCAAATTTACCAGTTGGTTGATGAAAATAATCACATGGACCAATTTTCAGATCGATCGTTCACATCTGACGTGATCAATATGACTCTTGGCTCTTCGAGTTTATTGTATAACCATCTCAAAACCATTGACAATCGAAATCTTAAAATTGTACGGCCTTTGCAAATGCGACTTTTGGGATTAGAATACAAAGATTCGCTAGTTTCATGCTAATCCCTTTACAAAATCATCCTTGTTGGTTAATTTTTAGCAAACTATCAGTTCTGCATGGTTGATCATCCGCCATAGTCTCTGGATTTACCACTATCATTTCTATTTCGAAACTATAGTCGGCGCTCAAAAGTTGTTTTTCGAGCACGTAGATATCATCAAGGACAACTTTTTTTTATCTGAAACACTTCTCAAAAGCACTTTCTATTATGTATAATATCGACAGAGTATGCTACGAGCTCAAGAGGTCTCATGTGCATAGTGTTAGCTTTAAAATCATGCCTGAAAGTGCTATTTTTTCAAGCGTACGCTTTCTTATGGTAGTTTCGGGTACATTATTGTTCAACTAATCATAACTTACTTATATAAATTGCTTAAAACAATTATTAGTGTACTAGTATCCTGTCATGTGGAGTGCCGTGGCTCAGTGGTTAGTGTGTTGGCCTTCTGATCTGTAGATCGTGGTTCAATCCCCGGCTCATGCATAACAAATTTAATATCGAAAAGATTTTTTTTTCGAACGGTACCCACCTGTCGGCAAGCAATTGGCAATTCTTCCGACAGTAACAACTTGCCATGAAAAAACTTCTAAAAGAACTCTGTGACAAAGCTCAGAAAAAGTGATGTCGCAAGGGTTCTGCCGTTCGGAACCGGCTAAAATAAGTAGGTCCCTTCTAATACTGTCCAAAATTAAACACGCACAACAGTAATTGAAGAGAAGCTCGGCCAATGAGCCCTTCGGGACTATAAGTGCTACATATTTGTTTATTTTTTAGTATCCTGTCATATGCTGTTCTCAGATTCGAATCTTACTTACTTATTTACTTACTTATGTGGCCATTACAACCGAAAATCGATTTTGGCCGAGTCTAGCATGCTTCGCCAGCCAACTCCTTCCTTAGCTAGCTGGCGCCAATTAGAAATTCCAAGCTCTGACAAGCTCTTTAGTACTTGATCTTTCCACCGGAAGTTAGGTCGTTCTCTTCTGCGTCGTCCACCAGATTCAGAATATAACACCTTCTTAGCCAGAGCGTGTTCTTCCATTCGCTCGATATGACCCAGCCAGCGCAGCCGCTGGATTTTGATGCGCTTTACTATGTCAATATCGGCATACAGCTCGTACAGCTCATGGTTGTACCTTATTCGATACTCTCCACCAACGCAAATAGATCGAAAGATCTTGCGTAGGACTTTTCTCTCAAAAACATCGAGCATTCTCTCATTACTGGTGCTAATACTAGTGCCAAGATAGATAAAGTCCTTCACTACTTCAAAATCTTAGTTATCAACAGCGACGTGCTGTTCAAAACGCCGGGATTCTTTGTTTGTTGATACTATGTACTTCGGCTTGCCGTCGTTCACCGTGAGACCCATTCGACGCGACTCTCTTTCCAACTCTGAGAATGCTGCACTGACTGCTCGCGTGTTCATGCCGATAATGTCAATCTCATCGGCATACGATAACAGCATGACACTTGTTGAAGTGTCGTATTATTTTCTCCATAATAAGATTGAAGAAGTCGCACGATAACGAATCACCCTGTCTGAAACCCCGTTCGGTATTAAACGGTGCGGAGAGGTCCTTCCCAATTTTCACTGCACAACGGGAGTTATGCAGTGTCATTCTACAAAGTCGAATGAGCTTTGCAGGAATACCGAACTCAGACATTGTTGCGTAGAGGTAATCCCTTACCGGACTGTCGAAAGCGGCTTTATAATCAACAAATAGGTGGTGTGTGTCGATCTGTTTTTCTTGGGTCTTCTCCAGGATTTGGCGCAGTGTAAAAATCTGGTCGATGGTGGATTTACCAGGTCTGAAGCCACATTGATATGGTCCAATCAGGTTGTTAAGGATAGGCTTCAATATTTCGCACAGTACGCTCGATAGAACCTTGTATGCGATGCTAAGAAGATTTATTCCACGGTAGTTGGCGCAAATTGTGGGATCCCCTTTCTTATGTACGAGACAGAAAACACTGAGCCTCCAATCAATCATCGGGCATTCTTCGAATATTGCCTTTATCAAAACCATCTTTTCAGAAATATAAGAATGTTTTCGTTCAAACTATTTGATTATTTTTCCAAGAGTAAAAATTTGGCATGAAAAAACCTTCCTGCAGTTTTATGATAGCTCTGCCATCGGAATGGACTAAAGTAAGTAGATCTAAATCTACTTACTTAATCTATTCGTACCTTAAAAAACCAAGTAAATATTATGGTTTAATGTGGAGCATATCTCAAAATCAGCCCTACTAGTTTATAATTCTAAAAGTTGGTGAGATTTTTAGACCGGGATCCGTCCATCAAAAACTAGATCTCCTTTATGTTGTACATCGACTACAAGATTCCGACCAAAATACAATTTTAGCTGGAGAATTTTCTTTTATTCGTTCAAATGATCGAACCAGCGCATGCAACTGATCCAGCCTTCTAGTCCTGAACATTTTCACCGTGTATAACAATATTTAGAGAGATTCTCGCCTGAAATTCTTAAGAGCTTTAGTGCCAAATATCTATATATGTATTAGAAGTACGTTTCTGTCATAAACAGTTCAGAACAACCGAGAATTTTAGTGCCCAATAGACGACAATATTTGGAAGTGATACTCTATTTCTTCACTTTTATAGCTCGGCTCATTATATTGTCGACCGCGAGTGACTCTTTGGAACGAAGAAAACTTCTCTACCTGGAGAAGGATAAAGATTCGTAACCTGCTAAAGTTATGCCATTGGTTTGTTTAGTACAGATCGTAAGAACTATGGTGATTGCTAAAATACAAATTTGACTTGTAAGAATTAAAAATGTGATTTGATAAAATTGAATACTTTTAGTTACTACATTTTAATTACGAATATGTAGTAGCTCTTAATCATAACAAAAATTATAAAAAAAAAAAACATATAATTCAACATATAATTTTAATTATTATAACAATAAGAATTATTAGTAAATCATACATACCAAGTAAATATATAAATAAGAAATTTATAAATAAATAAAATGATTGAAATAAATCCACAATTTCCATTAAATAATATCAACTCTATACAGTTTATATTTACGCTAAAAATTCAACTACTAATACTTGCTTCAATTTAATTACCCGCACAACTGAAGTGCACAATATCACAAAGGTTCACAATTGAAGAAGGATAAGAAAGCATATACCCCTCTTATACATAGTACGTAGGTATGTATGTATTTTTTATAGAACAACAACAACAACAACAACAACAACAATAGCATCTATTGACCATCATATCATACCTTATGAGTATACTGAATGTGGCACACAATTAAAATGATCGCCGCGCAAGGATGCCGCGACTGACTACTAGCGTAATTTTCAAATTGAATCCTGTTTTTATTCCCACAGTTTCATAACGATGGTACTACTTTCGCAGTGACCATATACCATTGTATGTATGTATGTATGTATATATGTACCTCCTCACCATTCACTTGGTCAAATCCAGCCATACCTACCGAACCGAACCGAACCACATGTGTACATTTATGTATGTACGATTATGTGTCTCTCGAAAATAATAAGATGACATCCAACACTTCTTTCGTATAGAATTTATATTGCTATCAATCGAGCACAACAACACAGTCGTTCTGTTGGTAAATGCAAATTATACAAACACACACTCAGCATACAGCAAAAAAAATTTTTAAAAATGAATTGAATCATATTAAAAAAAAAAAAAATTATGCATATATAAACATACATATACATTTTTTGTGAGCAATAATTTTTGCTTGCAAGACAATAACGTCAGAGAGGACGATCATCACAACAAGGACTTGTCTGAATTAAACTTATGCTGCTGTTGTTGTTGTTGTTGTTGTTGTGCTTGTATGCTAGTTGTTATTGCTTTTGCTGTTCTTATGTGCTTCTTATTCCTCTTCTTCTTCATTTATGCGTTTTGTACTTTTACTTACATATACTTTATGAAGCACCTCACCTGGGCATAATCTATTAAATTAAATTATTTGATGCGAAATTTAGAGAAAAGCATTTTTAAAGAAATCAGAAATTCTCTAATATTCTAATATCCGAAAAGACAGAAATTTTTATACAGAACAACATATTGTTTAATAAAAAAAATATTTTCTTCTGGCAAAATATTCGTGACATTTCCAAAAGCATCCGTGCTTTTAATTCTTATTCGGTCAATAAGCACCACTCTTCTATTACAGCTTCATATTGTAGTACTAAATTATTACTGGGAATTTAGCAAAACTATGCCCATATATGATTTCTATGTATAATAACATAATTCAGAGACATTGAAGGCATTATTAAGGAACTAGTACAGAGAGCATAAATTTTCAAATGCTGATCAAAATGGTATTTTCATTTTTTTTATATAAAATCTAAAAATAATAAATATTCATGGAACGATGTTTAATGAAATAAATCAACATATTCCAAAACATTGAAAACATAGAAAATTGTAGGCAGGAATGAAACGTTATCGAATTCATGCCTATTGGAATCATAAGAGATGGATTATCAGAAAAAAACCACAAATTTATTGTTTGAAATTTTATTTAAATTAATTAATAAATAAATAAAAAAAAAATTAATTAATTACAAAGAAATCAAAATATATTTTATACAAAATTGAATTTTTACTTGAATTTGAACGTTTTAAGTACTTCACGTTGTACATATTAGAAGCGCATTATTTTGAAAAGGCTTCGTCAAAAACAAATTCAATATTTTTGACCATCAACATTTTTTTTTTTTTGGCATATGGACGCATATAAATACTATATATTATGCGATAGCAAGGGCAATGATTAATCGATTGCTGCTAGCAGTATGGAAAATGACCTCATATTCTCTTTTTTTTTTTTTTCTTTTTTATTATCATATGCTTTTTATACTATATAGTAAATAGAAGTATGTGTATATATATGTGAATTATATACTCGCACATTTTGATATTAAATATAAAATGCGAATAAAAAAATATTGTTTGCTTAAAATCTTAAATTTATCTCAAGAACAAAACCGAATAATGCCATGCATAGAATTTGCATTTTTAATGCAGAATACAGCAGTTCTTTTTTTTTATTATTATTCTTCGTTAGTCGAATGTAGGTATGTATTGTATGTTCATATGTATGATCTTTTTTTTTTTTTTTCATTCCTTATTCTAAGCATAAAGATGTTCCTCTTCATGTGGTGTCACATTATTTTGCCACTCCATCGATGCTCACAACCACTAGTGCTGCTGTTGCGCCGCTGACCATCAGCATATCATCAGCATCACCACCACCATCATCATCAAAATCTATGGGCGTATATTGATGCAACATATTCTCCTTAATAAAAGACAACAACAACAACAACAACAACAAGGACAACAGCAACAAGTAATAATAGGAAAAGCACACATAGATATCCTTTTATGATATATGAGTACCTGAACAAAAACAAAACAAAAAAGAACGCAAGAGGACTAAACAATTTTTTTTTTCTTTTTTTGGTTTTTTGCTCATCTTCGCTTTGTTCGACTGTGACTGAGCTTCTGTGTAAGCACACACGCACATAACATACAATGAAAAGCAATTGCAGTAATGCGTTGCAAATAAAGGATATCATTTGATATCACACAACTACTGTTGGTTGAACCTATGCATGTTGTTCAATGCGTAAGATTATGCGAAGAAATAATAAAATGACCACACTATAAATCGGCATCATTTGTTGTCGCTGCGCCTGCGTATGTACGTACCAACAACAGAGCGAAAGGGTCGTTAGTAATTTTTTCAATTTCATTATGTGCCTAAATGGACACCCTAGTGCACGTTCCTCTTGTTGTTGTTGTTGTTGTTGTGCCTACCATAGCCACAATGGGTATTGCCGGTGGGAAAATCCATCTCAGAAATGACGACGATGAGCATGAATTCAACATTGAATTAATCTTATTTTTTTTTCCAATGATTTCTGTTGTTGTTGTTGTTGTTGCTGTTTTTATATAATATAACTATATAGTATATAGATATTATATTAAAAAAAAAAAAAACCAACTAAAGGTTTTTGTCATATTGTGGAATGTTTTGTCGTCACTTTTTTTTTTCTGCGCAAATGATGAAGAAAATGGTTAAAGTCCATAAATTAACGAATCAAAGAAAAGAGTAGAAACATATAGAACAATAAAGAAATTGGATGAAGGTGTTAAAATATAAAAGATTCCGTTTTTTTTTTCTCCATTTCATCCTCATTGTTTCAATAGAAGAAAAGAAAAATATTGTTGTATATTTTTTTTCTCTCTCGCTCACACTCTGCTTAGTTTTTGTATTTTTTCATTTTTAATAACGGCTAATATGCAAATATTTATTTACCTGAATAATGCCAATTTGTTGGGAATAAGACAAAAAATATGAGATTAGAAATGTTTGTACAAGAAACACGGCTGATATTCTTCAATTACAATATGTTCCGTTTCATAGTCGCATTTACTTCCGTATTGACAGATTATCGATACGGACTCCTACAAATGACTTACTATGTGTTGTTAGAGCTTGATATTCCCATTCAAGAGATTGTTTTATTAATAGTACTATTAGTACCACTTTAAATTTACCATAGTTAAATTCAAGACGTCGAACACATTTGATTGGGTATGTATTACACATTTTTCTAACAATTATTCAAAAATATTATTATTCTTATTTACTATTTTGGAAAAATTCAGTTCAGAAAATGTAGAGAAATTTTCAAGTCAATTCATATATGTAAATCTTCCTAAATCGATACTCTTAGACACATTGATTTCATTTTGACATCCCTGCCTTTGGACTATTAAAGATAGTCCTACTATGCCACAATAGTAATAAGACTATGATGATGATTTGGCACTAAAAGTTATTGGGAAAGAAGCTTTGATCCTTTCGCCTTTTGTTCTAGTTTTCATAGGAATAATTCATCAAAGAAACAGTGTCTCATTTTAAATATGTCCACAATATCTGATGTTATAAAAGTTCAAAATTGTATATAGTAGTAGTTACTATGGCATATATATAATAAATATATAATATATAAAACAAAAACAATTTTGAATTTTAGACATAAAAAAATAGTCTGAAAATTTGGAGTTTGCAACTTATGTAGTCATAGAATTATTAACATACACCTAACGCCATCTTCCTTCAAGTGAAATCATGCCAAATTTCAAATCGATCAATTAGTTTATGGTTTGCTTTCAAGCTATTTGAAATTGGCGTGCTTTTTGTGATTTATTTATAATGGAAATTTTGACAATCACGCAAAAATCATTCAATAACTTCATCATATGGCGTTCAATGATCGACGAATGAAGGCACATGAAATTGGTAATCAAAAGCTAGTCTCAAAAGAACAAGTTGATCATATTTTTCGTGAAGGATTAAAGATGAAAATATTTTGTGCAAAACGATTGCCACATTTGTAAACAACTGACAAACAACGTTTTCAAATGCATATTTTCCAAGCAAATTCGAACAAAATCGAATAGATTTCAAGTATTGATGAAAGTTGATCGCTTGAAGCAACTGTTGATAAAAGTTGATTTTTTTCTGTAAAATAAAATAAATTTTAAGCGTCGTTTCATAACTATTGATGAAAATTGGATTCGCCACTATACACAAGAATGAAAATAACATTCAAAATAATGGACTGAACCAGGTGGAAGTACACCAAAAAAAGGCAAAGGCAGTTTCAACAGCAGGCAAAGTTATAGTAACCGTTTTTTGGAATTGATTATCTCTAGAAAGGTAAATTCGTCAGTAATTCGTCAGAACTACATATTTGAGGGTTCACATAAGTATTTGGACGATGGGTAAATACAAAAAACTAAAGTACAAATTGCTTAAACATCCTCCATATTCATCATATTTGGCTCCCAGCAACTACGGAACGACTAACAAAAATTCGGTAATTTGATAATATTTTATGTGATTTTAATGAATTAAAAAATAGTACACTTTTTGTAGTAATCTAATAGCCTAGACAGACGGCAGCCTAATTCCGGATTACCGGCGCACTTAATCCGAATAAAATAATAACCTGACAGACGGCTGTATTGCGGATTAACTAAACGGCTGATTGCTGTTTTATTAGGTCTGTCCACTTACATTACTATCACTATCAATTTCTGTCCTCTATCACTCTCGATATGAGAAAATCTACAGGAAGTACGTGAACTGAAAACTATTAGAAACTTGTAAATTGACATTCACCGTTCATAATTGACAGCTGGATTTATTTGTTCGCCAAGACTTTTCATCTTGAAAACTGTTAACAATTGTTGAAAGTTTTTTGTTAGCGAACACACCTAATATTTTGTAAAATGGATGGAGAAAAATTCACAATAGACAATTTTCAGCAGTGTTGCCATCGCAAATTGCCTTAATCCTCTTTTATTTTGAGAATTAACTCATAGAGTTTATGCGGATTAGCTACAGTTAATGCCCGAGTTAATTCGAATTAACTCGGTAATTCGGAATTAGGCTGCCCTCTGTCTAGGCTATAACGATATTTCATTCTAAATTTCAGAAAAGGTTGGTGGAAATTCCGCCATCAACATCAGATGAAATTCGACATGGAATTCTTTACATATTTCGACGTCAACTTAAGCCCATAGAAATTTTTAGTGAATTTCAAACAGCATACAGATCGAACTCATCTTCTCTTAAGGCCATTTGTAAGTGGTATCAACGATTCCAGATTGAACATTTTTCGGTGGAGGACGAGCTTCGTGAAGGAAGACCAAAATATTCGATCGATGATATTGAAATGTGGCTCTGTTTAAGGAAAAAATTGACGAAGATCCACGAATGACACATGAAATGATAGCTAGTGAATTGCACTTGAATCCTATGGCTGTATTGCGGAATAATTTACAATAAACGAGGAAAATCTGCTCGAAGGGTCCCACGAATGTTGAACGATAGTCAGAAAGAAGCTTGAGTTCGTTTAGCTCAATATTTTCTAAGTAAATTCGAAATTCTAGCAACTTCAGTATGATCGCAACAGCTGACGAGGCATGATTTCATAAATAACAAATAAAAAATAAGAAATAAAAAAAAATTGTTTGGTGTTTTTATTCATGCAGCTTATCGAACTTTTGTTAGTGCCCTCGTATTCTGTTTTCAATCGATGCAATGAGAATGCAATTGCTATTCGATGGATATTTTGCAGACTTCATACAGAATCATACTTATTTATTATGGGATATAATAATTGGAAAGACATTCGAGTAAGTGCATTAAAGGAAAATGATTATATTTAAAAATGCATAGACATATAATAATAACCATGGTTTTTCATTAGCTGACTACCCCCCAAAAATCATTCTGGCAAAAATACAATATATCAACAAGACAGTCCTGTTTCTTAGCAACAAAAGTGTATGATTTGTAGCTGTTATTTTATTAATAATAGAAAAAATTGCATTTGAGTTGATTTTTGTGGAAAAACTAAAATGAGTAAAAAAAGGTTGCCTACTTTCAACCCATTAGTTTTGCAATATTTTTGTTTTTGTTTGCACACATTGAAAATAAATCACATAGAATTTTCACACAACTTTTTAACTATAGTGCGATACCGTCTACATACTAGTAAAGGGTTATCCATTTCGCGGTTTCAAAAGTATAGGGCTAGAATTCGACATCTGTCAAACTGAGTTGTTAAAACAATTTCTTTCTTTTTCAGTTCAAAGTCTGACATTTGCGAAAATGGATCGCTTAACTATCGCACAACGCATTAAAATTGTAAAAACCTACTACAAAAATGGTGATTCTGCCAACTGGCAAAATTGTGAAGAAATATGAAGAGACTGGATCGGTTACAGATATTGTAAGGCCTGTGCATCATCGTTTCGCTCGTACCACCGAAAATATCGCTGCTGTAAGTGAAAGTGTTGCCGAAGACCCGAATGTGTCGATTCCTCGTCGTTCTCACGAATTAGGACTGTCTTACGGCACATTATGGCGTATTTTGCATTTGGATCTACACCTACATCCATATAAAATCCAGCTCACACAACAACTGAAGCCAGCTGACCATTCACAACGTCGTAGATACGTCGAATGGGTGCTTGAACAACAGGCGGTGGACGGCGATTTTTCGAACAAAATTTTCTTCAGCGACGAAGCACATTTCTCACTCGGTGGGTATGTTAACAAACAAAATTGTCGTATTTGGGGTTCTGAGAATCCTCAAGTAATTGAAGAGAGGCCACTACATCCACAAAAAGTCACTGCTTGGTGCGCTCTTTGGACCGGAGGTGTGATTGGACCTTACTTCTTCGAAAACGACGATGGAACTACTGTCACCGTCAATTCGGAGCGTTATGGTCATATGATAACCGACTTTTTTTTGCCTGCTATTGAAGAATACGACTTAGAGAATATGTGGTGTTTCAACAAGACGGTGCCACATGTCACACAACTCGAGCGAATATGGCTTTATTGCAAGAGAAATTTTCTGGCCGCGTAATTTCTCGTCGTGGCGATATCAAGTGGCCACCAAGATCATGCGATTTGACACCGCTTGACTTTTTTTTTTGTGGGGCTACGCGAAAGACCGTGTTTATGCGGATAAACCTTTAACTCTTGAGCACCTAAAAACCAACATTCGTCACGTTATGGCTGAGATACCGCCCAATATGTGTCAAAAAGTGGTCGAAAATTACCTCAAAAGAATCGATGCTTGCAACAATTCGCGTGGTGGTCATTTAAATGATGTAGTATTTCACACATAATGTCAACGTTCAAACTTTATAATAAAAAAGAAATATCATGATAAAAAATATTCTATATGTGTTTTATTTACATTTACTTTTGAAACCGCAAAATGGATAACCCTTTATAACTTCTATAGCATAACTTTTAGCATTGTGACAATTCTCAATTTTCATGCTTAATAACCTACTATAACGATATGACTCCATTGGAGAACTTTCTACTTGTTCTAAAAAAAAAAAAAAACAGAAAACGCAAGTACATATTGTGATATACATTTTTTTTTTTATACTTTATCACTTTCTTTAAACAATCCCTCCATCATTAAATCATCTAATGCTGCTTACATGCTTCAAATAAAGTACGAGTAGTATAAGCATTGCTAAGTTACTGTTAGGGCAATGCCCTTCGGAAAGTTCTCATTTCGTAGTACATAGATTTGTGCACAAGGAAAATATAACAAATAAATGCCAAAGTGTTGATTACTTCGTCGTTGTACTATAATCTTTGATGTTGTCATCAACTTTGTCATTGTTTTTTTTTTTTTTTTTTTTGTCTTTGAGCACAAAAACGTTAAACATTTAGGTTAATTGGAAGGCTTTTTTTTTTTGGATTTCAAGACAATGCAGACGTAAAGTTGCATGCATTTGCTGGGATGCAACAAGAAAAAAAAATATTAAACATTTATACATCAATTTTTATTATTGTACCCACCACTCCTTTTAAATCAAAATTAAATATGTATTACTCGTACAACGGAAACATATATTACTTTTTTTTTATATATGCACATAGTACAATGCACATACCACCTTCACACTCCCCATTCTTTTTTGGCCGTGGGAATCAAATTGAAATATATAAAATGTAATAACCTATAAAATCAACTTCAAAACAAGTCAATACCTACATATTATATATATATTTATTGTATATGCATATGTACATACATACTTATGTGACCAACATTTTCAACATCAACAAACTGCGCGTATCAGTCTATTTAATCATTTTTAACTTGGCCTACATTTGGACAAAAATTTCAACAAAACGTATACCTCTCTCTCATGTATGTAAACGTTTTCTTTCTTTTGATTTTATTTATTATATTTGTATGTTTTTTTTTTTTTTTGCAAACAACAATAACAATAATCCAAAAGTGCAGCTTGCATTGCTATGCGTGTCGTGGAAGCGCTAAAACCTGGCTCTGGGGTCTACTATCTGAAGGCTATATCAGAATGATCGCCATACACATGTACAAAGGTACATGTAGCACAGTGTACATACATATGTACAACGAATGGCTATTCAATTCAATGGTGCAGCAGCAACTAACTAACTAACTATAGTATAACAGAATGCATTGAACGAATCGAACTCGTTGTTATAAGGGGGGGACCTCATGCACTGATGTGTAGCCGGCTAACTAGTGAAAAAAAATGCAGCAAGAAATGGAGACAGAGAGAGAGGGAGGTTGAGTAAGAGGTAGTGACAAAAAAAGAAAAAAGAGGAATGATTGCTATTTACTTAACCCATTATTTTCTTTCACAATAACATCAGCCGTGTTAGTAACAACGAAAAAAATGAAGCATGCAAGTAGAGTCAAGAGAATACATGCTGGTATATTATGTGCATTCATTAAGCATAAAACAATAAGAATAAACAACATCGCTTGCATGCATATGCAAGTAAATAAGTACAACAACACCACCACCATCACCACCACCACCATCAGTTTGACTGGACCTACATCAACATATTACGTGCGACTTTGACAAATAAAAACAAAAACTTATAAATGTACTTACTACAAACACATGCATACATATATGTGTGTAGTATCGAATAAAAAGAAGAAGTAGAAACAACAACAGGCAAACTTGGGCCGATAAAAATCCAACACGACGACCTCGCTGCTTGGATTACTTGTGATGCATCCATGCAATTCTGGTCTGGCTCTATACTCAATGCATATTTATGTCTGCTGCTGCTGCTGCTGCTGCTGGTGCTATTGCTGTTGCTACTATAGCAATTGGTTTTCTGTGTCGACGTCGTTTGTAATTCAAGACGTCTCCTTCTGTGCGACAACAACGACAACTACGTACACATGTAGTGAATGTCATGCAAACAACAAAAACAATTTGGCCAATTGGTGCACATGTGTATGTATATGTACATTTATCTATAAACCGGAATATCAGTTGGCAACTAGCATGCGCACCGCAGACAACCTACAGCGTATACGATCATGGTTGCACATGTTGGCTGGTTGGCTGGATGGCTGGCTGGCTGGCTGGCTGGCTAGATAGTTAGCTTTGTTGACGACGACGATGATGATGATGATGTCAATGATGATCATAATGTGATGATGGCCATCAACATATGTGCATTTATATGCACACCAATACAAATTATGATATGTAATCCAATACCGTATATAGTATGCACATACATATATCGTATCGCCAATAAACAGCGCCACACTACTGAACTACTAAACGCAGACTTTTCACACATCAGGTCGCATCACCGTGCAATGCATTTTAGTCAGCATTCTCAGCTCGATGATGACGATAATCATGATGATGATGATGATGATGATGATGATGATGATGATGATGATGATGATGATGTGATGATTATAATGACTATACCACTGTGTCCCGTCAACGACCGGCAACAAGCAAGAAGCACAAAAGTCCTTGAAATGCAGTAAATGCAGTGTGACGCATTTTAACTATATAATATAAATATATGTACAAGCAATAATAAAGCCAACAACAACAATATAATCAACAAAATTTATTATTATCGCATAATTATTGTTGTAGAGCCGATTTTGCATGTTTTGTTGGCGTGTCAAAAACTTCAGTATAGCGAGAGAAAAAAAATGTCAAAATCTCCTCTAGTGAATTCAATTGGAATTGTGATTGGGTATGAACTTTTTGTATTCGTTAATAAAATTAATATCCTCATATAACCCTCATATAAGCTCAATTTAAAGTACTTCGTTATTAAGATTTGCTAGAGATAAATACTAATGGACTACCTCAACATGATGCATTATGACATAATATTATTATGTAAAAGAATGCAGATAATTAAGAAATAATCATATTTAATATATTGCTCATGTATAATAAAGCTAAATAAGTACCTACTTACTTATATATTAGAAAATGATGTCTTATGCTAGCATATGTATATATGTAAGTGTATGAATAATTTCTTTCATACCCACCCTCACATATACGTATATATAACATATATAACATACACTTACTTACATACTACTTAAGTAGAGACGCTAAATAAATTCATATTCACTTAAAATGCACTTTTAATGGCGGTTTCCGGCTATATGAATACATATAAACGGATACATATATACAAACATACATGAGCGTACCTCAACAAATAAACACACACACATACACACACACACAGAGACACATTTATTTATTCACCAACACTTTTAAACTCGTGCACATTCCACGTGCGCTCAAGAATGAAGTAGAAAAGTAGAGGCAAAGCTGTGTCGTAGAAGCAAAAGCGGCTGCAGCATAATAAGAAGCAACAGACAGAATGATAGGAAAGCATTACACCGCTTGGTACATACTGTACCACCATCTTGGTACATATTTAAAAGTATTCTATATTCGTATGTATATTTGTATTTATACATACGCTTATGTGCTTGTGCACTGTGTGCATATATGCACGTACCTATATTTTTAAATGTATAAATATGAGTGCATGCACATTTTTCCTTTACAAACCTACATACATATACATACATATATTTTGAAATATAAAATTAATGTGATTTATTAACGGTTACACTCTGTTGCTTTAATTAATTATTCAACTACTCAACTCGACTTTAGAAATGGATGTTCTCAATAGGAATATGAAAAGCAATATGTATTATGAGAAAGAATATACATTAGAGCAAGTCCACAAATAGTATAGCAACCAAATAAGATACTATAGATTATATTCTAAATATATTATCCTAAGAAAACGTACTTACTTACTTACTAATCTAGCCGAATCTAGCATGCTTCGCCAGCCAGCTCTTTCCTTCGCTAGTTGGCGCCAGTTAGAAATTCCAAGCGCTGACAAGTTCTCCAGTACCTGGTCTTTCCATCGGAGGTTAGGTATTCCTCTTCTGCGTGGTCCACCAGCGGGTTCCGAATATAACACCTCCTTAGCCGGAGAGTGTTCTTCCATTCGCTCAACACAGCCACTGAATTTTAATGCGCTTTACTCTGTCGGTGTCGGCATACAGCTCGTACAGCTCATGGTTGTACCTTATTCGATACTCGTCACCAACGCAAGGAATTTTCTCTCGAAAACTCTCTCATCTGAGGTGGAAATTGTCCAAGCTTCGGCGCCATATGTAAGGACAGGCATGATGAGAGACTTGTAGTGTGGTTTTCGTTTTTTGAGAGAGGACTCGACCTCTCAATTGCTGACTTAGCCCAAAGTAGCCCTTGTTATCATGAGTAATCCTTCGCAATATCTCTAGGCTGACGTCATTACTGGTGTTAATGTTGGTTCCAAGATAGATAAAGTCCTTCACTACTTCAAAAGCGTAGTTATCAACAATGGTGTGCTGTCCAAGACGCCGAAATTCTTTGTTGTTGACACTAGTTACTTCGTCTTGCCCTCGTTCACCGTGAAACCCATTCGACGCGACTCTCTTTCAAACTCTGAGAATGCACCAACAGCATAGCACTTTTGTTGAAGATAGTGCCATTATGTCGTCGATCAGCAGCTCGTATTATTTTCTTCATAATAAGATTGAAGAAACCCCGTTTCGGTATACGAGTTATACAGTGTCATTCTGCAAAGACAAATGAGCTTGGCAGGAATACCGAACTTTGACATTGTTGTGTGGAGGAGGTAATCCCTTATCAGACTGTTGAATGGTAGGTTTACCAGGTCTGAAGCCACACTGATAAGATCCAATCAGATTGTTAAGCATAGGCTTCAATCTTTCAAACTGTACGCTCGATAGAACCTCGTATGCGATGCTAAGAAGACTTATTCCACGGTAGTTGGCACAAAATGTGCGGCCTCCTTTCTTATGTATGGGACAGAGAACACTGAGCCTTCAATCATCGGGCATGCTTTCATCCGACTATATTCTGCGCATGAGCTGGTGCATGCTGATGAGCAGCACATCGCCTCCGCTCTTAAACAACTCGGCAGGCAGGCCATCAGCACCTGCAGCTTTGTTGTTTCAGTCTAAAAGTGGCCTCTTTGACCTCGTCATGGTCGGTTGATGGAACATCTACACCATCATCCGTGATAGGGGAGTTCCTAAGAAAACAATCGGTTTCAAAACAAATTTTGACTACTCCTCATTTTGAGAAATATGTATTGCTTACGATACAAAAATAAATAAAGTTTTTTTGTACACTACTAATTTAACCCGCCATAATATGTACATGTAGATTGGTAGACATTCTTGAATGACATATATTTTTGTGTACCTATACTATGGATGAATAAGAGATATAATTCATTAAAAATAAAAAACTTTTAGTTAATTTGAATTTTATGGAATATGAATACACTAGTTAATAATTACTTCACAACTGAAAAATTTACAAGTGCATTTGCAAGTCAAGAGTAATATATTACACATATAATGTCGGTAAATATAAGTAATACACGGTGCGACAATTATGTATTAAGACAGCCTCTAGAAAACACTATTAAAACACGATATTTGCTAATTTTTCGGTGTATTTATTCGAAATATTCTCCTCCTGATTCAATACACTTGTTACATCGATTTAATTTTGATTCAAACGCGTGTTCCAGCTCATTTTTCGGAATTGCCTCCAGTGCCCACGTCGAAGCCCTCTGTATGGTCGGAATGTCATCAAAAAAGCATCCTTTCAACTTCAATTTTAGTTTTGGGAACAAAAAGAAGTCGCACGGTGTCAAATCAGGTGAATACGGCGGGTGATTTAACACACAGGCCCCATTCCGAGCCAAAAATTGACGAACAATGAGTGCTGTGTGTTAAATTTCATGTTAAACTTTCAACATCAAACGAACACGTGTTTTGTAAAATGAATGTCAATAAACATTAAATGTCAACCAAATGCCATGAAATTTTAACAGCTAGTAGAAGCTTCAAAACGTATGTGCTCACACATAGATGGCGCGCTCGGTTGCTGAGCTATGGTTCGAGTCTTAATACATATTTGTAGCACCGTGTATGTACATTGATTATAAGATAATATGTCTTTTTAAATCCCTGTAGCATTGCAAAATTAAAATATTAGGTGTAGTAAAAGGAAATCCATTATTTATGCATTAAATTGAAGGTTTTATTTATTTAAATGGTTCCAAACGATTTTTTGTGCAATGTTTAGCACAGTGGGGCAACAGAAACAGTGCTTACATGACGGTCAGACTCGACGATTTCCATTTTTTTTTTATCGATATTTTCGACAATTGGCCTTGCATCTTTGACATCAAAATTACCGGAACGGAATCGACGAAACCAAAATTGTACGTGATTGGCTGTTACGATATCAGGACCATAAACATTATTCACATTTTCAGCCGTCTGAAACAGACAGCTTGCGAAATTGCCATCTAGCATTTATACAACCATCTAGCCATATAGCACCATATACAACGCGAAGTACAGATTACTAAAACCTTCTACTGGAAAAGTAGTGGATTTCCTTTTACTACACCTAATATAATTGGTATAGTCATATTTGGTACTTCATTCATTGTCGATATATCTGCACCTATTATGGATGACAACTAATCTGAGAGGCAACTGCTAATGAAGAGCTAATTTCTTGGGTTTATCATCGCTATTATGAATTTTATGTTTTGTTATGTTGAATGTTGAATTATTTGAGGGCAACAGTTTTTCGAAGAAGCTCTATATATAAAATGAGAAATAAAATTTTTATTTCTCCATGAAAGTGACAACATTATTAAAAATATATTATCTTCTTTCTTTGTTTCCATATTGGCAAACCGACACATCTCTTCAAGTTCGACAAACATTTACCCATCTTTTGGCATATTTATAAGAATAGAAGAAACAAAAACAAGACATGGCAAATTTTTTAGTTAGTAGAAGAAACAAGTTACAGAAACAATATTGAGCTGATCGCATCGGGAACATGAACACATTACAAGTATGGTATGGAAAAAAACGTTGAAATTTATGATGGAGAGAATTTGTATTAAATTCATTATCCTATAAATTTGTGTATCGCTATAGACCAGAGCTAAATTTCAATTTCATTTTTTGTACTTGCGATAATTTTCATAGCCAAGGAAATGACCATATTTTTCGCATTATTAAGATAATCATGTGTTCATCTAGTAATCTCTATATATATGGTCATGTACAAGTAGCTATAAATATTCACACCTATAATTGAATATAGTTGTAATTCATAAAGCAAACTTCCTTATTATATTATATGTACAATATGTACCAACCAGCTTTTGTACAGTCGTAAATTTTTTTATGATTTTTTTTACTTATAAACTACTATAGTATAGTAAGTATAATTTGAAACTTCATATTGTTAAATATATATGTACATACATACACATCTATGTAGTTAAATATGTGACATTACAAACGGGGTCCAATGTAAGTATGACAGCTGCATGGATATTCGATGTGTGTCCTCCAACAAATTAAATAGGTACATGTGTATGTATGTATGTACTACCAACATGTGAATGTAGTTAAGTAAAAAGGTGTCTTGTTTGTTCACACTTCAATAGTAAATCTTTTCTCACCAATTTAACTTTCATTATTTGCTTCGGGACTCCTGTACATATTTCTTGTTATGCTTTTTCTTCTTCTTCTTCTTCTTCTTCTGGTTCATATTATTATTATTATTATTACTTTTCGCTTTTTATTGAAACCATGCTATACCGCACGAAATTTCCATAGGCATAGGTCAGTGTTGTTTTTTTTTTTTTCTACATGTGCATACATTCAAAATGCACTCATGTATGTACCTACTTGCATGAATATTCGTTATATATGCTGCATATTATGTTTCAAGTATTTTACATATTCTTAATATTTGTTTTTTTTTTTTAATTTTTGTATTGTTGCTTCAATGCAAGTAATCCCCTCGTCGTCGTTGCATTGGGTTCAATGACAGCGTGGAAGGCCAACCAACAGCACCAGTAATAGCTGAACGCATGTACACGCACATACATTTATGAACATGTGAGTGTGTTTAAAAATGCACTTTTACAAAAGTGCATGCAACACGCCTAAGTATAACGTATACCTTATAGCGTGTGTGTGTGTGTGTGTGGCTGTGTGTTTCAATACAAGCAGGATATGAACTTCATCAGGATATTACAAAGGCATTTTCCCTTATTGCAATTAAATGCATCAACAACAGCAGCAGCAGCAATAACAAAAATTACTGGATTTAACTGCTGCTACCGCCGCCATTTGCTGATGTGTTCTTGTAAATTGTCTCGTTCTCATTATTTATTTTATCGATAGTGGTAATTCATCCTTGTTATCGTATTGTGTTTTTTTTTTTTTAGCATCTAGGCACTGCACAGATTTTTCTTTTAGATTTTGCAGCATTAAAAACAATACGCATTTATTCGATATGCATTCGGGGGGTACTATTTCTGGTTTGTTGGTCAACATTTATAGCGACAGCTGCATCTACTTTGAATGCGAGTACACCAACAATGCCACCACCACCACCACAATCGCTACACAACTGCGTTGCAATTGCATTCGTTGCAATTTAACCCTCTCTCACACTCCTTTTCGCTCTCTCTCTCTCTCTCTCTCGTCTATTATTAAAGTTATATGCAATTATAATAAATCCTTCGTCAACATCAACATCCATCCCCAATTGTATGCACCACCAGCAGCAGGAAAGGCCAAAACAGCATAAGCAGCAGGGGCAGTTGTTCAATTGTGACGCCTTACAACAATGGCGGAAAATGCATTTCCTAGTGCATGAGGCGATATTGCTATTAATGCATCTTTTGCATCACTTCACCAACACGCACGTATACACACACACAGCCTCATCATATGAAAAGTTTTCTATACGTCGAAACCTCTTGACGCTCACTTTTTATACCTATAGCTATAGCTGTGCTCTATTGTACATGCTTTGAGCTATGTACATATATTCCATATATGCAACATAATGCATATATGGAGGGTTTTATTGCGTACACGCAGCAAATGACATACTTATATGTGATCTACTTTATATATTATTTCCCATCAACAAGGAAGGTGATGGCTGCAACATCTATTCAACAATAAAATTGCGTTTTTTTTTTTCAAGCATAGAATTTCTCATAAATGTGTACTACAAAAAAAAATATGGGATTACTTATCTGTATTGTAGTTTTCTGTGGAGGCGTACTAATTATTCATGCATACAAAAATATATATGGAAAAATATTTTCTTCATTCTAATATTACATATAATTGATGGTTTCAAAAACGGCTCCAACTACCTACATACTCGAATAACCTTTCAACGCATCTCTATAGAATAAGCTGTAATTTTTATTATAAACTTGCATCCACATTCATATTGCTGTATGAAAAGGAAGAAAAAAAAAATATTAAAACGAAATTTCAAATCTTTACAAATTGTATCTCACAACATAATACGTATACTCCACACGTAATGCCATTTCCGTTGATGATGATGATGATGAAATGTTGATTTCATGCATGTGCGTTGTGCGTCTGATCTTGTAAGTAACGTGAATCATTCGGTTGCATTGACCAACCGAAGGGAATATTTTGTAAAACTCGATATAACAATTGCGTTTATGAATAGCAATA
Organism: Megamerina dolium; assembly: GCA_963854835.1. NCBI lineage: Eukaryota > Metazoa > Arthropoda > Insecta > Diptera > Megamerinidae > Megamerina > Megamerina dolium. Next base: position 6,186,482 of record OY978526.1, on the reverse strand, counting down.
CGAAAAGAAACAAAACTACACAGCAAAATGAATAATATTTTTCGTACTCAATTTCAAACAATATACAGTGTGTTTTCAACAAGAAATCATCTAAAAAAAAATCGACATTACAAATTTACCTAGAAAGTACCTAGTATCAACAAACAAAGGGTCTCAGCGTCTTGGACAGCACGTCATTGTTGATAATTACGTTTTTGAAGTAGTGAAGGACTTCATCTATCTTGGGAACCGCATTAACACCAGTAATGACGTCAACCTGGAGGTATTACGAAGGATTACTCGCTAGTTTGGGCTAAGTATGCAATTGAAAAGTCGCGCCCTCTCTCGAGCAACGAAAACCACACTCTACAAGTCTTTCATCATGCGTGTCCTTAGATATGGCGACGAAGTTTGGACAATTTCCACCTCAGATGAGAGAATGCTCAGAGTTTTCGAGAGAAAAGTCCTACGCAAGATATTTGGATCGATTTGCGGTTGTGACGAGTATCGAATAAGGTACAACTATGAGCTTTATGAGCTGTATGCCGACACCGACATAGTAAAGCTCATTAAAATTCAACGGCTGGCTGGCTCGCTAGGTCATGTCGAGCGAATAGAAGAACACGCTCCGACTAAAAAGGTGTTATATTCGGAACCCACTGGTGGACGACACAGAAAAATAAAATCTAACCTCCGAGGGAAAGATCAAGTACGAGAGAGCTTGATAGTGCTTGGAATTTCTAACTGGCGCCAGCTAGCGAAGGAAAGAGCGAGCTGGCGAAGCATGTTAGATTCGGCCTAAATCGATTTTCTGTTGTAATGACCACATAAATAAGTAAGTAAGAAATTTATTAATCATAATCATAATTTAAATTTCATTTTAAAATAACAATAAATATGTTGCACTTATAGGCCCCGAAGGGCCTTTTGGCCAAACTTCTCTCCCAGTACTATTGTACGAGTTAAATTTTAGACAGTATTAGAAAGAGCTTACTTATATTAGTCGGTTTCGAACGGCAGAACCCTTGTGACATCACTTTTTCTGAACTTTGTCATAAAGCTCTTTTAGAAACTTTTTCATGACAAATTGAACCCACGACTTATAGACCAAATGGTCAACGTACTAACCATAACTTTTATAACTTTTGCACAAATAAATTCTAATGGGATTCAGTCACCGTCATTCATTTCGATTTCCAACATATAGCAATGTTGTATGCTTAATAAATTGTTTAAGAGCGCTTCTCTTTAAGAGTACATCCTTATAGAATACAACCATAGAGAGCTAGAGCCTTTAAGTTTCGAGTAAAGGTAAGCAATTCTCTGCATATTTCTTATGAGAAACACAATTACATGGTTAATTTGCGGTTTCCCGGACTTTCAACAAGTTATTCCTTTCATAATTTTAAACAACAAAATTGAACACATTTTTGAAAATGAGACTATTTCCAAATTTACTCTAATTTCAGCATGATTTCTTATGACCCCCGAAAACACAACAAAAATTACGTTAAGATGAAAATACAACGAACTTTGAATAAAATCCGAATGCTTCTGCTACATTTAACTCAGCGTTTTGTGAAATTGAATCACTGTGCTCATCGTACCGTATTTTTGTAATTGTTCAAAAGAAAAAAATTATTGCAGGAACTCTCTTATAATAAATGCAATTCTTAAAGCCAAACAAAAAAAAAAAAATAAAGAATATGGTCAGGTTCAAAAACGAGTTCACAAAGAGTGTCGTATTTACATATTAAATATATATTTATTGTATAAGAAAAATATAAAATAAAAAATGCACAAAAAAACGTATTTATATAAATCTAAAAGACCCTTGCTGAAGTAATACTGCTTGCACTTTTGTCTTCTTTTTTTTTTCTACAAGATTCTCTCTATGCAAATCCATTCCTTTCTTTTATTTCATCAAATATTTATGGTACATTTGGAATTAAATTAATTTGAATGCATTTTAAAGTTGCATGAATATACTGGCCGTTGAAATTAAAAACACAACAATGAAAAGCATATGAGAAAAAGTGCAAAAAAAGAGAAGAAAAAACTTGAATACAATTTATGAAAACAGGATATATGCATAGGCTAAGTACAGCGATGCTAACAATGACTACGAAAGAAGGATTCAATTATATGTACGTATTCATATACTTACATATGTACTAATATATACGTGTATGTATGCGTGTATTTCTATACATGTATGATGTGTACAACCATTTATATGTATTTACTATATATGCACTACGAGTTAGTAATTATAAAATGCATATGAATATTTCCATATGCATGTACTTACACTTATTATATGACTTATAATGAATAAATAATATCAATATAATCCCACAACGATTTTATTTTGAATCTCGAAGAGCAAAGCATAATTTCATTTTACATGAATAATGTAGTTTGTCGTAGGATAGGATTTGAATCTAATGATTACATACAATCTGAAGAAAATGTTCGCACCTCAACCGCCTTTGATAATGCAGCCGTTAATAAAATCCACATCCAACAAAGCTTATGTTTACTGTCGAATTTCCAGCTGATAAAGAGCACTAAAACGTAGTGTAGAATACAGCATATTTCATGATTAAATGTTTTACCTTTTGCAAGATGTATTTATATGAATTGCATATAATTTTTCTTAGCATAAATGCATTTTATGAATTTAAGATGATATGACATGAGAAATTTTTACCAATATTTTAAAATCTATTATTTTTTTTTACTGTTTCCTTTAAAATTCATCCCGTACCCGTTCATCAAAATTCAGGATATAAAATTTTCTATAAATTGTGTTTTAGGAGTGTTTTATTTGACTCTCGTACTTAGCTATCATCAATAAATATAAGGTCAAACAACAACAAAGCTATTAAGTTTAGAGAGTATAACTATAGATAACTATAGATAACTATATAATTGTACCATACTCGCTGAGTTCAATGTTGTCAATTACTTTCATTTTTTCTTCTGTACAGGGATGTTATTTATCGATGTATATTTATTTAAACACCAAAAATGTTATAATTGAGAAGAAAAGGAAAGGGAAAAATTTCGCAACATTATTATTTCACTATTTTTCAAACATTTATCAAGCAAAATTTGTTCTTATTAAAATTTATTTATAAAATATAAATCAAATCAACTCTGCTTAACATCTATGTCATTCTATTGGTACAAAGATATCGAGTAGTCAAACAAAACACACACAGTTTTTTGAAAATTAAATAAAAATTGGTAGAAATTGATTGTGAAGGAAAAACTCTCCTTATAAACGGCCACCATATCATTTTCAATTATTTCACAACTCATTTAAAGGAGAAATATTTTCCCAGGAGGTACTAAGACATGAATTGAGGACATTCTTCTCCTGTGCTTTTGATGTCTTCTACTTGTAAATGACATTTGGATAGTTTGAGTTAAATATGGAGATTGTACATATTTGCCGAGCTTCGACAATTTCTCTCTTATGGCAGCAAAAATAACGTCAAGTCGATCAAATGTTTCTTGTGGACATAAAAATGTTTACTTATCCCCCCAATTTTTCATATATGTTAAATAGATATATCAAAATGAATGTTATGAAACGCATTGAGACAAGAAGCAATGCACATTTAGAGATTAACTCAAGAGCAAAGCAAATGCGTTTACAGAATTAACTGAATGACAATAAGTTGCAAAAATATTTATGCCAATACTCATGATACATGTTCACAAATCTCATACATGGAATTTCACTGTCACAATTCACGTACTTATCTTATATTTTCTCGCATAAATATATATGGGGCTAATGCCTCCAAATACATGTGCGCATAAAAAAGTTCAAAAACCACATATGATCAAGTAAGAACATACATATGCATGCATACACCAATGCCCCTCCAAAAAAAAAAAAAAAAAAAAAAGAAATTCATTAATTCCAAAAAACAAATATTTTTAGGCAAGAGGAACGAACAATACAAATTGTTTATAAAATAATACATGCACCAGACAAAACGCACACACATCACAGACACAGAAAAAAAATTAAATAAATAAAATTAAGAAAATCAAATAAAATATCACAAATGAAATAAAGCAAAACGACCACAAATAATATGAACGCAAAAAAAGGGAACAATGCTATCGCGAGTCGCAGTAAAAGAACAACGATTGTACTATGTATGCAAGAGTATTTATTTGTATACAACAACAAAAGAAGTTTATGTACATAAATATATCACATATAAGATAAATACATATACATACATCATGCATATAAATGGACACGTCAAGGAACTGATATACAAAGACATAAGGAAGCTCTAGAAAAATACAATATTTGAGTATTAAGGGGCTGGAATGGCAAAAAATGAGTAAAAGGAATCAAAATTTGAAATTCGATGAAAAATGTTGAAATAAATGTTTTGAAAAGTAAAATTAAAAAATAGGTACATAAAACACAAGACATCAGCAATTGCATCCATACAATATGTGAATAAACAGAAGATCAAACAATCATCCTTCTTTATAAAATATACATACATATACATAACCATGCATGCAACCATACACTCATCTCGTGCGTCATTTTTGGTTTGTTTTTTTTTTTCGCTAAATCATCATCTAACCGGCCAACCGGCCAACAGCTAACAAAAGCAGCTACCAGTTAGAAAAACAAAAACAAGAGAAACAACAATGAAGCACAACGTATTCATCGCCACCACCACCACCACCACCACCACATCACCGCCGCCATCGACAAAAAGCAAAAGCCTAAAAGCAAAAATTTTTTCAAGGGTGAATGACCCAGAATCATCGTCAGCGTCAGCGTCATCATCATCATCATCATCATCATGAACACATCATCATCACCGATGGCAGCATTTTATTATCAACATTGCTGTCGCATTGTTATTGTTGTTGTTGTTGTTCGTCTTACAAAGCGACGATTTTCGTGATACCTACTCGCATTTGGATTTTTGCATTTTTCAGTATGTTTATACGAGATGTGCATGTGTATTTGTGTGCACACACTGCACACGCCACACAAATTTAATTGAGTGCGCTATTGCCACTTCTCTTCACTACTCTCTTTCACTCTTCCTTTCTTTTGCATCGTTTCAATGCTTTTTTTGTTGTTGTTGTTGTTGTTGTTTTTAATTCTTCTTTGCTTTTTCATTGTAAATTGTTGCGATACTTTTTGATAAATGTGCAAATCACATTTTGGCGATACTTACTTGTATTGTGTACAATAACAACAATAGCAACAATTAAACATGTACGAGTGCATAGTTAGGTGGTAGGTACCTACCATACTCGTACATCGATGTATTAAAAATTGCATGTTCCGTAAGATAAAGCGGGCAAATGAAAAATTGTAATTATTATAAAAGCTTACACAGAGAAACTTTGGCAATAATACTCGTACAATGCATTCGAATAAAAGTAGCTTTTTCATGTTTTATGTTGCTATCTATGTACTTTCAATAGTACAATCACCGTACAATGCAGTTAAACAACTTCCGGGGTGTGTACCCAACATTAAGTTTAAGAACTGAAAGTATATACTGTCTGCCTGGAATCAAATGAAAAAGCACAGACACATCATATACGCACACATGAATGAAAAACGCATGACAAAGAGAAATAAATCATATAAAATGAATTCAAAGAAAAGGAAAATACTAACTGTTAAGATTTCCGATAATTGGTTTTTTTTTTTTTTTTTTTGTGTTTCATATTAAAAGATCAAGCATACGAGTACATACCAAGTAGCTGATTATGTTATACCCGTATTTAATTTTGATGTTGCAACAATACTACTAATAATTGCATTATCTACATAATACTTACATATGAGATTATACAGATTCATTAGGTTTGTAAGAATATAAATTTCATTGGCTTTGATTTTGATGTTGTGTAGTAAGAATATACGATTTGGTGGCGTTCAGTATACTCACACATTAACCTGATCACGTTTAAAATTAATTATATTTCTTATGATAATATGCATGTATTTCTTTTATTATATTTCCAATAAATTTTAGAAACCATATGTTTTCTATTATAAGAATGAGATATATCCTCAGGAGACTACAAATCAACACTTCAAAGAAAAAAAAATCAGTCATCAGAAATCACTCGAATTGTACTATGTAGACACCGAATTCTGCTCATTACTGTTTAAAGGATTTTTGATTAATATAAATCTATTTTTTCCAACTTCCCATGATTATTCAATTTAATATTCTTCATACGTACCATTGACAATTTTGAATTAAAAAATATTTGTTTAAATACATGGTGATTTTTTAGCAACTTTCTTTTTGGCAGCACTGTTTTTGGCAGCTCAGCTATTTTCGTGTTACATGTTACTGTCAAACATGTTCGGTTTAGTCTATAGTTTAACCATTAATCAACTTACAAACGAACAACGCTTGCAGATTAATGAATTTCATAATCAAAATTCATGCTCGGTTCATTCATTCATTCATTCATTTTATGGTCAATTTGTGCGACCTTCTGAGGTGGCTATTCGGAATCTTGTGACTAAATTTCGCACCAAATTTACATTATTGGACATTTACATGAAATCATCTTTAAACATTGAATTATATAGATCGTTCTATCGACTCAAATAAAGATTTCATACATTTCTCTAAATTATATATATTTTTTTATCAAATCCGTTCTTAAAAAATCACGATAAGACAAAATTTTGTCTATGTCCATGATACCCAGAATCATCAATATAGACTTATCGTATACCTGAAATGATGATTAATTGCTTTAATTTTCTAAACCAATGCAATGGGATATAGCGTACTCAAGTTTCAAAGTTTTTTATCGCCATATTTCATCGTCATATGATAGCCAATATCTATAAAAGAGTTGGAAATTTCTACACATTGTTCTGACCAACAAAATGTAATTCAGGTCAAAATAAAACATCTGCCTGAATTATATTTTTAGTGTAAAAAAAGATTATATTTTTTAAAATTAATTATTAAAAAAAATTAATTCGAAAACAGAAATGTCAATTGTTTTCTTCAGACAATATGTAGCCTAAAATATCTATGCTGAAAATTGTTTGCGATTTGCTGAGTTCAAAGTCGCAGAAATTAAAAAAAATTTAACCCCCATAACTTATGAACTGTTCGGCGTAGAGCAGCCATATTTAAGTTGTGGAGGGTAAGTAAGTTTATATATACGAGTGCGGTCCCAGAACTATCCAACCTAACAAAGAAAACAGCAAATTTGTGAAAATGTTTCGTTATTTCTCATTTTAGCTCTATACATTTGTCCCAGCGGTATTCTATAACTTCGATACCCTGTTTATTATATGAACTGTATAGCTCATTAAAATAGCTATATACCACAGACTCCACCTCTTCATTATTTGCAAATCTTCTACCACCAGAAAATAATCCGAAGGAGCTAAATCTGGCGAATAAGGTGCATGGTGAAGCATTTCGAGCTTTAACTCATTAATTTTGGCAATCGCAATAGCGGATGTATGAACTGGTGCATTGTCTTGATGGAACAACACTTTCTTTTTCTCTTTTTTTCTTTAATTACATCACTTAAACGCTGCAACAAATTAGCATAATACTTGCCGTTGATTGTTTTTCCTTTTTGAATATAATCAATAAAAATTATACCACGTGCATCCCAAAAAACAGACACCATAACCTTGCCTGCAGATGGAACTGTCTTCGCCTTCTTTGGACACGATTCTCCCCTTTCAGTCCCATGTCTTATCCATGGTTACGAATCGACGCAAAAACTCGACTTTATTAATGTGAAACATCGCCAAACACTCTATAGAAACATCTTCACGACGTTGTTTTTATTCTATTGTGAGCAAACGCAGCACCCATCTTGCACACAGCTTTTTCATCTCCAAATTTTCGGTCAATATACGATGTATAGCACTTTTTGAAATGCCTGTAATTTCACCTAGCTCACGCACCTGTAGCCAGCGATCATCCAATACCATTTTGTGGTTTTTCTTTATAGTTTCTGGTGTGACCACCACAATTGGTCGACAACTACGGTGTTTGTCTTGACAACTCGTACGTCCTCGTTTAAATTCTGCCACCCAATATTTTATGGTCGTAAACGAAGGAGCAAGCGCCGCCATCTATATGTCAGGTCGGGTAATTCTGGAACCGCCTTCGTATATTAAGTATGATTACTTAAATTTAGCTTAGCTTACTTAAATATAGCTTAAATTTAATAATTGTTTATTTTGTTAATTAATTGTGCCACACCATGTTAAAAAATATTCTTTGAAATATATAGAAAAAATATAGTCATTAGGGTAATTAATATACCCACTATATGCAATATTTAGATATATATATATATATATATATATATATAAATATATATATACATATATATATATATATATATATATATATATATATATTTATATATATATATATATATATATATATTTATATATATATATATATATTTATATATATATATTTATATATTTATTAAATATTTTTTTTTAATTTATTTATTTATATATATTTATATATACCCTATAGAAATATTTATATAAAAGTACCTACTTCCTGTCACCTAATTTCCGTTCACAATATTCAAGTAGTCTTTTCATTTTACTATTTATTATTTATGTCGGTAGGTAGCTACCATTTATATATATATTTTTTTTTGTCCATTTAATGAATGAAAAACGAAGACAACAGCAACTATTTCCTACAATAACAATAGTAACAATTGCAATGTTCTGCATTTGTTATTTTAGTAAAATTATAACAATAACAAAACCAAGAGAATAAAACAAGTTTGTCCTACGGTAAAACTTGCATGTGAAAGCAGCTACACACACTCGTATACCTACATATACATACATACAAATACAAGTGTAAGAACATACAATATATTTTTAAATTTTTTATTCCTTTCTTTAGTAGTCATGTCTATAGTTATGTCCTTCAGGCATGTTGTTTACAAAGAGCCATCACGTACTATATATGTACCTACGTAGTAGTGTAGTTGTTATATTGTGACTCTTTGCTTCGTTCGAATCCAAAAATACAAGTGCACATAGTTGCCAAAACTTTTGAGAAAGCAGGAAAAAAAAAACGAACCGAACAAAAAAGGAAGATATTGAATAATTTAACAAATGTAACTAGTAGTGCGTTTTAAGGAAATAAAGTAAATAACGTATATGATAATAATCATTATGTAAGCACATTCCTCGAAGAAAGTAAAATTTTAATTGAATTAGTAATAAATGAAATTTGTATTACTAATGCTCATATTGTTTATGCCAATTTTTAAATTTAATTCTAAGCTCAAAGTATAAATATTTTTTTTATTTAATTTAAATTAAGATCAATCGTCTCTATAGTACTATACAAATAGATATGGTTATTACATATTATCAGATTATATAATAATTTTTAGCGTTCTTTGACCACTGTTCTAAATACTCGTATACGAATGAATGTATAACTGAATGAGTTATAATCCCCCCCAATATAAATAAAAGATATATTACATAAGCAGCTGGTAAATGTAAAACAAAAATAAACTAAATAACTGCATCCTATAACAGTTCAGATATTTGAAGTCGCTCTTGGTCGATATTTTTTCTTTGTTTTCTACCTTTTGCTGGAGTATATATAACTCATTTGTATATATTATACTTAATTTCTCCTCACTTATTTCAAACCAACATTTGTTGATGCCGCGACGATATTGTCAGAGATTGACATGCAGTGATAGTGCCAGGAAATGCTGTTAACTACTTTTTATCGGAGTAACTTGGTGATATGAAATTGTTGAAAAAATTACTAAATGAGGAAGAAGCACGTTGAGTTGACCTCATTTTTGGATGTTAGCAAAACACATAGGCTCCTTTATCCCCAAAGGGGATACCACGATTAGTGCAAATGCATGATGTACAAAAATTTGTGAATGTACCTAAATACATTGTACGTGCATACATATTCATATACATATGTATATATTGGAAATGCATATGACCATTTATAATGGTAGCAAATAGGTACCTACCATTACCTACCTATTGATGTCACTGATTTTGCAACCATAACAAATTTTGGCACAACGCCATTTATATGTCGGACCATACTCGACATTTCTTGTTTGATAAATTGCTTTGGTTTGACCTCATTGTTATGGCCGTTTTGGATAAAAAATTGATGGCAAAATGAAAATTGTATGCACAAGCAATTTCAAATCACTGCTTGCTGAAATCTCAATGAACTCAATTTCTTAATTACTTTTTAGTTTCAATTCAATATGTGCTCAATAATATGTAACATAGATATTAATTTACCCTCCAGCCATAATAGTGAATTTTCCAAAAATAAGAAACATCATGTTTAGTTCGTACACAAACCTACGTAACATCATAAATCCGTTCAATATTTGAACAAGTATGTTGTCCAACGGACATTGCCAAAGAGAGAAACAACAAAGTATGGATGACTGTGAAGTCATAGACACTTGTTGGACGCACGTATATAAATTATTCAGCTACAATTTGTAGATTGTTTGAGGCTTACCATCATAGATTTACACAATTAAAAAATTTATAATATTTCACAGATTTGCTCTTGTTTGTTTTGTTTTTAAACATTAACGAAGTGGTTGACAGGTATACAACAAAAATATCCATAGTGTTTCAATATTCACTATGTTCCGATATTGAAGAATGGAAACAGTGCTGCCAATTTCAAGCTATTTCAGTTTAGAAACAAATTTTATAGTTAAACGAAAAAAATGTAAATTAATTAAAAATAGTTAGAAACATATATCATTTCATCTTTCGCGTAATTAAATTATGTCAAAGTAAAAGCGGTTTCAATGCTTATTTCCAAGAGTTTTCTTGAAAAGAAAAACCTAATTTCTATATTAGAATAGTAACATCTAAAGCTGTAAGAAAATTGTTGCAAGAAAAGAATTATGCAATATAAAGGTTCAGTAAAATCTAATTTCTTGCATAGTTAGAATTGACATGAACAAATTTGTTAATGAGCATTAAGAAATAATGGATTCCACTGAATAGAAAAATTAAAGATTTGCCAGTGCTGCTGAACTATAATTATTATAAAAATATCGAAAATATTTTTTCTTCCAAATCTATTATGATAAGCATTTTATAAATATATAATTATACAGTTTTTATTTTTTAATTATACAGTTATGGTTAAATTTAAGACTATCGTAAATTCAAAAGCGCCATTTCACAGATTTTTTATGAGAAATGTGTCAATTAGCCGATACTAAATTTAAAATTTCAGAATTGAGTTTGCTATGATATACATTTTAGGAGGTTGCGATTTGATCAATTTCCTAAATCCACGGTTTTAATTAAGAGATGTATAATCAAATATATTCGATGACTATATTAAAAGACATGTACAAGTGGGTGATTAAAACAATTTTAATTCAGTCTTCTACATGATAAAGAAGCAACACTGTTTGTTGTCACTTGTCAACCTGTTTACTACATTTCGATTCCATTCATTTGTGTCATTACCCAAACAGGGCGTGTTCGATCAAATTAGTAATCGCATTTGTTGAATGGTTTTGTTTTCATTTTTTATTTAATAATTTGCTTAATTAAATATTATTTAGAAATCGAAAATAATAAAAGTGCTGTTTGTGTTTACACATGTTTTTAACAACAATCTTAGGAAGGAGCTATACGCTCTTCCTGCTCTTGCTGGTAGTGGGTGTGTTTGCTCAATATGAATGGCAGGCGAGAGATTCCTTCGACGAAATTAAAATCAAATATGACAAAGTGAATCCGGATAATTGTCCCATACAGCATGTCAGCGACCTATATCTGCCAGAAGATACTGTCTCACATAAGCCTGATATTAAGGAGATCAATATAAATCCGATATTTCCAAATCGAACTGCGCTTTTGCATTTACACAACATGGCATTAAGTCGCAGTTTCTTCTGGAGTTATATCCTGCAATCGAGATTTATTCGTCCTGCCATCAATGACACATATGATCCCGGCATGATGTACTACTTCCTGTCGACGGTTGCTGATGTTTCAGCCAATCCGTATATTAATGCGTCAGCAATTTATTTTGCACCGAACAGCTCGTATACATCTTCCTATCGTGGATTCTTCAATAAGACATTTCCTCGCTTTGGACCGCGTACTTTCCGTTTGGATGATTTCAATGATCCCATACATCTGCAAAAAATATCTACATGGAATACATTTGATGTTCGCGATCTGGGTGCTCATCCGCCGGAATCAATATCGAAAGATTACACTTCAGACTTGTATAAAATAAATGAATGGTATAAAACGTGGCTGCCAGATGATGTAGAGGGTCGTCACGACACGAAAACAACATATCAAGTTGAAATACGCTACGCTAATAATACAAATGAGACATACACCTTTCATGGACCGCCTGGTGCTGATGAGAATCCAGGTCCAATCAAGTGGACACGTCCCTATTTCGATTGTGGTCGCTCCAATAAGTGGCTTGTCTCTGCCGTTGTACCAATAGCTGATATCTATCCACGGCATACGCAATTCAGGCATATTGAATATCCAAAGTAAGAAACAGCAATAATACATACATACAATCGTTCTTCTTATTATTATTATTGTTCGTTATGTTCTTCAATGGGTGCCGTAGCTCAGTGGTTAGTGTGTTCGCCTTCTGATCTGTAGGTCGGTGGTTCAATCCCCGGCTGATGCATAACAAATTTAATATCGATAAGATTTTTCTTTCGAACGGTACCCACCTGTCGGCAAGCAATTGGCAATTCTTCCGACAGTAACAACTTGCCATGAAAAAGCTTCTTAAAGAACTCTGTGACAAAGCTCAGAAAAAGTGATGTCACAAGTGTTCTGCCGTTCGGAACCGGCTAAAATAAGTAGGTCCCTTCTAATATTGTCCAAAATTTAAGACGCACAACAGTAATGGAAGAGAAGCTCGGCCAATGAGCCCTTTGGGGCTTTATGTGGCCACATATTTATTTATTTTTATGTTCTTCAAAGGTATACTGCCATTGCTGTGTTGGAAATGGATTTCGAAAGATTAGATATAAATCAATGTCCGAAGGGTGAAGGCAACAAAGGACCGAATCATTTCGCAGACACGGCACGTTGCAAAAAAGAAACCACAGAATGTGAGCCACTGCACGGTTGGGGCTTCCGGCGCGGTGGCTATCAATGTAGATGTAAGCCTGGGTATCGATTACCTAACGTTGTACGGCGCCCATACTTGGGTGAAATCATTGAAAGAGCATCAGCGGAACAGTATTATAACGATTACGACTGCATGAAAATTGGATGTAAGATGAAACTTATTTGTTTATCGCTTTTGTTTTTGTTCTTATTGCCCGTCACATATGTGTAATAAGAACGAAAAGAAAATAGGTGCTAAATGATTTCTTTCTTTTTTATATGTGTGTGCGTGTGTGTGTGTATATAGGGGTGCAAAAAGTGCCAATACAATGGGAGAAAGCACCATATCATATACGTGAACGTTATTTGGACTTACATCCGGAATATCGTAATTATACAACTGGTTCACGAGCTCTGCACTCTGAGAATATCAATATCGATCAAGCATTGAAATTTATACACGGTGTTAATTATCGCACATGCAAAAAGTGTGTATATATTGATTATATTTTTGTTCAAATATTAATAATTTCATTTTTCATTTTATAGTTTCCATCCTCAAGATTTGATTTTACGCGGTGATGTCAGTTTTGGAGCTAAAGATCAATTTCAAAATGAAGCTAAAATGGCTGTACGTTTGGCTAATTTTATTAGTGCCTTCCTACAGGTAAGTGAACATACGATAATAAAATAAGATAAAATTCGTTAAAAACGCTTGCAATATATCACCCATCATTCATGTATTCTAACGGTCTTTCTTCCTTGATTAAGTACACACATTTGAAGAGTGTGTTTCGAAGTGTAAATTGTAATTATTCACGCATAATTCAACTTGATCATATTTCCTGTATCTTTTGCATCATTTTGCTTGTTCTCATCAAAGAAGTTCATAAAATTAAATATTCAGTGTCAAAGCATTGCCAAAATGACTATAGTCTAATGAAGGAAGACAGAGAGAGAGAACGACTTGAAAAAAAATCTCCTTACAGTCGGCTGGGGCCGACCAAATTATACCCTGCATATGTAGAGATATATATATAAAAAGTTTGCTCGTATATCCATCCTTTTCTTCCACTACTTGGTATAGGACCTACATTAAGAAGCAGGCGTACCTCACCAATTTTGGAGGATCAATTTTTGCCTATAATACTAAACTACATAGGTTGCAATGGGTTGACCCAGGCGTATTAATTAGTAAGTTATGGGTGTTTTAATGTTTGAGATAAATCCGAGACTTTATACGGAAGATATATAAAAAGTGGGCGTGACGTATCTCTTTCTGGTATATCTAATTAATTTTTCAATATCAATCCACACCTTAAATTTGGTTGTCCTACGCTAAATGGTTTGTAAGTTATGGAGCTTAAAAGTTTTAGTTTAATTCCCTCGACTTTGTATGGGAGACCTATGAAGGAGTGGGCGTGGCACACTGATTTTCTGCCAGATTTTTGCCGACTACGATATTAATTTAAGTGTCAATTATGGTTATATTAGGCAGAAGATTGCCGAAGTTACAGCTGTTTAAATTTAAAATTTGTATGGGGGCTACAATAAACAGTGGGCGTGGTGCGCCCATTTTGTGTGAGCCTAGTTGCTCGTACAATACTAATCCATACCTTAAATCTCGTTGTCCTACGCTAAATGGTTTGTAAGTTATGGAGCTTAAAAGTTTTAGTTTAATTCCCTCGACTTTGTATGGGAGACCTATGAAGCAGTGGGCGTGGCACACTGATTTTCTGCCAGATTTTTGCCGACTACGATATTAATTTAAGTGTCAATTATGGTTATTTTAGGCAGAAGATTGCCGAAGTTACAGCTGTTTAAATTTAAAATTTGTATGGGGGCTACAATAAACAGTGGGCGTGGTGCGCCCATTTTGTGTGAGCCTAGTTGCTCGTACAATACTAATCCATACCTTAAATCTCGTTGTCCTACGCTAAATGGTTTGTAAGTTATGGAGCTTTAAAGTTTTAGTTTAATTCCCTTGACTTTGTATGGGAGACTCATGAAGGAGTGGGCGTGGCACACTGATTTTCTGCCAGATTTTTGCCGACTACGATATTAATCTAAGTGTCAATTATGGTTATTCTAGATGGCAGATTGCCGAAGTTACAGCTGTTTCAATTTAAAATTTGTATGGGGGCTACGATAAACAGTGGGCGTGGTGCGCCCATTTCCTGTGGGCCTAGTTGCTCGCACAAGACCAAACCACACCTTAAATGTCGTTATTCTACGCTGAATAGTTTGCAAGTTATAACCGGTAACATTTTTTTAATTTCCGCAACTTTGTATGGGAGACCCAAAAAGGAGTGGGCGTGGCACACTGATTTTCTGCCATATTATTTCTCACTGCCATGTTAATCTAAGTGTCAATTATGGTTATCCTGGACAGAAGATTGTAGAAGTTACAGCTGTTTCAATTTAAAAGAAGTACAGACACTTTGTATGAGAGCTACGCTAAAAAGTAGGCGTGGCTCAACCACTTTTGGCGAGATTATATAGTAGTATAATATAACGCTATGTGCAAAATATTGTTGTCCCAAGTGGTATATTATGTGAGTTATAGCAAGTTAAAGATTTTGAAAATTTCGAGGTTAGTCGATTTGAATGCTTGGTGTGGGCGTGGTTATTGACCGATCATGCCCAATATCAATCCCCTCCGTACCCTTGGATCATAGATTACTTATGCCAAATTTAATCGAAATAGCTCAATATTTACTCAAGTTATCGTGCGAACCAGCCAGGTGACAGACAGACGGACGGACGGACGGACGGACGGACATCGTTAAATCGAAAATTTAATCGACGCTGATCACGAATATATATCTATGTCTATATCTCCGGAGATTCCTTCAAGTGGACACAAACATCTGACCGAAATGAATATACCATGCATATTGCATTATGCAGGGTATAACAAGTTCGATACATTTATATTTGCACAAGTTGTTAGATAATGGCAACGATGATGGTGATGATGATCATGATGACACTCAAATATGAATGAATACAACAGTGTAAAACCTGTGTGGAAATCCTTAAAATCAACATGTTATGCAAATAAATGAACTAAACTGAAATCAGAGAAACTTGTTTTAAATATCTACTCTAATATTATATTTTCACAAATTTTCGCTTCCAACAATACCCTATACATACTTATGCTTATAGATAATAATAGTAGTAAACCCTTTTATCATTTGCTACTCACATTCCAGATCTCTGATCCCAATGAAGTGTACTCAGGCAAACGTGTGGCCGACAAACCTCTCACCGAAGATCAAATGATTGGTGAAACACTGGCTATTGTGCTGGGAGACACAAAGGTTTGGGCGGCTGCCACACTCTGGGAACGTAAAAAATTCACAAATCGAACATATTTTGCACCCTATGCCTACAAGACGGAGCAGAATACGCGTAAATTCAAAGTGGAAGATATAGCGCGACTGAACAAAACACACGAACTCTATACCGAACGGAAATATTTTAAATTTTTGAAACAACGCTGGTCCACCAATTTCGATGACTTGGAAACATTCTACATGAAAATGATGATACGGCACAATGAAACAGGTGAATACGCACAAAAGTATGAACATTATCCGAATTCATATCGTGCGGCAAATCTAAATCACGGCTACTGGACACAACCACAATTTGATTGTGATGGTTATGTTAAGAAATGGCTTGTGACCTATGCGGCACCCTTCTTTGGCTGGGATAGTCTCAAAGTAAAACTGGAATTCAAGTGAGTGCATACACACACACACACACACACGCTGAATACAATGTGAATGAATAATTTTTTGAAACGAAATTTAAACATGAATATAAGCATTGTTGGCAAATTGGGTGATCCGATTACGCTGATGAAATGGCATAAATAATGTGAATGGGTTATCCGAAAGTCAGACAGCCAGTCAGTCATTCACCCTATTTTGTATTTGTTTTTTTTTTTTTTTTTTTTGTGATGCTATTGTGTAGCTATAGCAATGATTATAGAAGAATAGGGTCTATTTTGGAAAGGGGATTGAAATTATTCATCATATCTGTGTCATGTGTCTATGCGTGTGTTGTTATTGCGACAATTGTAAATTGTTTAAATGACTTTTGACCTTTGTTGCATACTAATTGTTCAATTGTTTGATCTTTGCAGAGGTGTTGTTGCCGTCTCTATGGATATGCTGCAATTGGATATTAATCAATGCCCAGACTGGTATTATGAGCCGAATGCTTTCAAGAATACACACAAATGCGATGAGAAGTCATCATATGTGAGTTTTGACACACCCCATTTGAACTACTTATGCGTAATGATGACACATTTTTTTTTTTTTGGTTCTTGTTTCAGTGTGTTCCTATAATGGGACGTGGCTACGAAACAGGTGGCTACAAATGTGAATGCCTACAGGGCTATGAATATCCATTTGAAGATTTAATCACATATTACGATGGCCAATTGGTGGAGGCTGAATATCAAAATATTGTCATCGACAAGGAAACACGTTATGATATGTTCAAATGTCGCTTAGCTGGCGCACCATAACCTTGCCTGCAGATGGAACTGTCTTCGCCTTCTTTGGACACGATTCTCCCCTTTCAGTCCCATGTCTTATCCATGGTTACGAATCGACGCAAAAACTCGACTTTATTAATGTGAAACATCGCCAAACACTCTATAGAAACATCTTCACGACGTTGTTTTTATTCTATTGTGAGCAAACGCAGCACCCATCTTGCACACAGCTTTTTCATCTCCAAATTTTCGGTCAATATACGATGTATAGCACTTTTTGAAATGCCTGTAATTTCACCTAGCTCACGCATCTTTAGCCAGCGATCATCCAATACCATTTTGTGGTTTTTCTTTATAGTTTCTGGTGTGACCACCTCAATTGGTCGACCACTACGGTGTTTGTCTTGACAACTCGTACGACCTCGTTTAAATTCTGCCACCCAATATTTTATGGTCGTAAACGAAGGAGCAAGCGCCGCCATCTATATGTCAGGTCGGGTAATTCTGGAACCGCCTTCGTATATTAAGTATTATTACTTAAATTTAGCTTAGCTTACTTAAATATAGCTTAAATTTAATAATTGTTTATTTTGTTAATTAATTGTGCCACACCATGTTAAAAAATATTCTTTGAAATATATAGAAAAAATATAGTCATTAGGGTAATTAATATACCCACTATATGCAATATTTAGATATATATATATAAATATATATATACATATATATATATACATATATATATATATATATATATATATATATATATATATATATTTATATATATATATCTTTATATATATATTAAATATTTTTTTTTAATTTATTTATTTATATATATTTATATATACCCTATAGAAATATTTATATAAAAGTACCTACTTCCTGTCACCTAATTTCCGTTCACAATATTCAAGTAGTCTTTTCATTTTACTATTTATTATTTATGTCGGTAGGTAGCTACCATTTATATATATTTTTTTTTTGTCCATTTAGTCCACTAATGTCTTCGTTTTTCATTCATTAAATGGACAAAAAAAAAATATATATATAAATGGTAGCTACCTACCGACATAAATAATAAATAGTAAAATGAAAAGACTACTTGAATGCGATTTAAGGAAATAAAGTAAATAACGTATATGATAATAATCATTATGTAAGCACATTCCTCGAAGAAAGTAAAATTTTAATTGAATTAGTAATAAATGAAATTTGTATTACTAATGCTCATATTGTTTATGCCAATTTTTAAATTTAATTCTAAGCTCAAAGTATAAATATTTTTTTTATTTAATTTAAATTAAGATCAATCGTCTCTATAGTACTATACAAATAGATATGGTTATTACATATTATCAGATTATATAATAATTTTTAGCGTTCTTTGACCACTGTTCTAAATACTCGTATACGAATGAATGTATAACTGAATGAGTTATAATCCCCCCCAATATAAATAAAAGATATATTACATAAGCAGCTGGTAAATGTAAAACAAAAATAAACTAAATAACTGCATCCTATAACAGTTCAGATATTTGAAGTCGCTCTTGGTCGATATTTTTTCTTTGTTTTCTACCTTTTGCTGGAGTATATATAACTCATTTGTATATATTATACTTAATTTCTCCTCACTTATTTCAAACCAACATTTGTTGATGCCGCGACGATATTGTCAGAGATTGACATGCAGTGATAGTGCCAGGAAATGCTGTTAACTACTTTTTATCGGAGTAACTTGGTGATATGAAATTGTTGAAAAAATTACTAAATGAGGAAGAAGCACGTTGAGTTGACCTCATTTTTGGATGTTAGCAAAACACATAGGCTCCTTTATCCCCAAAGGGGATACCACGATTAGTGCAAATGCATGATGTACAAAAATTTGTGAATGTACCTAAATACATTGTACGTGCATACATATTCATATACATATGTATATATTGGAAATGCATATGACCATTTATAATGGTAGCAAATAGGTACCTACCATTACCTACCTATTGATGTCACTGATTTTGCAACCATAACAAATTTTGGCACAACGCCATTTATATGTCGGACCATACTCGACATTTCTTGTTTGATAAATTGCTTTGGTTTGACCTCGTTGTTATGGCCGTTTTGGATAAAAAATTGATGGCAAAATGAAAATTGTATGCACAAGCAATTTCAAATCACTGCTTGCTGAAATCTCAATGAACTCAATTTCTTAATTACTTTTTAGTTTCAATTCAATATGTGCTCAATAATATGTAACATAGATATTAATTTACCCTCCAGCCATAATAGTGAATTTTCCAAAAATAAGAAACATCATGTTTAGTTCGTACACAAACCTACGTAACATCATAAATCCGTTCAATATTTGAACAAGTATGTTGTCCAACGGACATTGCCAAAGAGAGAAACAACAAAGTATGGATGACTGTGACGTCATAGACACTTGTTGGACGCACGTATATAAATTATTCAGCTACAATTTGTAGATTGTTTGAGGCTTACCATCATAGATTTACACAATTATTGTACAATAAATCTTCATACAGTGTTGATTTTGATATCGTTTATAATTTTATAATATTTCACAGATTTGCTCTTGTTTGTTTTGTTTTTAAACATTAACGAAGTGGTTGACAGGTATACAACAAAAATATCCATAGTGTTTCAATATTCACTATGTTCCGATATTGAAGAATGGAAACAGTGCTGCCAATTTCAAGCTATTTCAGTTTAGAAACAAATTTTATAGTTAAACGAAAAAAATGTAAATTAATTAAAAATAGTTAGAAACATATATCATTTCATCTTTCGCGTAATTAAATTATGTCAAAGTAAAAGCGGTTTCAATGCTTATTTCCAAGAGTTTTCTTGAAAAGAAAAACCTAATTTCTATATTAGAATAGTAACATCTAAAGCTGTAAGAAAATTGTTGCAAAAGAATTATGCAATATAAAGGTTCAGTAAAATCTAATTTCTTGCATAGTTAGAATTGACATGAACAAATTTGTTAATGAGCATTAAGAAATAATGGATTCCACTGAATAGAAAAATTAAAGATTTGCCAGTGCTGCTGAACTATAATTATTATAAAAATATCGAAAATATTTTTTTCTTCCAAATCTATTATGATAAGCATTTTATAAATATATAATTATACAGTTTTTATTTTTTAATTATACAGTTATGGTTAAATTTAAGACTATCGTAAATTCAAAAGCGCCATTTCAGATTTTTTATGAGAAATGTGTCAATTAGCCGATACTAAATTTAAAATTTCAGAATTGAGTTTGCTATGATATACATTTTAGGAGGTTGCGATTTGATCAATTTCCTAAATCCACGGTTTTAATTAAGAGATGTATAATCAAATATATTCGATGACTATATTAAAAGACATGTACAAGTGGGTGATTAAAACAATTTTAATTCAGTCTTCTACATGATAAAGAAGCAACACTGTTTGTTGTCACTTGTCAACCTGTTTACTACATTTCGATTCCATTCATTTGTGTCATTACCCAAACAGGGCGTGTTCGATCAAATTAGTAATCGCATTTGTTGAATGGTTTTGTTTTCATTTTTTATTTAATAATTTGCTTAATTAAATATTATTTAGAAATCGAAAATAATAAAAGTGCTGTTTGTGTTTACACATGTTTTTAACAACAATCTTAGGAAGGAGCTATACGCTCTTCCTGCTCTTGCTGGTAGTGGGTGTGTTTGCTCAATATGAATGGCAGGCGAGAGATTCCTTCGACGAAATTAAAATCAAATATGACAAAGTGAATCCGGATAATTGTCCCATACAGCATGTCAGCGACCTATATCTGCCAGAAGATACTGTCTCACATAAGCCTGATATTAAGGAGATCAATATAAATCCGATATTTCCAAATCGAACTGCGCTTTTGCATTTACACAACATGGCATTAAGTCGCAGTTTCTTCTGGAGTTATATCCTGCAATCGAGATTTATTCGTCCTGCCATCAATGACACATATGATCCCGGCATGATGTACTACTTCCTGTCGACGGTTGCTGATGTTTCAGCCAATCCGTATATTAATGCGTCAGCAATTTATTTTGCACCGAACAGCTCGTATACATCTTCCTATCGTGGATTCTTCAATAAGACATTTCCTCGCTTTGGACCGCGTACTTTCCGTTTGGATGATTTCAATGATCCCATACATCTGCAGAAAATATCTACATGGAATACATTTGATGTTCGCGATCTGGGTGCTCATCCGCCGGAATCAATATCGAAAGATTACACTTCAGACTTGTATAAAATAAATGAATGGTATAAAACGTGGCTGCCAGATGATGTAGAGGGTCGTCACGACACGAAAACAACATATCAAGTTGAAATACGCTACGCTAATAATACAAATGAGACATACACCTTTCATGGACCGCCTGGTGCTGATGAGAATCCAGGTCCAATCAAGTGGACACGTCCCTATTTCGATTGTGGTCGCTCCAATAAGTGGCTTGTCTCTGCCGTTGTACCAATAGCTGATATCTATCCACGGCATACGCAATTCAGGCATATTGAATATCCAAAGTAAGAAACAGCAATAATACATACATACAATCGTTCTTCTTATTATTATTATTGTTCGTTATGTTCTTCAAAGGTATACTGCCATTGCTGTGTTGGAAATGGATTTCGAAAGATTAGATATAAATCAATGTCCGAAGGGTGAAGGCAACAAAGGACCGAATCATTTCGCAGACACGGCACGTTGCAAAAAAGAAACCACAGAATGTGAGCCACTGCACGGTTGGGGCTTCCGGCGCGGTGGCTATCAATGTAGATGTAAGCCTGGGTATCGATTACCTAACGTTGTACGGCGCCCATACTTGGGTGAAATCATTGAAAGAGCATCAGCGGAACAGTATTATAACGATTACGACTGCATGAAAATTGGATGTAAGATGAAACTTATTTGTTTATCGCTTTTGTTTTTGTTCTTATTGCCCGTCACATATGTGTAATAAGAACGAAAAGAAAATAGGTGCTAAATGATTTCTTTCTTTTTTATATGTGTGTGCGTGTGTGTGTGTGTATATAGGGGTGCAAAAAGTGCCAATACAATGGGAGAAAGCACCATATCATATACGTGAACGTTATTTGGACTTACATCCGGAATATCGTAATTATACAACTGGTTCACGAGCTCTGCACTCTGAGAATATCAATATCGATCAAGCATTGAAATTTATACACGGTGTTAATTATCGCACATGCAAAAAGTGTGTATATATTGATTATATTTTTGTTCAAATATTAATAATTTCATTTTTCATTTTATAGTTTCCATCCTCAAGATTTGATTTTACGCGGTGATGTCAGTTTTGGAGCTAAAGATCAATTTCAAAATGAAGCTAAAATGGCTGTACGTTTGGCTAATTTTATTAGTGCCTTCCTACAGGTAAGTGAACATACGATAATAAAATAAGATAAAATTCGTTAAAAACGCTTGCAATATATCACCCATCATTCATGTATTCTAACGGTCTTTCTTCCTTGATTAAGTACACACATTTGAAGAGTGTGTTTCGAAGTGTAAATTGTAATTATTCACGCATAATTCAACTTGATCATATTTCCTGTATCTTTTGCATCATTTTGCTTGTTCTCATCAAAGAAGTTCATAAAATTAAATATTCAGTGTCAAAGCATTGCCAAAATGACTATAGTCTAATGAAGGAAGACAGAGAGAGAGAACGACTTGAAAAAAAATCTCCTTACAGTCGGCTGGGGCCGACCAAATTATACCCTGCATATGTAGAGATATATATATAAAAAGTTTGCTCGTATATCCATCCTTTTCTTCCACTACTTGGTATAGGACCTACATTAAGAAGCAGGCGTACCTCACCAATTTTGGAGGATCAATTTTTGCCTATAATACTAAACTACATAGGTTGCAATGGGTTGACCCAGGCGTATTAATTAGTAAGTTATGGGTGTTTTAATGTTTGAGATAAATCCGAGACTTTATACGGAAGATATATAAAAAGTGGGCGTGACGTATCTCTTTCTGGTATATCTAATTAATTTTTCAATATCAATCCACACCTTAAATTTGGTTGTCCTACGCTAAATGGTTTGTAAGTTATGGAGCTTAAAAGTTTTAGTTTAATTCCCTCGACTTTGTATGGGAGACCTATGAAGGAGTGGGCGTGGCACACTGATTTTCTGCCAGATTTTTGCCGACTACGATATTAATTTAAGTGTTAATTATGGTTATATTAGGCAGAAGATTGCCGAAGTTACAGCTGTTTAAATTTAAAATTTGTATGGGGGCTACAATAAACAGTGGGCGTGGTGCGCCCATTTTGTGTGAGCCTAGTTGCTCGTACAATACTAATCCATACCTTAAATCTCGTTGTCCTACGCTAAATGGTTTGTAAGTTATGGAGCTTAAAAGTTTTAGTTTAATTCCCTCGACTTTGTATGGGAGACCTATGAAGCAGTGGGCGTGGCACACTGATTTTCTGCCAGATTTTTGCCGACTACGATATTAATTTAAGTGTCAATTATGGTTATTTTAGGCAGAAGATTGCCGAAGTTACAGCTGTTTAAATTTAAAATTTGTATGGGGGCTACAATAAACAGTGGGCGTGGTGCGCCCATTTTGTGTGAGCCTAGTTGCTCGTACAATACTAATCCATACCTTAAATCTCGTTGTCCTACGCTAAATGGTTTGTAAGTTATGGAGCTTTAAAGTTTTAGTTTAATTCCCTTGACTTTGTATGGGAGACTCATGAAGGAGTGGGCGTGGCACACTGATTTTCTGCCAGATTTTTGCCGACTACGATATTAATCTAAGTGTCAATTATGGTTATTCTAGATGGCAGATTGCCGAAGTTACAGCTGTTTCAATTTAAAATTTGTATGGGGGCTACGATAAACAGTGGGCGTGGTGCGCCCATTTCCTGTGGGCCTAGTTGCTCGCACAAGACCAAACCACACCTTAAATGTCGTTATTCTACGCTGAATAGTTTGCAAGTTATAACCGGTAACATTTTTTTAATTTCCGCAACTTTGTATGGGAGACCCAAAAAGGAGTGGGCGTGGCACACTGATTTTCTGCCATATTATTTCTCACTGCCATGTTAATCTAAGTGTCAATTATGGTTATCCTGGACAGAAGATTGTAGAAGTTACAGCTGTTTCAATTTAAAAGAAGTACAGACACTTTGTATGAGAGCTACGCTAAAAAGTAGGCGTGGCTCAACCACTTTTGGCGAGATTATATAGTAGTATAATATAACGCTATGTGCAAAATATTGTTGTCCCAAGTGGTATATTATGTGAGTTATAGCAAGTTAAAGATTTTGAAAATTTCGAGGTTAGTCGATTTGAATGCTTGGTGTGGGCGTGGTTATTGACCGATCATGCCCAATATCAATCCCCTCCGTACCCTTGGATCATAGATTACTTATGCCAAATTTCATCGAAATAGCTCAATATTTACTCAAGTTATCGTGCGAACCAGCCAGGTGACAGACAGACGGACGGACGGACGGACGGACGGACATCGTTAAATCGAAAATTTAATCGACGCTGATCACGAATATATATCTATGTCTATATCTCCGGAGATTCCTTCAAGTGGACACAAACATCTGACCGAAATGAATATACCATGCATATTGCATTATGCAGGGTATAACAAGTTCGATACATTTATATTTGCACAAGTTGTTAGATGATGGCAACGATGATGGTGATGATGATCATGATGACACTCAAATATGAATGAATACAACAGTGTAAAACCTGTGTGGAAATCCTTAAAATCAACATGTTATGCAAATAAATGAACTAAACTGAAATCAGAGAAACTTGTTTTAAATATCTACTCTAATATTATATTTTCACAAATTTTCGCTTCCAACAATACCCTATACATACTTATGCTTATAGATAATAATAGTAGTAAACCCTTTTATCATTTGCTACTCACATTCCAGATCTCTGATCCCAATGAAGTGTACTCAGGCAAACGTGTGGCCGACAAACCTCTCACCGAAGATCAAATGATTGGTGAAACACTGGCTATTGTGCTGGGAGACACAAAGGTTTGGGCGGCTGCCACACTCTGGGAACGTAAAAAATTCACAAATCGAACATATTTTGCACCCTATGCCTACAAGACGGAGCAGAATACGCGTAAATTCAAAGTGGAAGATATAGCGCGACTGAACAAAACACACGAACTCTATACCGAACGGAAATATTTTAAATTTTTGAAACAACGCTGGTCCACCAATTTCGATGACTTGGAAACATTCTACATGAAAATGATGATACGGCACAATGAAACAGGTGAATACGCACAAAAGTATGAACATTATCCGAATTCATATCGTGCGGCAAATCTAAATCACGGCTACTGGACACAACCACAATTTGATTGTGATGGTTATGTTAAGAAATGGCTTGTGACCTATGCGGCACCCTTCTTTGGCTGGGATAGTCTCAAAGTAAAACTGGAATTCAAGTGAGTGCATACACACACACACACACACACACGCTGAATACAATGTGAATGAATAATTTTTTGAAACGAAATTTAAACATGAATATAAGCATTGTTGGCAAATTGGGTGATCCGATTACGCTGATGAAATGGCATAAATAATGTGAATGGGTTATCCGAAAGTCAGACAGCCAGTCAGTCATTCACCCTATTTTGTATTTGTTTTTTTTTTTTTTTTTTTTGTGATGCTATTGTGTAGCTATAGCAATGATTATAGAAGAATAGGGTCTATTTTGGAAAGGGGATTGAAATTATTCATCATATCTGTGTCATGTGTCTATGCGTGTGTTGTTATTGCGACAATTGTAAATTGTTTAAATGACTTTTGACCTTTGTTGCATACTAATTGTTCAATTGTTTGATCTTTGCAGAGGTGTTGTTGCCGTCTCTATGGATATGCTGCAATTGGATATTAATCAATGCCCAGACTGGTATTATGAGCCGAATGCTTTCAAGAATACACACAAATGCGATGAGAAGTCATCATATGTGAGTTTTGACACACCCCATTTGAACTACTTATGCGTAATGATGACACATTTTTTTTTTTTTGGTTCTTGTTTCAGTGTGTTCCTATAATGGGACGTGGCTACGAAACAGGTGGCTACAAATGTGAATGCCTACAGGGCTATGAATATCCATTTGAAGATTTAATCACATATTACGATGGCCAATTGGTGGAGGCTGAATATCAAAATATTGTCATCGACAAGGAAACACGTTATGATATGTTCAAATGTCGCTTAGCTGGCGCACCATAACCTTGCCTGCAGATGGAACTGTCTTCGCCTTCTTTGGACACGATTCTCCCCTTTCAGTCCCATGTCTTATCCATGGTTACGAATCGACGCAAAAACTCGACTTTATTAATGTGAAACATCGCCAAACACTCTATAGAAACATCTTCACGACGTTGTTTTTATTCTATTGTGAGCAAACGCAGCACCCATCTTGCACACAGCTTTTTCATCTCCAAATTTTCGGTCAATATACGATGTATAGCACTTTTTGAAATGCCTGTAATTTCACCTAGCTCACGCATCTTTAGCCAGCGATCATCCAATACCATTTTGTGGTTTTTCTTTATAGTTTCTGGTGTGACCACCTCAATTGGTCGACCACTACGGTGTTTGTCTTGACAACTCGTACGACCTCGTTTAAATTCTGCCACCCAATATTTTATGGTCGTAAACGAAGGAGCAAGCGCCGCCATCTATATGTCAGGTCGGGTAATTCTGGAACCGCCTTCGTATATTAAGTATTATTACTTAAATTTAGCTTAGCTTACTTAAATATAGCTTAAATTTAATAATTGTTTATTTTGTTAATTAATTGTGCCACACCATGTTAAAAAATATTCTTTGAAATATATAGAAAAAATATAGTCATTAGGGTAATTAATATACCCACTATATGCAATATTTAGATATATATATATAAATATATATATACATATATATATATACATATATATATATATATATATATATATATATATATATATATATTTATATATATATATCTTTATATATATATTAAATATTTTTTTTTAATTTATTTATTTATATATATTTATATATACCCTATAGAAATATTTATATAAAAGTACCTACTTCCTGTCACCTAATTTCCGTTCACAATATTCAAGTAGTCTTTTCATTTTACTATTTATTATTTATGTCGGTAGGTAGCTACCATTTATATATATTTTTTTTTTGTCCATTTAGTCCACTAATGTCTTCGTTTTTCATTCATTAAATGGACAAAAAAAAAATATATATATAAATGGTAGCTACCTACCGACATAAATAATAAATAGTAAAATGAAAAGACTACTTGAATGCGATTTAAGGAAATAAAGTAAATAACGTATATGATAATAATCATTATGTAAGCACATTCCTCGAAGAAAGTAAAATTTTAATTGAATTAGTAATAAATGAAATTTGTATTACTAATGCTCATATTGTTTATGCCAATTTTTAAATTTAATTCTAAGCTCAAAGTATAAATATTTTTTTTATTTAATTTAAATTAAGATCAATCGTCTCTATAGTACTATACAAATAGATATGGTTATTACATATTATCAGATTATATAATAATTTTTAGCGTTCTTTGACCACTGTTCTAAATACTCGTATACGAATGAATGTATAACTGAATGAGTTATAATCCCCCCCAATATAAATAAAAGATATATTACATAAGCAGCTGGTAAATGTAAAACAAAAATAAACTAAATAACTGCATCCTATAACAGTTCAGATATTTGAAGTCGCTCTTGGTCGATATTTTTTCTTTGTTTTCTACCTTTTGCTGGAGTATATATAACTCATTTGTATATATTATACTTAATTTCTCCTCACTTATTTCAAACCAACATTTGTTGATGCCGCGACGATATTGTCAGAGATTGACATGCAGTGATAGTGCCAGGAAATGCTGTTAACTACTTTTTATCGGAGTAACTTGGTGATATGAAATTGTTGAAAAAATTACTAAATGAGGAAGAAGCACGTTGAGTTGACCTCATTTTTGGATGTTAGCAAAACACATAGGCTCCTTTATCCCCAAAGGGGATACCACGATTAGTGCAAATGCATGATGTACAAAAATTTGTGAATGTACCTAAATACATTGTACGTGCATACATATTCATATACATATGTATATATTGGAAATGCATATGACCATTTATAATGGTAGCAAATAGGTACCTACCATTACCTACCTATTGATGTCACTGATTTTGCAACCATAACAAATTTTGGCACAACGCCATTTATATGTCGGACCATACTCGACATTTCTTGTTTGATAAATTGCTTTGGTTTGACCTCGTTGTTATGGCCGTTTTGGATAAAAAATTGATGGCAAAATGAAAATTGTATGCACAAGCAATTTCAAATCACTGCTTGCTGAAATCTCAATGAACTCAATTTCTTAATTACTTTTTAGTTTCAATTCAATATGTGCTCAATAATATGTAACATAGATATTAATTTACCCTCCAGCCATAATAGTGAATTTTCCAAAAATAAGAAACATCATGTTTAGTTCGTACACAAACCTACGTAACATCATAAATCCGTTCAATATTTGAACAAGTATGTTGTCCAACGGACATTGCCAAAGAGAGAAACAACAAAGTATGGATGACTGTGACGTCATAGACACTTGTTGGACGCACGTATATAAATTATTCAGCTACAATTTGTAGATTGTTTGAGGCTTACCATCATAGATTTACACAATTATTGTACAATAAATCTTCATACAGTGTTGATTTTGATATCGTTTATAATTTTATAATATTTCACAGATTTGCTCTTGTTTGTTTTGTTTTTAAACATTAACGAAGTGGTTGACAGGTATACAACAAAAATATCCATAGTGTTTCAATATTCACTATGTTCCGATATTGAAGAATGGAAACAGTGCTGCCAATTTCAAGCTATTTCAGTTTAGAAACAAATTTTATAGTTAAACGAAAAAAATGTAAATTAATTAAAAATAGTTAGAAACATATATCATTTCATCTTTCGCGTAATTAAATTATGTCAAAGTAAAAGCGGTTTCAATGCTTTTTTCCAAGAGTTTTCTTGAAAAGAAAAACCTAATTTCTATATTAGAATAGTAACATCTAAAGCTGTAAGAAAATTGTTGCAAAAGAATTATGCAATATAAAGGTTCAGTAAAATCTAATTTCTTGCATAGTTAGAATTGACATGAACAAATTTGTTAATGAGCATTAAGAAATAATGGATTCCACTGAATAGAAAAATTAAAGATTTGCCAGTGCTGCTGAACTATAATTATTATAAAAATATCGAAAATATTTTTTTCTTCCAAATCTATTATGATAAGCATTTTATAAATATATAATTATACAGTTTTTATTTTTTAATTATACAGTTATGGTTAAATTTAAGACTATCGTAAATTCAAAAGCGCCATTTCAGATTTTTTATGAGAAATGTGTCAATTAGCCGATACTAAATTTAAAATTTCAGAATTGAGTTTGCTATGATATACATTTTAGGAGGTTGCGATTTGATCAATTTCCTAAATCCACGGTTTTAATTAAGAGATGTATAATCAAATATATTCGATGACTATATTAAAAGACATGTACAAGTGGGTGATTAAAACAATTTTAATTCAGTCTTCTACATGATAAAGAAGCAACACTGTTTGTTGTCACTTGTCAACCTGTTTACTACATTTCGATTCCATTCATTTGTGTCATTACCCAAACAGGGCGTGTTCGATCAAATTAGTAATCGCATTTGTTGAATGGTTTTGTTTTCATTTTTTATTTAATAATTTGCTTAATTAAATATTATTTAGAAATCGAAAATAATAAAAGTGCTGTTTGTGTTTACACATGTTTTTAACAACAATCTTAGGAAGGAGCTATACGCTCTTCCTGCTCTTGCTGGTAGTGGGTGTGTTTGCTCAATATGAATGGCAGGCGAGAGATTCCTTCGACGAAATTAAAATCAAATATGACAAAGTTAATCCGGATAATTGTCCCATACAGCATGTCAGCGACCTATATCTGCCAGAAGATACTGTCTCACATAAGCCTGATATTAAGGAGATCAATATAAATCCGATATTTCCAAATCGAACTGCGCTTTTGCATTTACACAACATGGCATTAAGTCGCAGTTTCTTCTGGAGTTATATCCTGCAATCGAGATTTATTCGTCCTGCCATCAATGACACATATGATCCCGGCATGATGTACTACTTCCTGTCGACGGTTGCTGATGTTTCAGCCAATCCGTATATTAATGCGTCAGCAATTTATTTTGCACCGAACAGCTCGTATACATCTTCCTATCGTGGATTCTTCAATAAGACATTTCCTCGCTTTGGACCGCGTACTTTCCGTTTGGATGATTTCAATGATCCCATACATCTGCAGAAAATATCTACATGGAATACATTTGATGTTCGCGATCTGGGTGCTCATCCGCCGGAATCAATATCGAAAGATTACACTTCAGACTTGTATAAAATAAATGAATGGTATAAAACGTGGCTGCCAGA
Organism: Megamerina dolium; assembly: GCA_963854835.1. Classification (NCBI taxonomy): domain Eukaryota; kingdom Metazoa; phylum Arthropoda; class Insecta; order Diptera; family Megamerinidae; genus Megamerina; species Megamerina dolium. The sequence goes on along the minus strand of OY978526.1, from coordinate 6,155,182 downwards.
TGATGTAGAGGGTCGTCACGACACGAAAACAACATATCAAGTTGAAATACGCTACGCTAATAATACAAATGAGACATACACCTTTCATGGACCGCCTGGTGCTGATGAGAATCCAGGTCCAATCAAGTGGACACGTCCCTATTTCGATTGTGGTCGCTCCAATAAGTGGCTTGTCTCTGCCGTTGTACCAATAGCTGATATCTATCCACGGCATACGCAATTCAGGCATATTGAATATCCAAAGTAAGAAACAGCAATAATACATACATACAATCGTTCTTCTTATTATTATTATTGTTCGTTATGTTCTTCAAAGGTATACTGCCATTGCTGTGTTGGAAATGGATTTCGAAAGATTAGATATAAATCAATGTCCGAAGGGTGAAGGCAACAAAGGACCGAATCATTTCGCAGACACGGCACGTTGCAAAAAAGAAACCACAGAATGTGAGCCACTGCACGGTTGGGGCTTCCGGCGCGGTGGCTATCAATGTAGATGTAAGCCTGGGTATCGATTACCTAACGTTGTACGGCGCCCATACTTGGGTGAAATCATTGAAAGAGCATCAGCGGAACAGTATTATAACGATTACGACTGCATGAAAATTGGATGTAAGATGAAACTTATTTGTTTATCGCTTTTGTTTTTGTTCTTATTGCCCGTCACATATGTGTAATAAGAACGAAAAGAAAATAGGTGCTAAATGATTTCTTTCTTTTTTATATGTGTGTGCGTGTGTGTGTGTATATAGGGGTGCAAAAAGTGCCAATACAATGGGAGAAAGCACCATATCATATACGTGAACGTTATTTGGACTTACATCCGGAATATCGTAATTATACAACTGGTTCACGAGCTCTGCACTCTGAGAATATCAATATCGATCAAGCATTGAAATTTATACACGGTGTTAATTATCGCACATGCAAAAAGTGTGTATATATTGATTATATTTTTGTTCAAATATTAATAATTTCATTTTTCATTTTATAGTTTCCATCCTCAAGATTTGATTTTACGCGGTGATGTCAGTTTTGGAGCTAAAGATCAATTTCAAAATGAAGCTAAAATGGCTGTACGTTTGGCTAATTTTATTAGTGCCTTCCTACAGGTAAGTGATCATACGATAATAAAATAAGATAAAATTCGTTAAAAACGCTTGCAATATATCACCCATCATTCATGTATTCTAACGGTCTTTCTTCCTTGATTAAGTACACACATTTGAAGAGTGTGTTTCGAAGTGTAAATTGTAATTATTCACGCATAATTCAACTTGATCATATTTCCTGTATCTTTTGCATCATTTTGCTTGTTCTCATCAAAGAAGTTCATAAAATTAAATATTCAGTGTCAAAGCATTGCCAAAATGACTATAGTCTAATGAAGGAAGACAGAGAGAGAGAACGACTTGAAAAACAAGTTCGATACATTTATATTTGCACAAGTTGTTAGATGATGGCAACGATGATGGTGATGATGATCATGATGACACTCAAATATGAAGTGTAAAACCTGTGTGGAAATCCTTAAAATCAACATGTTATGCAAATAAATGAACTAAACTGAAATCAGAGAAACTTGTTTTAAATATCTACTCTAATATTATATTTTCACAAATTTTCGCTTCCAACAATACCCTATACATACTTATGCTTATAGATAATAATAGTAGTAAACCCTTTTATCATTTGCTACTCACATTCCAGATCTCTGATCCCAATGAAGTGTACTCAGGCAAACGTGTGGCCGACAAACCTCTCACCGAAGATCAAATGATTGGTGAAACACTGGCTATTGTGCTGGGAGACACAAAGGTTTGGTCGGCTGCCACACTCTGGGAACGTAAAAAATTCACAAATCGAACATATTTTGCACCCTATGCCTACAAGACGGAGCTGAATACGCGTAAATTCAAAGTGGAAGATATAGCGCGACTGAACAAAACACACGAACTCTATACCGAACGGAAATATTTTAAATTTTTGAAACAACGCTGGTCCACCAATTTCGATGATTTGGAAACATTCTACATGAAAATGATGATACGGCACAATGAAACAGGTGAATACGCACAAAAGTATGAACATTATCCGAATTCATATCGTGCGGCAAATCTAAATCACGGCTACTGGACACAACCACAATTCGATTGTGATGGTTATGTTAAGAAATGGCTTGTGACCTATGCGGCACCCTTCTTTGGCTGGGATAGTCTCAAAGTAAAACTGGAATTCAAGTGAGTGCATACACACACACACACACACACACACACGCTGAATACAATGTGAATGAATAATTTTTTGAAACGAAATTTAAATATGAATATAAGCATTGTTGGCAAATTGGGTGATCCGATTACGCTGATGAAATGGCATAAATAATGTGAATGGGTTATCCGAAAGTCAGACAGCCAGTCAGTCATTCACCCTATTTTGTATTTGTTTTTTTTTTTTTTTTTTTTTGTGATGCTATTGTGTAGCTATAGCAATGATTATAGAAGAATAGGGTCTATTTTGGAAAGGGGATTGAAATTATTCATCATATCTGTGTCATGTGTCTATGCGTGTGTTGTTATTGCGACAATTGTAAATTGTTTAAATGACTTTTGACCTTTGTTGCATACTAATTGTTCAATTGTTTGATCTTTGCAGAGGTGTTGTTGCCGTCTCTATGGATATGCTGCAATTGGATATTAATCAATGCCCAGACTGGTATTATGAGCCGAATGCTTTCAAGAATACACACAAATGCGATGAGAAGTCATCATATGTGAGTTTTGACACACCCCATTTGAACTACTTATGCGTAATGATGACACATTTTTTTTTTTTGGTTCTTGTTTCAGTGTGTTCCTATAATGGGACGTGGCTACGAAACAGGTGGCTACAAATGTGAATGCCTACAGGGCTATGAATATCCATTTGAAGATTTAATCACCTATTACGATGGCCAATTGGTGGAGGCTGAATATCAAAATATTGTCATCGACAAGGAAACACGTTATGATATGTTCAAATGTCGCTTAGCTGGCGCTTCTGCTATACAAGCGTTTACATCGTTAATCGTTTCATTAATTGGACTAACGATAATTGTACTTTATAAGTGTAGATGAGTTTGAGCAAGAATTTCATAGCTTGCGTTTGCATACAATTCCATATTTTTCTATTTTACATAAATTTCATAACATAATGAATTAAGCATTCCAAAAATTTTATAAAAACAACAACTTATTAAGCAAGAGTCTCAAGTGACACGACAAATGAATCAACTAACCAACACAACAATCATTTATACAAAAAATGACATTTATCCAAGGCGATTAAGTTGTAGACGTAATCTATTACCCAAAATCTAGTTCTTTAGCTTTATATACCAGAGAGAGGGTGAGAGACAGAGACAGCGAGAAAGAGAGAGAGAGAGAGAGAGAGATAGAGGATAAAAGTAAAAAGTCGCAGGGAGTGTTGTGTTGCGAGAAACAAAACGTTTTGAAAAACCGCCTCTCAGCTCGTATTACTAATATCTATCTGTTTGCGAAGAAAAAGACCAACAGCGACCAACAACAAAAGCGCAAAACGGAAATTTGCTAAAATCAAATAAACAACACAATGACAAGCAAGCTACAAAGATGCTTCTTAATGTGCATGAAGATGAGCAGCTGTAGTCATAGCTAAGCGACACACCACTGTGGCAAAGCTGTTGCGCAGGAAGAAAAACTTGTTAACATTAAAAACTGAGTGAATATTTTGCTTTGATGATCATGATGATGATGATGATGATGATTATGATTGCGTCTACGCATTAATAGTAGTAGCCGTGCGCTGGCGATCAGTCAGTCCAGTCCGTCCAATTTAGAGCATTAGAGAGAGGGTTGAAATTGAATTGAAGCTTCTTATTACACTCTTCTTTCTTTCTGTTGTTTTTTTTTCGATTTCTTTTCTTATACTCGTCGAGGAATTTATAAAAGTCTATAAAGGGTTGTTGTTGTTGTTGTTGTTGTTGTTGTTTCTGTTACCTGTGTATGCTGCTTCTGCCACAACTACATATGAAATATTTGCCCCTTGAATTTATACGTACATGAGTATAAACGACGGCGTCGGTCATTGCAATTTTTTGTGTAGCTTTATTGCTGCCTTTTTTCTTTGAATTACTTTTTTTTTTGTTGTTGTTCATTATCATTGAACGTTTGAATTTTATTATCTCTAACCCTGAGAACTTTTTTTCCATAACTGATTTTTTATTTAGTTGGTATTCTAACATTACATACAGTCGTATAAAACCAGTTCAACACTTGGTTATGGAAGATGAAAAGTACTAGTAAATAGATTTTATATTAAAAAAAAAAAAAACTATATATATAGATAAATATGAAAAAGTACAAAAAAATACATAGAAATGTTCATAGGGTCCATTTGCGTTGTTGATTTGTGCGACTGGTAATGTTAGCCCTCATTGTTGCTAAAATATTTTTCACACATTTTTCATAGTCATTGGATATATGTACGTGCATACAGACAGAGAGCGAGAGAGTGATTACAAACAACAAATAAACATCATTGATCATTAAATCGGAAGGCATCGTCGCTATTTTCTTTGAGCAGCACACACACACACATATACACTAATATAATTTCTTAGAATTTAATAAATGTATATGAGTGTGCGTATGATGGTAACTCCTCCTTTTGATGCCTATATATATGCATGTATATTATTGATGTTGTTGAAGTTTTCTATACTTTTCATTGAGTAAAAAATATACATAATATCTATTGTACTTATACTGGCTGGAATATTTTTTATGAACTACAAACGACGATTCGAATGTATAACTATATGAAGACTCTTGCTTTTATTATAATTTTTTATTTTTTTATTTTTTTATTTTTTGTTTTTTGTTTTAATTTAACTACTAGCTATTATGAATGCAACTAAAACATATCCGTCCAAATAGAATATTTGCAAACTGTGAAGTGTAGCAAATTGTATCAACATAGTGCCTTTTTAATATGTTAATATAATTTTTTTTTTATATTTGTATGATGTAATCGAATATTTATATATACATATATACATATGTAATTTTTGAAAACAATATTTATAATATAGCATATAAAATATGCTATAGTGGAATTTTATACATATAAACAAATTGGATAACAATCAATCAATCAATCAATTTATGATTAATAAAAATATATTGAATTTTTTTTTGAAAACGTTGTACTTTCATTTATTAAATTTTTAATAAATTAAAGATAGGATATAATGAAATACTAGTATTAAAGAATCTTCAGGGTAAGTATACTATGTAAGACAGAATGCTTCTTTCAATACTTTTTATGCACATACAATTTTCAAATCTTATATTACAAGAGAACATTTTCAAATATGCATATTCAATTTATCTACTTACCGTACTTATTCATTTTGCTCGTTTTTTTATTTTTTTATTTTTCAAAATAAATCTGTTTTTTCAATTATTTTCAATTTGACTTTTCTAATTTGCTGAAATGCTCAAATTTATGGATTGATCTAATCCTTTTTACTCGGTCGTTTCGATTTTACTCAAGGGACGATTATGACGATATTTGCAAACGTTTAATAGTAGACAACAAGCGCACATACAAAAAAAAAAATGGAAGGAAGCAACAATCAAAACAACAACACTAACGAAATCACAAAACAAAAATCTCTTGTGGTTTTTCTCTCCGAATTGTGTATATTCCGTAGATTTGCTTGCTTTTCCGCTATCCCATACAATTTGTTATTCAAGTTTAGCAATTTTGTTGGGTAATTTTGATATCTTTTCGTATTTTTTTTTACTATATTTTTAAGCGTTTTTGAATTTTAATATATAGTTTTGTTTTCTTTTTTGCTTTTGAATTTATTAATAAAATTTTCTCAAATGAAATTTAAATTCAAATGATTACTTTGTTGTGAAAACATATTCGAATCAAATACGATTTGCAGGTGGCATAGAGAAAAAGTAATGCTATGATCAAGTGTAAATATCTTAGTGGTTTGGAAGTACATACATATATATATATATACGAATATATTTTTCAAATTTTACAGCTAGCAGAAATGAAGCAATGGAATTTTTTAATGCTGAAAAATCCATAGCGAAATTAACTGATTATAGAATGTGAATTATTTGAAATAAAATCAAGGTCTTTATAGCATATACATATAGCCTAAAAGACAAAAACTAAAAAATTTATATATTTTCTTGCCGAAAAATTTAATTTCATAATGATATACAATTTTAGCCTACGATTTTTAAAGTCTACGATTCCTTCTTGTTTCGGTGGATGACAGATTTATGGAATACACTTTTATGCCAGATCGCTGACTGAAAGAAAGTTAAAATTTTCCATCAATTATCATTGAAACGGCACAAACTTGAGCCCTCAAGCAATTCTTTGCGATCTGGAACATTCGAGAGTTACATAGTTTTTTGTAATGGACTCAATAAACGCTTTTCTTTAAAATATCACCCATACTTGATGGGCCTTCTTCCAATAAAAAATTTGTTATTAATTAAAACATCTTGATTGTATGCATTTTTCTTCCAATATTTAACGAACAATTTTTTATTATGACTGAATTTCATTGCTCATTTGAAATACAAATTGTACAATTGTTGAATGAATTATATAAATTATCACAAATTATTATACCATACAATAAATAATTTCATCAATAATATTGTAATATACATATAATATATGTATATATGCATATATATATATATAATTTTTTTATTTTTCAAAATATAGTCTATATTTTATATATTTTTTTTTAAAAATTAAATAATACGAATACTCGATAACAATGGGTCGTATTACAAAATTAACAAAAAGAAAAATAATAACAATTTCGCTTTATTTTTATAACATATTTACTTATATATATATACTTTTTATGTAAGTATAAAAAAAAAAAATGGAAATAAATTACATACATCGATACTACGATATAAAATAATTATACAAAGATATCGCTAAAGAATATATATTCATAAAAAATTCATACATATATTTATTTTGGGGTTTATATATTGCTACATTTATTCTATTAGAGAGCATTTGCTAAGAGAAGTGCTTAATTCGAAATTTCTTTTATATTTTTTTTTAATAATTGTTTATATTTATAGAATCTCTCTTTAAAGTCTTAGTCTAATTAGCATGATTATTATCATCGATTGCTCGAATAAAAATCTCTGAATTTACGACATTAATCCATATAAAGATGCTGCGATAAATGCGATTTTCTTTTTTCTCAAACATGCTTTTTCTTTTTGGTTGGTAGACTTTTTGAGTACTTTATTACGATTTGGATGCACAGCTTCTACTTCTAACCAATTTGAACAATTCTCTTATAATTATTTTCGTTAATACACTTATTTTTATATACTACATATATAATAATAATATTTAATATATAGATGTTTTGAGTTTTGTCGATAACACAGGTCGACAACCATTTTGTTGCAGTCCGCAGATCGTAATTTTTCCAATGTAATTTTAATACTTATGATTGAAGAATTTTTTCGTTTAATTAAAATCAAGATAATGTTTGGCCAAAGTTATTTGATAAAATTAATTAATTGATTTTTACATTTAAAAAAAAAATCGATCTTTTCGTTGATTGAACAAAATGATTTTTTTTTTTTGAATGCAGTGTGCCCAAATCACATCAGAAAAGTTACTGTCTGCCATGCAGCAAATAGAACACTGTTTGACGACCTGTATAATTGAATATAATGATGATTGGCTTTTGAGTTGTAACTTTCAGATGAAGAGAAAGAAATGCGATTAGTTTTATTTTCAGATTTTCATTTTTTTGGTTTTTTTGTAATTCAAAAAATATATATATTTATTGCATAACTATTATAAGTATTGTAGATATATATATATATATATATATATATATATATTTTATAGTTTTAAGGCAGATTTGTAGTAGCCATACACATACATTTTACTAGAACATAAGGGAAGAGACGAAATACAATATCCACTCGATTTTAAAGGCGGTTACATTAAATCTTGCGTAAAGCTTAGCAATATGCTGAGAAATGTTAAGAAAAATCATAAAATGTTTACATCATAAAATCATCATGGCATAAAATTATATATTTTAGTGATATTTGAGTAATTTAAATCAATTCTGTTTCAATCTATCATTAAAAAAAGATTTTTTGTGATTAATTTAAAAAAAAACGTTCTTTTATCTTTCATTCTACACATCACAATCTTTTTTTTATAAAAATTTATGTTATGTTCGTTGAAGCGATTTTGAAAATAAATATAATTCTCAACAATACATTTTTCTTCGGTACTATCGAACAAATTTCTCAAAAACTTTTAGACAAAAAATCCATTAATTGAAGAATGGCAGCACAATTTGTTAATTACTTTTTCTAATTTTAAAAATAATAGATAACATTAAGTAAATCTATTTTCATGTTGCAAAAATCGAGAGGACGCTGTACTATGTGTATATATCGTATTTTTGAAGAATTGCGAATTCATGTTCATTAGTATGTAAATATTTGCTATACAATTAATATGGATTCTATGCATTTAAGTATGTACTTTATATAATTGAAATTTAATTTATAATTCCAAATGCAAATAAATTGCATGTTTTCAGTTGAGCATTATTTTAAGGAGTATTGTGGCGAATATTCATAGTTAAAATGAAGTTTCCGCTTAAAAATAGTATAGACTTTTTGATGAGAAATGAAATTTTTCAGAAAATTAGGTTCAAAATTAAAATTAGTATAGATGTTTCAATGATAAATTTGCCAAAAAAAAAAAAAAAAAGTCCATACTATTTTTCAATTGAAACTAGACATTTTGACCGTGAGTAGAAGCCATTATGATTAATATTTTATTTATACGAGTACTTTTTTTTTTTTTGCTAAAACATCAATATTGTATATATCGAACTTGATTACGTTCACAGATTTCTAATTGTTCTTTTCTTATAATTTATATGTAAATATAATTCCTATATATTATTGAAGCCATTCGTTTTTCATTTTCACTTATGCACCTATTTCAATCAGTCAGTGGCAGCATAGTAGACCACTGTCGACTTGCGTCGAAATCCTAAATTGAAAAATGATGTTTCCGATTTTTTACGTTCACGTTCATGTTCATTGCCAAAATAGGAAAATAAACGCCCACCGCCACCGTTGCCAACGGGTGGTGCACGTATAGCATAACTACTATGACTGCTACTACCCTGACGGCCAACGGATGAAATGGAAAAATTGGAGGCATGTTGTAAGTTTTGTTGTTGAAATTGATATTGCAGTTGGTGCTGATGCGATTGGTGTTGCTGTAATTGCATATGATTATTGTGTTGTAGAAATCCAGTTGGCGATAAGTCAGTCATCTCACACGGCCAGAGGGTGAGCGCAGATGGGACCTTATGTATCCGGTCCGATAATCGATAATGGTGGGATGTTGGCCTGCTAATGATCCGTTGCGATGTCCTCGACCCCATCTAATTGTTGTTGTTTTTATAGTATTGTTATGGATTTTTTTTTTGTTGAAATATATATTTGTTTGTATTATTGTAAGAAAAATACATATAATGTATATTTAATAAATTATTTATATTATTTGTATTATGCATTAAATTAGAATTTAAAGCGATTTATAAATATATATGAAATAAAAAAAAAAATATAAAAAATATATTCTAAAAATTCTTTGCCCCTACACACAGTTAAGATCAACTCTAGTTCAGCTCTTAAGATTTTTCTCAAGAACAAAAGTATTCGTTTAAGCGTATTGACATACTATTGAATTCAATATTGTCACTCGTGTGCAACAAAATCATAATCATTTCTATAAATAACTGCACCTTTTCCATTGGTACTTCACCAAATTACAATTTAATTTCGAATTGGAAGAATTGTATGGATTTTGGACTATTAACTAATTAAACTATTAACGAATTAATAATTAAAAATTTAGATACATTTTAGAATAAAACTGCGCAATTAATCGTTTAATCAACGAGTTTGATTAATCAAAATTCTAATCCATTATTTAATGTATTAATCAGTATAAATCAAATAAGCAATTAATCGAATAATCGTGTAATCGTATCAAAATTTAAATTAATCGATTATTCAAAATGAATTTTCCTTTACACCCCCATATTATGTATGATCTTTAATCAAAATCGCTAGATTACCTTGAATTGAGATCACATAAATTGAGATATTATGATATTACTGCATATACGAGGGCATTCTGAAAATGTTCCCACCTAATAGTCTCCTTGTAAGTCTATACATTGCTCCTAACGGTGCTTCCATGTTTTTAGGCGCTCCAAACAGAACATTGGAAATGTGCATCCAAACACGTTTTTAATCAAACGTGAGACAGATTTCTCGTGTCTAATTTTCGATTTACATACATTTTTTGGACATATTCCTGGCCACTGCCATCACTCTCACTTTAATTCCACTTTTGTCTAACAACATTTTAACGAACGACGAACGATCCCAGGGAGCCCACTTACCCGTCCAACCGACCGAAGGATGCAATCGTCTGATCGCACGGATCGGTGACCGATAACAATAGCAGTCCGGACTGCTCTGTACAAACGGCTTGGGGACAGAGGACAATCTAGTAACCGTGTCAGCTACAGAAAAAATATTTTCATCAGCTGAAATAAATTATTGAATATATATTTTGTGAACTTAATCGATGTCAATCGCCAATGGTTGCAGTTGTCTACCAAACTGATGCAACCATATTTAAGTTCAGCTGCAAGATCTCTACATATAATGCCCATTTCGTCATTGATACACGATTTTCGTCGATACACGATTTTTCCATTTTTACAAAAACTCTCACATCGACTCACTCAAACGATTCTTAAACAATTGCGCATTCAAAATGGCTGATAGTTTGATGAATGCCTGCCCAAAAATGTACATATGTGCATCAAATTTTTACTAACGAGTACTTCCAGCTTCATGGTGAGGTTGGAAACTTTTCAATCCACCCTCGTAGTCAGTAACTCCAATCTGGTCAAGTCTATACATTTCAAATGAGTATACTAGAAAAACCATTTCATAGAGAAATTGATATTTTTCTGTTACTAAAATGTGCTCTCTGCTTTTTATAACGAAAAAACACAAAACTATTTTTTGAGCATTTCTTAAGAGCTGAAATAAGAATGCTATGTTGAAATTAGTTGTCATTATCTGAATTTTTTTTTCAATGCGAATAAATTGTTAAAAAAAAAAATAAACAGTCTAAGTAAATAATTGGACTAATTTCAACATGATGAGGACCAATAAAAAATTTGCTTTTAATTTTCTTTTCTTTTTTACAGAATTTTTACTGATTTACTGATTAGATCTATTGAATAGATAGGTAGGTAGGAATTGTTCAAGTTAAATAAAAAATGTTTAATAAAGCAAAGCTTTTAAAAAAATGTTGTTACTTATATGAAACAAATGGTAGTTTGTAAGTGAAGTGCAAAGCGTCAAAAAGTTATCAACAAAGAAACAATTTCAAACCAATAGAATTTATGTAAGCAAAAGAAGCTCTACTGCTCAGAAGAGAAAGCGTTATATTAGATAGGTAATTAGATAGATAGTTAGTTAGATAGATATACAGAGTATACAATTTACAATTTTAAATATTTATATTAGTTTATTAACACAAAAATACAAGATGTTTTTGCATGCCACACTTGTATGCACGGTATACATATACCGCTATTCTCAACTGGCGTGTCGTGTTCACAACATTGCAATAGAATAAAGCTGAATTTTATATGTACTTCTAAAAATATGTACAAAATATGAGGCGTAGCCAAATTCGAATACATGAAAGCATATAGCAGTATATGAAAAGCCTCAAATATTTTTATAAAAAAAAAAATATATATATATATATATATATATATATATATATGTAATAATAATGTATATTTTATTTGGTTCACTTGCAAACAGCTCACCGTTAATTGAGAAATGTTTATGATGTAGTCGTAAATTTTTTGCGTTGCGAAGTGGATACATACATTGAGATATATGAATTTTCGCGATCAATTATTTAATTAATTCATTTCTTTTTCATTTTTTAATTTACATGTACAATATCATAATTAAAATATTTTCGGCTATGCCTCAACTTGGCCGCATGTATCTGTTGATATCTGTAAGATGTTCACAATTTTTCAAAAAATGTGCTTTACTTAGTTTTTCGGGTTTTATAGTAATATTAATTTAAACTTTTTTTTTTTTTTTTTTTTGTGCTTAATACAATGCAATAATGGTGAGAGAGAGAGAACAAACAAAAAGAAATGACCTCATACAAATAAAGGGACGCCAATTGAAAATCTTAATATAAAGATGATTACTTACCGTGCTTTAAAAAATATGGTATTAAAATCTTTTAGGCGTAAGATAAAATATATTGCTTCTTTTTTTTTTTTAATTCAAATTTAATATTGTCTTTGCAATATTAATTAATTAACTTTGAGTTTTTTTTTTGTTCTTTATAAATATTTGTGTCCTTGCAGTTTATTTGCTTTGTTAGTATATGTATTGTGCCAGTTGTGCATTGTTCATCTATCTCGTTGTGGGTGAAGTAACCACAACATCTCTTCTACAAAATGCCGGTCGGCTATAGGTTTTTTTATATATATATTTTTATATTACAATTTTTTATTATTATTATTATTATTATTATTATTTTATTTTTTTGTTAAAGAAATTTTCGAAAGTGGGAAAGAAGTAGAGAGCACAGAGAGATTATAGTGTGGTTAGAACAGTGTTAGAGAGTGTTTTATTCAAATTTCAAATATTAAATTTTTGAAATTTCGAATCGATGATAAATTGGGCCAGAAAAGAAATCATAGGTAATTTTCAAATGGATTAAATGGATTAAGGAATGAAAAAAGAGAACAGAAATTAGTTTTGTCTAAAATTTTTCAAAAAAAAAAGTAAATTAAATTAAATCGAATTAAGAGTGTCATTTGAAGTTATAGTGAGTGGTATTATAATAACAACATATAATTATTTGAAACATTCAAAGTTACATCGTTATATATATACAAATACGATTAGTATTTGTTACATATAAGTACAGTGAAAATGTGGGTGCGTGTGTGTTTGGAAAAAGTCTAAGGAAAATAGAGAAAGAAATTGGCGAAAGTATGTGACATAGTGGAAAAAGCATAGTTTAATCAATTTGAGTAGAAAGAAGTGGTTGGTCGTTCTTTGTTTTTTTCGTTTCTTTTCTACTTTATGTTATCAAAATGTATTAAAATCTATACGTATTCATATACATACGCCTATAGTCTATTGTGATGGATGAAAAATTATTAGAATGAATATATGTATATGTACCGGAATATGAGCTTAATGAAATATTTAGCTTTAGCTTTCCAGTTTAGTAGGTACAATTATAAAAAATTCTTGTGTTTCTTTTTATTTAACAATCACTTCCTAGTACATAGACATATTTTGTTGTAAAATAACTGTTTTTGCAATGTTCTGAATAATGTTGTTGTTTTAATTAATGATTAATTGTTGCAATGCATTCAGTACTCCCTATACGACTGGTCTTTATATGGCATATAACGATAAAATCGAAGTCCTAACATTTTCGATATTATTTCTATATTGTTTGCGATAATGTCGAAAAAGTAAAAATACTCCCATATCTTACTATAAGGCCGATCGTTATGCGGCATATAAGAAAAAAATCAAAGTCTTAACATTTTTTGTTCGACCTGATTTCCATATTGTTTGCGATAATGTCAAAAAAGTAAAAATACGTCCATATCTCGCTATACGGCCGGTCGTTATGCGGCATATAAGAAAAAAATCAAAGTCCTAACATTTTGTGTTCGACCTTATTTCCATATTGTTTGCCATAATGTCGAAAAAGTAAAAATACGTCCATATCTTACTATAAGGCCGGTCGTTATGCGTTATATAAGAAAATAAATCAAAGTCCTAACATTTTTTATTCGACGGTCGTTATGCGGCATATAAGAAAAAAATCGAAGTCCTAACAATTTTTATTCGACATTATTTCCATATTGTTTGCAATAATGTCGAAAAAGTAAAAATACGTCCTTTTCTCCAATACGTACGGTCTTTATGCGGCATATAAGAAAAAAATCCAAGTCCTAACATTTTTTGTTCGACCTTATTTCCATATTGTGTGCAATAATGTCGAAATAGTAAAAAAAATATTCGACATAATTGCTCAACATTAATGTGGTACACCAGCCAAACAGTATAGTATTTTTTGGCATTATTTCTATCGTCATTATTTAAGAAATTCATACGACCTTAATTCATGTAATCATCACAAATAATTTCAATATATTTTTTTTTTTAGAAAGTTATTACATTTAAAATTCATTAAACTAATTTCAATTGTATATTGAAAGTATTGCCCATCACTAGCTTTAAATGTACAATGTATAATTAGGAAAATCTAACTTTTTGATAACATAAAGTAAATTAAAATAAAAACACTTACCTTATTATTATATTATTATTGACTAAATCTGTATATACTTAAATTAAGTAATTACAAATCCATGTTGTTGTATGTACAATAAAATTAATTGCAAAATAATCCTACTGTAAAAAGTCAAGTTAATCATTTGTGCAATTTGCAAAAGCAATACGAAGGATATGAGTTGATAATCCTTCAAGCGAAACTGAAGAAATACAACAACAACCAAAAAAATGAAAGACGTATGCAAACTACTTGGGAATTAATTTTTGGAAAATTATTTTCTATTAAAATTAGAAAAAAAAAAAAAAACTTGTAATAAGTAATAATAGATTAGTACCAGGAGAATAGTCTGTATATCTGCCGTTCCATGATATTTTTTTTTTAGTTTTATGCATAGTTGAGAAGAGCACGTAAACACACACACACACACACATACATAAAAAGACAAAAAAAATATATATATAGAAGTCAAGATATTTTCAACAATTTCAACATATTTCATTAACAAAATTTTATTACAATTTAAAAAGTATAGTATATATGTATGTATATGGAGTGAAAATAGCACAAAGTAATAGAATTAAGAATTAATTTTTGGTGAAAAGTTTTGTGTTCATTTTTAACGACAAGGGCACACACAACAACAATGACACTCTCAAGAGGACATCCATTTAAAATAGGGCAATAAAAGGAAACAACAAACTGAGCGTGTTTAGAATTATTGTGTAACACAAACAATATGCAGATTAGAGAATTGTTTGTAATAAAAATCAAACTATATATAGGTATCGGAAGGTATCTATTTTTGAAATTGGCAAACCAAACAAAAACAAAAAAAAAAAAAAAACTATATAGGTATGAAGTAAATAGAGTTGAATGATGAAAATGCCTAAAAGTAAAAAAGTTTCTCTTTTAAATTGTTGGTTTTTTTTTTGATAATAACGAACTCAAATGTAAAAAAAATTAAATAGTAGTATTTACTTAATATTAAAAATTATATGGGTTTTTTTTTTTTTTTGTAAAATGTTTAAAATAATAGAAGAAGAAAAGAGTATTTTTCAAGTATTTGCTTATTTGTATAAAACGCGTTATTTTGAAATGAAACTCACCTCGCGTTGTGACCCAACAAGATGATATTTCTGCAAATATAATGAAATATCGAAATATCCATTTTACATATACATACATATGCAAGAAGCAAACAAACAAAAAATAAATAATTGATGTACAAATGAAAAGATAGTCATAATTAGTAAGTGGGTACTTTATTTTTTCCATCAAAAATTACTCTTCAATAGTATTTTTGTTCGTTTCAGGTGATTTATAGATTTTATAAAAATTATAATATTTTATATATTTTACAAATTTACATGCACGGTTTGTGTAATTTATTAAGTTAACTAAAATAAAATATATATCATATGTTAAAAAATTTAATTTTGTTCAGAAAAGTAGTGGGTCTCTACGTGTTTCACAAAACATCGTTTTGTGAACTTGCTTGCAATGATGATTTTTCGTGTTACAGTTGATAAGTACGATATGTTGCTTTGAGAATGAATGAATAGATTCAATAATATGAATATCCATATATACATATGAAGAAAAAATTATATCCAGTGTCGATGAACGATCTTTCTCATGATCGCCATTGATGATTATGTTGGATTTGAACAGAGTTGTAAATGATAGAAATAAATTTGAAGAGAATAACAGTGCAGCAGTATAAACATTCGAAATATGTTACAATCAATTCGCGTACAATTGCAAATGCATGCGTATGTGATTGTTATAAATTTTCAAAGTGCTTCACTTTTTTTTTTTTTTTTTTGTGTAACCTATAACCCTTTTGTAAAATTTTTCTACCACAAAGCAGTGGGTGCATTTGAAAAATTCAATGAATTTTAGAGAATTCGTAATCATTTACTTAAAAAGACATAGAATTAAAGCCTTAGTTCAATACATAATATTTTGTACATACGATACATATATGCCATTACTACACGATTATCTAATTACAGTCAGTTCTCAAATGACGACCAACTCGACCTCGATTTATAATGACTTTTTAATGTATAAAAAAATTTCATTAAAAAATTATCATTAATTTTTGTATAAAATCCGACGACTGACCAATTGAGTTTGTGCCCAAAATTGCGAAACCAAGTCACGTCGTAAGTCAAGAACTGAGTGTAAAGGTCAATAGCATCATTCATCATATAGCATTCGCCCGATAATGTGTTCCATGCAAAATAACACAAATTATTTTATTTTATCTACGGCCTAAATGTGTCATTTAACTATTGAATATTTAAAGCAGATTTAATGCAATTTAGAATCGCTTTAAACAGACTGATAAAAGATTGCCTACGCGCAATAATATCAGTGTTCGGTATTTTAATAAAACTCTTTTAACTTTGTAGTATGGCATTGCATAAAAATGTATGCGTTTAATACCGAATGGGGCGTCAAGCAGGGTGGTTCCTTATCAAACAAAAAATAATCCGAGCTGCTGGAAATAATCGTCATGTAGACAGAAGTAAATGCAGCATTTCTGTACTGGGATAAGAAAAAGTGCCTACTGCCAACATACAACCCTGTTTTGTCACCGCTTGACATTTATGGCCGTGGACCATTTTCATGAATGGGTTTTGTTTTTATTGCAACTATTTGTACTAGTATTCTTGTTATTCAACTGCTCCAACTAAAATATTTTATATTGTCTTTGATGCAATAGGTTTTCAAGAATGGTAAGTGCTAATGCTTTCATATAAGTTGAATATTCAATTATTAAGTTGATCGATTAATATAGAATGTAGGAATATTTCTTCCAAGGATTTAATATTTATCCAGCTATGCCATTACTCTCGGAGAAATACTTAAAATCGACAGTATTATTTCTAATTTTAATATCAGCTGTCTTCAGCTGTATGTTTATTTGGAATTGTATTTTCCTAAGGGAAATGTAAAAACACATTTAATTACCTATGTCTTGTTTAAAATTCTTAGCGAAAATTAAATAATCAATTGACAAAAGAAACTATCAATGCATATTGTAAAAGTGGTACAATTAGAACTGGTGTTGCGTTATTTGTGTTTTATTATATACGTCAATCAATTTACTGTCACCTTATTGAATGCAGCTTTGAAAAGTAAAAAATTATTTAAATCAATGGCCTTTGGAAATTATTCTTAATGTATAAAGTAAAATAAATTAAATGAAAGTATTATACTTTTCAAGTGACCTAGTAATCGTAAAAATAAACAGGAATCGGTTGTAAATTCCGATAACGGCATTATAGCCGTCCATTGCAGCTCTGAGGGGTGGAGAAAGTGAATTTATTTTTTTGGTAGTCCGACTTTGGTGTTATACTCGACTAAAAATTCACTTCACTAGCCTTAACTAGGCTACTTGAAAAGTACATAATCACCATGACATTGTGTTATTATCGAAAATAAATGATTTTTTGTGAATGTGAGTGAACAAGCCCATTGCCCATCGTAGTTTTGTAGCTAATGTATTGCAGAAATAATTGCATCTATCTACTCGCATTATTATTATTATTATTATTATGTATTATTATACACTGAAATCAATTATATTGTACATATGCATAAGTGGATATGTACATATGTAAGTATATAATAAAGGTCCTATGTGATTATACTTCTCCTTCAAGTATTTCAAGTAGGCAGAAATGCATGAAATTATATGTACATATATATGAGAGAGAGAGAGAGAAAGTGTGAAAGAGATAGTACATATGAAAGAGAACAACATCAATATCAATATATGTATTTATATACATACATATACATATATATATATATAGTTTTATATATATATATATAGTTATTATACACGGTAAGAAAAAAGAAATTAAAAATACAAGTGAAAGCTCTTGAAATGAATATAACAAATACCAACAACAACAACAATTCGATAAACGTTTTTAGGGAAGTACATATACATATATATATATAGTATATATTCCATTCATATGTATAATATTTGATTTTTTTAAATAAATTTAACATGGTTCATTTGATTTGATTTAGGTACAATTTGAAATATTAGTAGGAGTAGAAGCAGAAGTTTGGAAATAAAATTAGAAGAAATGGAAAAGAAACATATTTTTTTTTTTTTTTTTTGTATAGAGATACGTATGTAATTCAGTTTCTCAGTAAAAATTTTCTGATTTCTTAATACATTGTACAATGTAGGTACATATGAGTAAATTTTCAAATACACTACATAGCTATGTGCGAAACATTTGCTTGTTTTGTTTTTTATCTAAAAATATAGTCGCATTTAAAAATTGCATTTTTTTTTTCTTACAATGTATTCTCATTTGTTAGAAATGAGTAATGATTTTGAGCTCTTTGACTATTGCCCGTTTTAGATGAGTTTTCAAAAAAAAGCGAAGACTACATTCAAACTAATTGAGAAATAACATTATAGGAAAATGAATCAAGATTACAAGAATAAAAAAAAAAAATTTTCAAAATATACACTTGACTCTTGACTCATTGTAAAGCTCATGGAACTCTCTTGTCCCTATCAAAAATGAAAAATGAAAATCAAAACAACAAAAAGCAGCATTTGATTTGATTACGTATATTTTGGATTTTGGTTTTTTTGGTTTTTGTTTGTTTTCAAGCCTACCGAATGGGAATAGTTTATTTCGGCTAATTCACAACAACATTGGTAACGCAGTATAGCACGACCACTTTTTCTGAAATATTTTTGGTACAAAGAATATGAAAATGAAAACAGTATTAATTTCGTCTCATAATTTGTTGAAACAAAAACAAACAAAACAAAAATGCATTTTAATTTCACTTTTAATTAATTAATTAATTCGTATGTATGATGAATGTATGAATGGAGATATTTAGAAAAAAAAAAAAAATCAACACAAATTCAAAAAGATCCAAAATTATAATAAATATTAAAATATTTTATTTAGCATTTAACATATACATACATTTATGTATTTTTATATATATATATCAAATAAGAATGGATTTAATTGTAATAAAAGAAATGAATAAAAATTATTTAACAAATATTTTTTAATAATGTTATTTATAATAAGAAACATATACAAATGTTTTGTTTTTCTTCTTCTTCTTCTTTAAAGTATTTAATAAAATATTTAATAATGTTAGCCATACTCACACTCAATAAAAATAATATTACAAGTCAAATACCATACGTATTACAAATAAGCTCACACATGGAAAACCTACCTTAACAATCTTGTTATATAATCGGGCCAATTTTCCGGGAACATTACCAAAAAGAAGCCAACAGCAATTAAAATAACACCAGCCAATTTCATACCGGCAAAGGTGGCACCATAGAGAACAACATCAAGAGCTGTAATCATAGATTGATGAAATTTAATAAAATTGAAATGACATTTGTGATAATGACATTATTATAAATGAGCATACCTCCTGATACGGGTACAGCAGTAATCAGCCCCAGTGTAACAAACATATTATAAGTAACAGCAGCACTAAATTGCATTAGTATATGAAAAACTGTAAGAAAAAATTACAAACAAAATACATTATCTAGCTATTATTTTCCAATTTCTGCATTAAAACATCGCATTGATACAAACCCAATAGTAAAATGCTTGCAATCAATAAAATAATCCAAGGCATACGATCCGATGGCATACTTTCGGTACCAGTCAAATAGAGTGCCACACAAACGGGCCACATTAGAAGTGCATTCAAGAAGCCTAATGTTGTAAATGCAAATGCAATTTGTCCAATTGGAGGATCACCCATCACTTTGCGAAACATAACCTATTCGATTCGGAGCAGATGATTACATGTGATTGTGGATAAGTATAAATAATTATAAATATAAGATCTAGTAAGAAGAAATCCATTATTTTTGCATTAAATTGAAGGTTCTATTTAGCATAGTTAGGATGATCCGATTTAGGTCAAATATGTTGACATTTTGAAGGTAATTTCTTAATGCCACTCTCATAGAAACCCTCGTCCCTATTAGCAAAAAACTGGGACAGTCGATTTTCACAAGCTTCTCTTGAGGCGAATTTTTCACCAGCAAAATCATTCGCCATAGATAGGAACAGCTAGTAATTACTTGGTGTCAGGTCCGGACTACAAGGTGGATGCATAAGAATCTCCCAACCAAACTCCCGCAGCTTCTGGCGAGTCACTATCGATGTGTGTGGCCTGGCGTTGTCCTGATGGAACACAATTCCTATTCTATTGGCCAAAGCTGGCCGCTTCTGGGCGATTGACAGCACAGCTACGAATTAGGAATTTGGCCGTAGGGGAGCAGCTCATAGTAGATAATTCCCTGCCAATCCCACCAAACACATAGCAAAACCTTCCTGACCGTCAATCCTGGCTTGGCCACCGTTTGCGCCGGCTCACCGCGATTCGACCACGAATGTTTTCACTTGACATTGTCGTAAGTGACCCACTTTTCACCACCAGTAACCATCCACTTCAGAAATGGAGTGGATGCGATTCTGCAAGTTCCAAACGGTTTTTTATGCAATGTTTAGCTCCTGGGCAATAGAAACAGTGCTTACATGCCGGTCAGACTGGACGATATCCATTACTTTATTGATATTTTAGACCTTCCAGAGCGTGGTGCATCTTTGACATCAAAATTACCTGAACGGAATCGATGAATCCAAAATTACACGTGATTGGCTGTTATAGTATCAGGACGAAAAACACTATTCACATTTTCAGCCGTTTGGCTTGAGTTTTCGTCTTTATAGAAGAAAAACTGGTGTCCATCTTTGATGCGTGCTCAAACAATACTGAGTAAAGCGATCACAAAACTGCCTAAGAAGTTTATTTAGTACGAAATCCTATCTTTCTAACACCATCTAACGTAACCCGATCGCACTTATACAACGATAGATACAGATTACTACAGCAATATATTGGAAAAATAATGGATTTCTTTTTACTACACTTTATATTAGAACTATATGAAAGAAATTTACTCGAAAAACAGCATAGCCAGCAGCAGCTAATGTCGCCAGCACTACACCACTTAATGTTGGACTTTCGGTGATACCATCCATGTAGGCGAGCAATGCAATGCCAGTATCACATAGGATAACCGCAACAATCTAAGTGATTTGAAGAGAATGGTTTTTTATTTGAAATATGAATTGCTAATGTATTGCAATACGTATTTACCCGTACGCCCACAAATTGTTCATGCAATATAACCCAAGATAGTAGATAGACACATGCAACATTTGTTGCAAACAATGCAATCGCATCGGTTGCGAAGAGTACACGTAGCGATAATGTATAGAGGTAAGTCGTGATTAACCAAAGTATACAAAATGATAAACAACGATTTAGGAAACGACCTGTAAGTTGGAAATTTAAAAGAAATGCAATGAGCATAGCGTAAAACGTAAAACATACCAATTGTAAAGCCACGATCACGAAAACCGCGCAGTACATCGCCAAGTATTTCACCCGGTTTGTCACATTTTCTCAGTGAAACTCTACCCAATATATAGATGGGAAAGAATAAAAATGAGAAATTTGTGAAAAACCATGCAGCAAAAAAGGGTGCATTGAAGACGGTCGATTGCAGTGTCGGTTTGGGTATGTGAAATAATTTGGTGGAATCTTCCAATTCGTTGATGCCCAACACATTGTGATTGATATTCAGAATACTAGCATTGTCGACAACATCATCACCATCATCATCATCATCATCATCATCATCCTCCATACTGGTGACCATATCTAAATCAACACCATCATGTTCGAGTGCAGTGTCGCCATCGTCTATGGGAATTGTTGAATATGTGCTTCGATTTAAATATAAAAATTTTATACAATGTGTTGCAGCGACCCATGATGCAGTTACTAAAATTGTCACGCATACACCGAAATACATCTAGGTATTGAAGTGGGAAGTGCAGAAAATTCAAAATCATATTGATTTTTGTTTTTTCGTTCGTTTGCATTTCACATACCTTTTGTGCCAATTCGGAGCAACATGATTTTTTGCATGCTCTTAAACGTCTAAAATGCACCTGAGCTTCGGCTCCGTGATCTGTTGTTGGTGTATCCGATTCATTGCCACCACTACTACCGTAACCGCCGCCAGCATGGGGTGCAACGGTTCCAGTGGTTCGGCTTGGACAACGTGTTGCAGCCGGACATGATTCTGGCCTAACATCGGTTTGTATTGTGATTACTTCATTTGGATCTTGTTGACTCGATGATATCGAATCTTGGTGGGCAATTTGTGGATTACTAGTGTTTAGCGCATTGGTGAAACCACCACCACCACCACCACCACCTCCATAAGGTCCATTCGGCGAATCACCAGTGACCACAACTGATGGTGCACGCACACGTTTTGGATTAAAAATAGCGGGTATTTCACCGTCACGGGTCATGCTATCGTTGGTGTTTCGTACGGATCATAGCGTTTGAAGGTAAACTCTCATGTTAGCTTAATTTGTGAGAAAGAAGAAGAAAGAAGTAATAATAACAGAAAGGTCAACTTTTTAAAATAGTTATTATTAAATAGTTATTGTAGTTAGTGGTAATATACGATAGTATTAAAAATATGGCACTTATTTGAGACAGGCAACACGCTAATATTATAATTTTCTTACGTGCATGCCTACCTAACTTTTATACCAACAATCCTACGTACATACTCGTATATATATATCAATATGTAAATAAATATCGTGCTTAAATTAATTTAATATTACATATTGTTATTATTAATGATCTGCCTGCCCCCTATTGCCTTATGTACTCGCCGTGAGACGTTTTTCACAAATGGCAACATTCACATTCACAAACAAAGTTGCACGTTTGCGTTTTTACTACAAACAAACTACGTAGATATTTAACAACATGCACGCATACATACTATGTATGTACGCATTCGGAATTACATGTAATACATAACTAGAAATTAAACACGTGCTCTACATTTATTGCTATTTTGAAGTACACAAATTTATCAGACTTGTTCGTTCTCTCTTGCCAACATGAGGATCAAGCAAAACAGAGGACTAATATGTACTTTCAAAACTGTTGAAGAGGTTCAAGAGTTTTGGGACACGTTCTGTTTGAATATATTTGATATACATCTTACTTCCAAAACTGAATGGCAAAGGTGTAACCTTTCACTAAGTTTATTGAAATTCCAAACTAATGCAAAATGAAGAAAATATTATGAGCTAAACTGAACTATGATATAAAATACAATATTTATAAAATGTTGAATGAAAATTATAACATTTGTATAAAATGTGTGAAATCTCCGCATCATTTTTAACGAAATATTGTGAAAATAATTCCAATATAAAACTAATTATACATAGATCGAGGGACGACCAATAAATATGAGGATTATTTTTTTTAAATATTTGTTTTTAAGTATGAAAATGCATTTATTGTTTTTCAACGTATTCTCCATGAATGTTTATACAGTTTTGCATGCGCTCAAATCAATTGTTGAAGCACTTTTGCCACTCCGACTGAGACACCTCCAAAATATGGTTTTTGTTGGGTTTTTGTTGGGTCTTGAAAGACCCACACGGTCGATTGCTAATTTATTTCGGGCTCATAAGCATATATCAATGATTTGTCACCTATCACGATCTTATAAACGTCTATCAAAGCACCGCGATAGAATTTTTTCATCATTTCTTTGCACGGCGATGGAATTAATGCTGAAGGATGCCTCTATATCAGGATATGTCACATGACGATCTTTCATTATCAGTTCACGCACAGCACCGATGGTTTCTGGCACAATGACCGATTTTAGAGGACCTTCATGAAATTCGTCCTGGAGCAAACGAGGGCCATGCTTGAATTCGTTAAATCAATTATCAGTTCAATCTAGAGGGTCGGTGCTTCATCACCAAATGCCACATGAAAACGATCGAAGTATTGTCTGTTGAGATAATTCACTTCGAAAATCGTAAAAAATCATAGCTCGAAAATATTCACGAGTTAAATTCATTTTTTGACCGAGATGAATTTTACAAGTCACTGTACACAAACACAAATAGCGCTTGTACATCAAAACATTCTAAGTACGTTTTTGCTAAAAAATGTCAAACTTTTCAATGGAAATGTCAGATTTGACGAAAACGTGCTAGAGCATTCTTTTTCAAAAAATATAGATAGCAACCTATGTACACCCATGTTAGGGATAAAAATGAAAGATGAAAAAATTCTTTAACCCCTACAAAAAATAAGACGATTTGTCCATTTCTGTAAAAAAACACTTCTTATTGGGTGAGAAATTCTTCGTTTGAATTGAATTTTTTTCCTCCAACCTTTTTGCCTTTTCTTTCGAAAACAGCAAAAAGTCACAGGGACATAATTTAGACGACTGCAGCAGTAATTTTCATATCGAGCCGGTCCAATATTTCATTCTTCGTGCGATACTTCTTTCTTCCCTCAAAAACTCTATGAGGATTATTTCCTTCGAAAATCAAAAAAGTCTCGGTAACCTTGTATCCCTTGTCTAGTCACATTGTCTCGCGGTTGCAAAATACAACAGTACGGTAATACACTTTAACTTCCTTCAGCAACGCCAACTGTCTTCAAACTGTGACACTTCTTGATAGACACTCGTATTTCAGTACGTAAAATATTATGAATTGGGATGCCTAATATTTCCAATGACTTACAAACCCATAAAAATTAATTATACTTTTTTTAAAAACAACAACAACTATACTTCAGTTTAATCATCATATAAAACTTCGTTCTTGAGCGAAAACGAATGTGGATTTTCAATGCTAAAAGCGATATTTCCAAGAAAAAAAACTTAATGCTAGAATCTTTCGATAGATGGAAATACGAAATCCGAAAACTACATAATGTGACGTGTGTGAAGGCTAGCGTCAAATATTCTGAGCAACTATATCATTTTAACCGTATAAGAGCACGGTATGTGAACGTGCGAATTATACGGAAGGACATCAAATACCAAACGTCATGAATACCAAACGTCTTCGAAGTTGGATCGTTGTGCATCGACATTCAGACAAACATGAGATTGCAGCGAAGTGCAGAAATGTTGCATTTTGCCCAAAATATTTGTGATTTGTGATTTGTCTGAAAAGATTTCCCGCGTAATATTTGATTATTTATGATGATAAAATATTTAAGAAAAATGTAGTTGTAGGCTATGGGCTTCGAAGCCGAGTTGTTCCTCCAATAATTTTGTGTATTGTGCATTCAAATTGGACAGTATTGGAAGGGAAATTTAATAGCATCACTGTTTTTGAGTTTTGCAACAGAGTTGTTTATTGCATTCTTTATGGAATATTTAATTGTCGGAAGAATTGTTAATTGTTTGCCAACAGATGGGCATCGCTTAAAAGAAAAACATTTTATCTTAGAGAAAAAATATAGGGAATATACTTAAGAGAAGTCTATAAACGATACTTCAGAGCCACCCTAATATGTTTATGAATGTAAATAAGTATTTTCGCGCTTATTTCACTTTAGTATGTTTATTTAAAGGCCTTTTCTTTGTTATAAAACGTTATGGCTAAACGAACCAATTAATTGTTTGTTTTCCTTGTACATTCTTTTTCTTTTCTTCTTATTTACAAAGGTTCATTAAAGATTCAATATACATTATATGTAAATAAAGAGAAGCAAAAATAAAGTGCAGCTGCTAAATCTCACAACCATGTGTTTGCTATTTAATTAAGTACTTGCATATAAATCGAAAAAAAAAAATTATTAAAGACTTTGTGTGTTATGACAGAGTATGATGCGCATTAACTTAACTAAACAGGTCCCCGTATACCAAAAGTAGATATCTTAAGTCGTTTTTAAACAAAATGTAGAGACAATGCCTGCCTTGTTTTCTGAAATTATCATCCATTAGAATGTTAATCTAATTATTAATATGATTGCCCTTATTTCGCTTTGAATTGTTAATTTTGATGTAACAGTGAATCGATCACGCCCATTTTCAAATACATTTATATTTAAGACGTCATCATACCAAAAGGATTATATACTCGCTCCTGGGTATATGTAAAATACATACATTTATATATTACGAGTATATGCATATTTCTTTCGCTGCATTAAATACCTTTGAGCGTCAATCATTAATCATTCAATGCAAGGCTAAGTACATAGTTACATTTATTTATTTTTTCCTTTATATTTTTCGTTGCTTTTACTGAATTTGTTTATAGGCACTCACACACACACACACACACATACACTTATCCATTCATATAATGTCAATCACCACAGCAAAAAGCCAAAAGGAGAGAGCGAGAGAATATGAGCAACCATTTTGGCGCAGTTCTTTGTTTATATACATATGTATATATACATATGTATATATACATATGTATATATATAGTATGGATATTTGGACGCCAACTATTTTATTAGACATTTGCAATGTGCATGGAATACTGCATTAAATAGATGATGTGACAAGGCATGACAGCCGACAGCAGGGCCTAGAATTACTGGCTTGGTTTGCTACTGTCAACTTTCATATCACACAATCATCGGTGTTGTCAACCGAGTATAAAAGCATATTTAGGAGTATACTATAAGTGTATATGCATTTGTAGTCTTTTTTTTTTGGATCTATATTTTGTGTGTGTGTATGTATGTGTAGTACCCAAGTGGCAAACAACAGGTGGACATAGTGCAATTGCTGCAATCACACTGTCACTCAAATTGTTCTTGTTCTTTGTTACAAGTTATTGTCGTAAATGTCAACATGAATGGATACCGTAAGGCTATGCATATGTCTGTACTTACGTGTACTTAAATGTATACATTTATCTATCTGTAAATGTGTGTGTGTGTGTGTGTGTGTGTGTGTGTAAATATACACATGTCTCAAAGTGTAGTGGTTTTGCTTTCATAAATACTTGATGCACTTAGAACTTATGTAAAATGTCACATTGTATTTTCATGGTGGGACAAAATGCTATCTAAATTGTGGTAAACATGGAATATTGCATGCTTATATGTATGTATTGTACTAAATATAGTAAAAGAAAAATAAATGGGAATGCTTATAAATTCTAGTTTTATTATAAACGCTTTACAACGCATAAATATCAATATATTTATGTATTTTCCAAAGTATTACCAATAACAATTAGGTCGATATACATTAGACTGACCCATAAACGATGTAACACTATTAACAGAGTATGATAAGTGATACATTTCAATTTTGCTTTACTAATAATTTTTCTTTTTTACACATTTACTCTTTTACATATTCGTAGAAAGTGATGAAATCGTTTTGAAATGCCGAGAAATTACAATGTTTATTATTTTCAATTTGTTTTTCAATATACGTGTATAAATATATTTCTGGATATGCAAAATGTCTCATTTATTAAAGATGTTACACTAGAATTCGTTTCCATGGATATGGTGAATTCTTCCGACATGGAATTAATAGTAGTCAAATTGAGTTTTCAATTAATTCACACTCCCCATCGAAACCACACACATCAATCACCACAATTTTTTCTTTTTTCGCCTGTTCAATAAATCAAACTACACAAACATATTACAACAATAAATAATTAATCATTTCTCTTCAGTAACACATACATAGAACGCACATATATTGACACAAACACATAGCTATTGGTATATCATAAAGCATATATGTATGTAGTCTTGTGAAATGTTACATCGGTCAAATGAAATTGATTGAGTTTAAGCTGTATTTTGCTCTCTTGGTAGTCAATTTACAAAAAAATGGAGGCGTCACGTCGGATGTAGCCGCACGTATAAGTAAAGCTCGCACGGCCTTCCATAAATAAGATAACCGTGCTCGCGGTTCCTGTCTCTGAAGTCTAAATTACGCATCTTTAACACCAGCGTGAAACCGGTATTACTATACGGTTCTGAAACTTGGATGGTCACTGAACGAATTTGCGAGTAACTACAGATGTTTATAAATAAATGCCTCAGAATCATTCGCAGAGTTTTCTGGCCTCGCACCATCACAAATGCAGAGTTGTTGCAACTTACCAACAGCGTCGCAATAAACACAGAAATCAAAAGGCGCAAATGCACCTGGATTGGTCACACTCTGCGTACAGAGGATGACAACATAGCGAAAATAGCGTTTCAATGGAATCCTCAAAGCAGCCGACAACCTGGCCGCCCACGCCAAACATGGTTAAGGACAATCCAAGCCGCGACCTGCTCTAGAGCCACTTGTCATGAAATCAGGTATATGGCTCGGAATAGGACTCAATAGAGAGCCTTCGTTTCTGCCCTATGTTCCGATTAGGAGCGATATTTTGGATGCGACCCTGTTTTCATTTGTAAAACATGTAAAATATGTATTGTATGTGATTTTTGTGTTGTATCTGAAATGTCAAGGAAATAAAAAAAAAAAGAGCTGTTTTTAAGGATAAACAAAAATTCGTATATTTATTCCATTCACAGTAAAGATTTGTTATAAAACTCTCAATTTTTCATTTATATTCGTTTGGACTGATTAGCATTTTTTTTTTTTGTTAACAATTGGGGAGACTATTTCGTTCGAGTATATGCTCAAAAGTACATTTCTTTCAATTCGAATTCATATGCTAAAAGCCTGAAATCAAAACTTCAGACTGTTTATAATTGTCTACTATTTGAAATCAATAAAAATGTATATATTCACTGATTTTCAGACAATACCATTCATATATAGGAATGTATGTATGTATTAGACATATGTATATAATATCTTCAATAAAATTATGTTGGTAGGTATTTTATAAAATAAATTTATATAATATTTCTATGGGACAAGCAAATTTGTTTGTCCCATAGAAAAGTACAAACAATCACAAACAGTTATTGTACTCATGTAATTGTGTGTGTGTGTGTGTGTGTGTGTGTGTGTGTACGTATGTACGTCCAAAGAAATGATTTTATTAAAAACCAATTGTCCTTGAATAAAGCTTTTACGGCAATCGATATATTTTATACTCATATAGAAGAATTCATGCATATAAATTGCTATATAACTTTATACTTTTAAAAAAAATATCATTTTACAACATAAACACATTTATAGAAGAGTGTCAATTATGCCAAAAGGATTGAATGAGTTATGTGCAAACACCAGCACACGTATCTATATAAATATATTAGGTATGTGTGTGTATGTATCACAAAATATTTTATAGTTAAGCTTTGTTAAACTGAGATAATCAAAGAAATCTATCATAAAGTGAAAACCCATTTTCCATTTATTTACGATGTGTAATATCTACACATATTTTATATATTCGTATTGAAAAGAATCATTTTTAACAAATTAGAGAATTTCGGTAATTTTTTTTATTATTATATCGCTTTATAGAATACTAATATTTATATCTAATAATATATCAGCCTCTTGTAAGTGGTATTTTATAGAAAATTTAATAATTTACCTAAGCAAACCAATTTTTCAATTTATTTATTTATTTATTTTTATTTCATGATTTCAGACTAGTTGGTATTGAGAATTGCAAGTTTCAAGACCAATGTGCCAAATTATTTAGATTTTTTTTTTCACAAAGATTAACAAGATATTCCAAAAATGGTGGAGCCAAAAAAAGAAAAATCATATTAGTTTTTCTCAATACAATTTCTTTGAAACTTTTTCATATCAAAAACGAAAATCGACCAAGTTAATTTTTTCGTCATAATAAATATCTTTATTATTCACTTCTATTTGCTAGTAAATGATTATTATAAAATCTAAGATGAAGTCGATTAAAACTTTTCAAGGATTTTGTATGAAATGTTCTCTATCAACTTATATATGTAGGTAGATATAGGGTGTTTCAAAAAAAGATTTTTCATATTAACTTATAACAAATTGAAGATTTTTTTTGTTAAATTTCTAGAAATCTTATTTTATTTATTATTTTATTTTATTTATAGACTGATAAATTAATACAGGGTGATTTTTTAGCAACTTTCTTTTTGGCTACACTGTTTTTTGGCAGCTCAGCTGTTTTCGTGTAACATGTTACTGTCAAACATGTTCAGTTTGGTCTATAATTTAACTATGAAACGACTTACAAACGAACAACTCAGCGTATGAACCATTTGAGGTCAAAATTTACATGAAATCATCTTTAAACATTGAATTATATAGATCGTTTCATCGATTTAAATAAAGATTTCATACATTTTTCTAGATTTTAGGTGTTTTTTTTTTTTAATCAAATCCGAAGACTCTTAAAAAATCATGTATTTTTGATTAAATAATTATTCGATTAACAAAATTAAAACGCAGGCGAAGTAAAATTAATTGTATTTATGAACTACATTTCGAAGAATATGAAACTAGTCCATCTTCTTATTACTCAAGTTCCATTTTCACGGAGAATTTTTAGAACAAACTTTCCCAAACCCATAAGCTGTATAAATAAAATCTCCTTACAGTCGGCTGGGGCCGACCAAACTATACCCTGCATATGTATGTAGATTTATATATAAAAAGTTTTCTCGAATATCCAACTTTTCTTTTATTTCCACTTTTCGAGAAACAATTTTTGCATATACTACTAATTTACACCCGAAATATGGTTGACTTTGACGAAGTAAAAGGATTTTAAGATAATTCCGAGGCTTAGAATGGGAGCTATATAAAAAGTGGGAGTGGCTTACCACTTTCTAGTAAATCCAATTAATTTTTCAATGTTAATCCACACCTTAAATTTGGTGTCCTACGTTGAATAGTTTCTAAGTTATGGTGGTTAACATTTTTGTTTAATTTCCTCAACTTTGTATGGGAGCCCCAATAAGAAGTGGGCGTGGTACGCTGATTTTTCGCCAGATTATTTCCGACTACGATATTAATTTAAGTGTCAATTATCGTTATTGTAGACATAAGATTGCCTAAGTTACAGCTGTTTAAATTTAAAATTTGTATGGGGGCTACTTTAAACACTGGGCGTGGTGCGCCCATTTTCTGTGAGCCTAGTTGCTCGTACAATACTAATCCATACCCTAAGTCTCGTTGTCCTAGGCTAAATGGTTTGTAAGCTATGGAGCTTAAAATTTTAGTTTAATTCACTCGACTTTGTATGGGAGACCCATGAAGGAGTGGGCGTGGCACACTGATTTTCTGCCAGATTTTTGCCGACTATGATATTAATTTAAGTGTCAATTATGGTTATTCTAGACAGAAGATTGCCGAAGTTACAGCTGTTTCAATTTAAAATTTGTATGGGGGCTACGATAAACACTGGGCGTAGTGCGCCCATTTCCTGTGAGCCTAGTTGCTCGTACAATACTAATCCACACCTTAAATCTCGTTATTCTACGCTGAATAGTTTGCAAGTTATAACCGGTAACATTTTTTTTAATTTCCGCAACTTTGTATGGGAGACCCAAAAAGGAGTGGGCGTGGCACATTGATTTTCTGTCATATTATTTCTGACTACCGTGTTAATCTAAGTGTCAATTATGGTTATTCTAGACAGAAGATTGTGGAAGTTACAGAAGTTTCAATTTAAAAGAAGTACAGACACTTTGTATGGGAGCTTTGCTAGAAAGTAGGCGTGGCTCATCCACTTTTGGTGAGGTTATATAGTAGTATATTATAACTCTATGTGCAAATAATTGTTGTCCCAAGTGGTATATTGTGTGAGTTATAGCAAGTTAAAGATTTTGAAAATTTCGAGGTTAGTCGCTTTGAATGCTTGGTGTGGGCGTGGTTATTGACCGATCATGCCCAATATCAATTCCCTCCGTACCCTTGGATCATAGATTACTTATGCCAAATTTCATCGAAATAGCTCAATATTTACTAAAGTTATCGTGCGAACCAGCCAGGTGACAGACAGACGGACGGACGGACGGACGGACGGACGGACATCGTTAAATCGAAAATTTAATCGACGCTGATCACGAATATATATCCATGTCTATATCTCCGGAGATTCCTTCAAGTGGACACAAACATCTGACCGAAATGAATATACCATGCATATTGCATTATGCAGGGTATAATAACGTGACATTTTAACTGAAAATTCATTTTGAAGCATCAACTCGATGACTGTAGTATTGAATAATTTTTTCAGAACGAAATAACAATGTATATATTAATAAGCGATAATTTTTAAAATGTATATTGTCGAACAAACATTCCACAACAAGAATTCCAAGCATTTTTACTTCATTCTGATAATTTTACTATATGCTAGCTTACAAACATAATATTGTACGATGACAGTGAGTATAGTGAGAGATAGAGAAAATAGATAAATAAAATGTGAACAACAACAATAACAACTGTAAGTATAACAATAACAATTGTAATAGTAATAATAATAATAATAATAATAATAATAATAATAATAAGTAGTAGCAAGTGAAGACACAACAATCGATGTCATTGTAAAATTGTTTGCTTAATTTTTATTGTTGCTTTAAAAGCTTTTTATTGAAATGACAACTACATATTTTTATGGTAAATAATGAACAAAGAAGGAAAATACATTTATATCTATATGGAAAGAGAGAGAGAGCGAGAGAGAGAGAGAGGTATAGAGAGAGCATAAAACAAGAAGAGAGTAAAATATTCATATACTTTATTTACTAGTACGAATTCCTTCGGCAATTGTACAACGACGCGTATACGCAATCTGACATTTTTAATGGTTATGGTCAAGCACAGCGTTTAATGCAAATATGTAGCAGCAGCAGTAGTAGTAAAATTCAAATAAATAACAAATATATTTCAATGTTGTTCTCCTTATGTATTGTATGATATTTTGAAGAAGTTTGTCTATGTGTTTGTGGCTTTGTAACTTATAGATGACGACGTCGACGACGACGACAATAGAGACCAGAAGAATAACAAAATGAAAACACAAGTGGGTATTGAAATAAAGAAAATACATACATACATACATACTTACATATATACTCGTACATAAATACGTAAAAGAAAATTATAAATGGCCAAAATTGAAAGGTAGAACAAACAAACAAGAAGAGAATAAGTATTATCAAAAGAATTGAAAAAATAAAAAAAAAAACCTTTTAAATTCATTCATACTTATACGCACGCAAAGTGATTTTATCATACATTGTTAATTTTTCTGTGGTGTGGTTAAGGTATATAAGCACATATGTATTGTACATACTCGTAGAAGAAGAACTAAGATGACTACCATCGCTTGTTGTTACTCTTTTTATACCCTGCATAATGCAATATGCATGGTATATTCATTTCGGTCAGATGTTTGTGTCCACTTGAAGGAATCTCCGGAGATATAGACATGGATATATATTCGTGATCAGCGTCGATTAAATTTTCGATTTAACGATGTCCGTCCGTCCGTCCGTCCGTCCGTCCGTCCGTCCGTCCGTGAAGGAATCTCCGGAGATATAGACATAGATATATATTCGTGATCAGCGTCGATTAAATTTTCGATTTAACGATGTCCGTCCGTCCGTCCGTCCGTCCGTCCGTCCGTCCGTCCGTCCGTCCGTCCGTCTGTCTGTCACCTGGCTGGTTCGCACGATAACTTGAGTAAATATTGAGCTATTTCGGTGAAATTTGGCATAAGTAATCTATGATCCAAGGGTACGGAGGGGATTGATATTGGGCATGATCGGTCAATAACCACGCCCACACCAAGCATTCAAAGCGACTAACCTCGAAATTTTCAAAATCTTTACCTTGCTATAACTCACATAATATACCACTTGGGACAACAATATTTGGGACATAGACTTATATTATACTACTATATAATCTCGCGAAAACTGGTTGAGCCACGCCTACTTTTTAGCGTAGCTCTCATACAAAGTGTCTGTACTTCTTTTAAATTGAAACAGCTGTAACTTCGGCAATCTTGTGTCTAGAATAATTATAATTGACACTTAAATTAATATCGTATTCGGAAATAATCTGGCAGAAAATCAGTGTGCCAGGCCTACTCCTTCATGGGTCTCCCATACAAAGTCGAGGGAATTAAACTAAAATTTTAAGCTCCATAGCTTACAAACCATTTAGCCTATTATAACGAGATTTAAGGTATGGATTAGTATTGTACGAGTAATTAAACTCACAGGAAATGGGCGTACCACGCCCACTGTTTATCGTAGCCCATATACAAATTTTAAATTGAAACAGCTGTAACTTCGGCAATCTTCTGTCTAGAATAATCATAATGGACACTTAAATTAATATCGTAGTCGGAAATAATCTGGCAGAAAATCAGTGCGCCACGCCCACTCCTTCATGGGTCTCCCATACAAAGTCAAGGGAATTAAACTAAAACTTTTAAGCGCCATAACTTATAAACCATTTAGCGTAAAAGAACGAGATTTAAGGTATTGATTAGTATTGTAGGAGCAACTAGACTCACAGGAAATGGACGCGCCACTCCCACTGTTGATAGTAGCCGCCATACAAAATGACCGAATTTCTTTTAAATTGAAACAGCTGTAACTTCTGCATCCTTCTGTCTAGAACAATCATAATTAACACTTAGGTTAATATGGTAGTCGGAAATAATCTGGCAAAAAATCAGCGTACCACGCCCACTTCTTATTGGGGCTCCCATACAAAGTTGAGGAAATTAAACAAAAATGTTAACCACCATAACTTAGAAACTATTTAACGTAGGACGCCAAATTTAAGGTGTGGATTAACATTGAAAAATTAATTGGACTTACTAGAAAGTGGTAAGCCACGCCCACTTTTTATATAGCTCCCATACTAAGCCTCGGAATTATCTTAAAATCCTTTTACTTCGTCAAAGTCAACCATATTTCGGGTGTAAATTAGTAGTATATGCAAAAATTGTTTCTCGAAAAGTGGAAATAAAAGAAAAGTTGGATATTCGAGTAAACTTTTTATATATAAATCTACATATGCAGGGTATAGTTTGGTCGGCCCCAGCCGACTGTAAGGAGATTTATTTTTCCTTTTTTTTTTTTTTATTAATTTTACTGGTGGTTAACGTAGTGTTGCTTGATTCTTAAATATTGTATGTATGCAAGTTGATGTGATACATATGTATAAGAATATGTACTCGCGCTTAAATATGTATCACAACATTATTTGCGTGTACAATGTTGTGCAAAATGTAAGCAACTTTTATTTCCTTCATATATTCCTTTACTTTTTTTTTTTAACGCATGAATTAAAAAGTAATAATTGTAATAATTACACAGTGACACAGCATTTGTGGGGTTGGAATGATTCTAAGATGAAAAACCTAGACCCATCCTAGTGGAACATCCAAATATTTTTGCCTTCTCAGATCAAATTTTTTTATGATAATATTAAATTTGCAATTTTTGCCAGAATGTTTTTAGAAACGGTGGAACAAAAGGGTTAAAATTCATATCGGAACGAAATTTGTAGTTCGGGTACATATAGTAAAATTTCAATAGGAATAATTTTGTAGAATATTTTAACTAATTAGCTCTCTCACGAACCGGTTGTTTTGACCCCTTTTTTTGGAGAGTCTTAATAAAAGGGTATTTAAGAAGTCGCTAGAGGGTTAAAATGGTCTAGAAAATTATTTGCCAAAAAATTTCACTAGGGTTATTTTTAGGCAAAATGTTTATACAAAGGACATAAAAGTCCACAGAAAATAAAAAACAAATATGTCCCTTTGAAATATGCAACTGTTTTATGCATTTCTTTATAATTTGTTCATAAATATAACTCTAGCTCTTTTCGAGAGTGATAGTTCGGCCCTTGGGATATCAGTATCGCAGTCATCGCTGTTATCAGAATCTGAGTTACACAAATTCTATTGAAATTCAAAATTTTACTTTCGCTGTACCTCGGGAAAATTTCTTTCAAACACAAGAAAACTGCATCGCTTTTAGTGACAGCTTTAATGGAGCTTTTAACAAGTGCAGGTTTAATGTACAATGACGGCAGTAATATGTCACCAGTATTCTTCGGAATCGGCTAATATAAGTAGGTCCCCTCTAAAACTGTCTTAAATTTAACACGTTCAACAGTATTGGTCATCAGTATCAACAGTTCGGTCAGAGGTCCTTTCGGGGCCTATAAGTGCCACATAACAAAAATAAATGAATACAAAATCCCAGTCAGAAATTTTAAAAAATTTCAAATTAATGCATAATTCCATATCTCCAAAGAAATATTGAGACCTTTGGATAAATTTGGATAGTATTAGAAAAAAATATTAGCCAGTTCCTAACGGCAGTGCCCTTGAGACATCTGAGTTTTATCAGAGAGCTCTTTAAAAAGCATTTTTCATGGCAAATTGTTACTGCCGAAAAAATTGTCAATTACTTGCCGACAGGTGGGCACCGTTCGAAAGAAAAATCTTTTCGATATTAATGTTGCTGTAGCTCAGTGATTAGTGCGTTGGCCTTCTGATCTGTAGGTTGTGGGTTCATTCCCCGGCTTAAGCATAACAAAGTTTAATCTAGAAAATATTTTTCTTTCGAACGGTACCCACCTGTCGGTAAGAATTGGCAATTTTTCCGGCAGTAACAATTTGCCAAAAAATACTTCTCAAAAGAGCTCTCTGACAAAACTAAGTTAAAGTGATGTCACGGCTAATATAAGTAGGTCCCTTCTAATGCTGTCCAAATTTAACACGCACAACAGTATTGGAAGAGAAACTCGGTGGTATAACAATGGGCCTTTCTGTTCTAAGTGTGTCCTCTCAGAGAGGGCAGCACTGTTAACATAACATAACGTAACGTTGCCTCAGCCGGTGATTGAACCAATGACTTAGGCATCAGAGGACCTTCACTAGCCATTCAGCTACATTAAGGCATCCAGACACATTAGAACTATAGAGATATACATTTTTTTTCTGAGCTTTGCAACAGAATTCTTTCGAAAAATAAATTTGTACTGTCGGAAGGGGAATGAACTGTTTTAGAGAATACATTTTCCGTCGAACATGGAATCAAAACGACCATTTTATGCTCCAAAGCCTAAGGCACTATGACGTATAAGAGTAATACAATATTTTAATAATTATAATTGATACGATTTGAGTTAATTGGTCAATTAGCAAGTGAAACAGCAATTAATTCAGCGACAAAAAAAGCAAACTAAAACTTGATGAAGGCAAATGATAAATTTTGACATGAAAAATATCATGTTGAAAGAGAAAGTTGCTGTGGTTTTACACTAGACTGTATAATTTTTGGTTGACGTTTATTTGATTCTGTGTCTTTTTTCCCCCCCAACTACTAAGTAGTTAGTTGCTTATCTATCGCCTAGTATGTTTGTGCATATTTTATTGTATTTTATATTTTACTCAAGGGTTACCGCCATTTGCTTTCTCTCTTCGCCCAGAAAATATTGTTCAACATTTATCGTCCACTATACACATATGTATAGATACATAAATATACAATATATACATGTTGTACATGTATGAATGTGCATCCAAGCATGCATGAACTTGTGTAAGAACATTCAGGCATACGAATATATAAGCGTATACATACATTGTATACACAAGAAGCCAAGCTCATTGGTGCACTAGGAGTGTGATGTATATGATTGGTATGTGTGTGTGTGTGTGGAACAGTTTTTATTAACAAACTTTGGTCTTTTTTTTTTCTACATAAGTGTATATGTACATTTGTATGTATACCTACACAATTTAAATTTCGACGGTCGGCTGGTACCGCTACTTCTTAGTACACTTGAATTTGTTGTTTCTAATATATTTTACTTTAGTTAGTGCAATGAAATGTCATTGTTTAAATAATTATTTAAACAGTTAATTTGCTTCAACACAATTAATTTTTATAGTCATTGTAATAGTTAATTTTTTTGTTTTGTTTGTTTTTAATTATTATTTAAGCACACTTTCTTTACGCAAGAATACACCTTCCTTCATTAGCACGTTTTAACACATTTTTAATTAGACCCTTGGGATGGATTGTACATACATTCATATATACATACATGTTACAGATTTTCATTTTCATTATGATAATATTTTCTATTCTATAAATTTTAAATACTTGTACATATATCCGCGTATGTATATATGTATTTATGTATTCATTGAAATGAACTTGTACACACATAAATTACATATACTGACACTATGAGCAGATATGGACACAATATTTTCATCCACTCCTTTTTTTTTTTTGCATGTACCATTTTATTTATGTATGTACCTAGATGTTTAAAATATTTAATTACGCTTAAAATTTTCTACTTGATTTTTTTCTCACAAACACTTGATGTATCCATATATATGTATATGTATATATATATACAATGCATATATAATAAACACATTCGTTTCAATTATATTTGTATATATAATCACTGTAGATATTTTTATAATTTTTCTCTCGGCGCGTTGATTTCTGGGCAGCTGAGCAGCATTGACTGATTTATAAACGGACGAGCTTGTGTCCATTCGTTGTCGTTTCTGTTGTTGTGACTTTCTCAAGAAAACTACGATTGTGAACGACCATAATGGTGACAGGTGGTGGTTACTAAAATCGCAGTGGGTGAGAGTTCATATGCTCGCAATGGCGGTGGTAATAATTTAGCCAAAACAACAACAACAACAAAAATAATATTTAGTTGATCATACGCATGCGTTTGTTTATTGTGAACGGTAGTGTTTGCGTGCAGCGGTGTCATTGTACTCGTTACAATTGCTGAATGTTGTCGTTGTTGTTGTTGTTGTTGTTGTGTTTCTTAAATGCTTCTACTTTCAAATATGAATATTTTCATTAAAAATAAACACTATGAAAATTGAAAATGTTATATTTAAATGCAAATACAATTATTCTCTATTTACAATAGGGGAAACGTCTGCAGTTTGGAGTGGATTTTTATATGAAAGTATACAATTTTATTAAATGATTGAGTTTACTTTGGTTACATTGAAATAAACTCCGTAGCACAAAAAATGTATCTGAAGTCAAGATGTAGCAAAATTTTCACAAAATGCTCACGAGGCTTATTTTTCAAATAAGTTGAATTATAACTTCATTTTACAATATCTTCAGCATTAATTTTGAGTTGCATCTATGATCAGTGTCACTATGCAGTGACAATTTAAACTAAAAAAAAATTAACTATGATTTTCGCCATCCAATAATCTCTCTCCTACATACAGACCAAGTTTTATCCTGTACGTGTAGAGTATAATCTTAAAAATTTGAAGTAATATAGAATATAAGTCCATCTTTAGTAAATATTTAATAATTTAAATATGTATTCACTAACCAATTATGAATGTGCCTCACGCTGTAGAGCAGCAGTAACTTCGTATGGGCGACATATTAAATAATGTGCTTACTAAATAGCTATGATTGTCTTAGATAACAGATTAAGTAAGTTCTTACTATTTAAAGTTGGAAAAAAAATTCCATGATTCTTGCTAAATATTATCGAAATATATAACATTTCATGAAGTCAAGTGGAAGGAAGACACTATTCCATACCTCAGCATTTGAATAAAAAATTATTACAATTAACTGATCAAACTGAATATACCTTTGCATTGTTTTGCAGAGTATAATTAATATTTGTACCTTTTTAATAGTGATGCATGGATATGTAAATTTGTAATTTACTATTCTTTGAAAAAAAAAAACAACAACCAAAATTAAATCAATATAAAGAACTCAAACTTAATTAATACTCCAATAATAAAAATCATAAAAACACAATATTTGAATTATGACACCGTTTCATTTCATGTACATTATAGTTATATGAATGATATCTGTCATAGGGAATAAGAAGTTAATATAATATCAATATATAACAATAAAGTCATTTTTGAATAACTCATCATAATGCAATCAACGAATCTTAACGAATCTTAAATGATCGTAAATAGAATTTGATTAAATTATCTTCTTTTTAAAATACACATTATAAAACTCAATATTTCATGTTTACATATAAATTTCACAAAAATGTCTATTTAAGTTTATAGTAGGTATTTTTATGTGTTCTATTTGAATTACAAATATATTTTTGACAACAAACTCAAAAAAAAAAACAAAAAACAAAAAACATGTTATACAGACATAACATACATATAAGCCTCATAATCTTCATTGAGAATGGAAATGTATTTAATCGATTTAAGATTTATTAGAAACAAAAAAGTATTAAAAAATCATTTGATCGATTCATGAAGAGTTCAATAATTTATGAAATAGGTTATTTCAATCATTCCCATGCCAAAAGAAAGAAGAAAACATAAATTAAAAAAAGCTAAAAAAAAACCAAATTAAAAGTAAAATACATATATACATACATATGTATGTATTATGCAAATAGCTATAGGCGCACTATGGGTGTTTTAATCCATTAGGTATCCAGAATTATGACATTTCATACATTTTTCTTATTAGTACAGTGCACAGTAGTACAGTAGTACAGTACAAGTCAAACAGTTTGCTAAAGCAATATTCTGATTAATCAATTATTTAATGCAAATATGTACATAACTATAGCCGCACTATGGGTGTTTAAAATCCAATATGTATCCAGCATTATTACTATTATTGTTATGATTACTATATTATAAGAATACATTTCGTATATTTTTCTAATTAGTACAGTGTACAGTAGTACAGTAGTACAGTACAAGTCATACAGTCTGTTTAAGCAATATTCTGATTAATCAACTATTCAATGCAAATAGCTTTAGCCGCACTATGAGTGTTTAAATCCAATATGTATCCAGTATTATTGCACTATTTGTCATAATACTATAATAATTTTATAATAATTCATTTCGTATATTTTTCTAATTAGTACAGTGTGCAGTAGTACAGTAGTATAGTACAAGTCATACAGTCTGTTTAGGCAATATTCTGATTAATCAATTATTCAATGCAAAATAGCTATAATCTAACTATGGGTGTTTCAATCCAATATGTAGTCATTATTATTGCGATAATTGTCATGATAACTATACTATGGTATAATAATATATTTCATGAATTTTTCTAATTAGTACAGAGTAGAGTAGTACAGTAGTACAGTAGTACAGTACAAGTCAAACAGTCTGCTTAATCAACATTGTGATTGATCAATTATTGAATTCATCAGAATTTTGATTAATCAAAATATGTATTAGATTCTTCAGAATTTTGATTAATCAAATCATTTCTTTGTTCTGTAATAATTTATTATTTGATTTATCAGAATCAACCCTAATTTTAATATTCAATATTTTTATATTTTATTCTAGTTACTTAACATATTTATTGGAATCGAGCTGATTATTAACAAATCCGTCTCAAAAATAGTTACCAACAAAACTACCGCCTTC
This sequence comes from Megamerina dolium, assembly GCA_963854835.1. Lineage (NCBI taxonomy): Eukaryota > Metazoa > Arthropoda > Insecta > Diptera > Megamerinidae > Megamerina > Megamerina dolium. The sequence continues at coordinate 6,113,324 of OY978526.1, read as the reverse complement.
TAACAAAAGTACAATTTGCTTAGTAAGCAAAGGAAATTTGATAGCTAACCAACAGAAATCTTTCACTTTTTTATGAGATGCCATCACAAAAACTCTTCAAACCCCTACATATGTTTGGATGTTTTTTGGCTTGAGTCTAACCGATGTTTTAATTTTACAAAATACATTTTGTAACAAGATATTTCGCACAATAGTACGCAGTCATAATAAGCCACTTAAATTGTGCAAAACTCCCATGGTGCGGCAATGTAAGCTATTCGCCTCCAACCAATCAAACTATCAGCCGAGCCGATTAACCATAGCAAATTTAATATATTACTTACATACCTATATTGTAGTAGAATGCGTCACATTTGTCAAATTTACTATGAATTTTTGTTTAAGTGAGATAAATCCCCCAATATATTGTATGTAATTCTTGCTGAATAAAGTAAAATTTATGCAAATCATCGCGATGACCATAAATCTTATGCTTAGTGTCGTCGTACTACGAACGTGTTAAAACTTTCAAATCATATTCAAATTTAAATCGATGGATGTTCATTTGAGAATTTATGTATATGTCCATGTTGTCTGGTCATGTTTTAAGAGATCATAAGCCATAAAATATGAATGAATGAATGAATGAATGAGAAAAAGAAAGAAACGATGAAACGTTAGATTAACAAAACTACAACAAAACAAACAAAAAGAAATTAGGTTAATTTTGTGCTGCTGCCTTTGTTATTACTCTATTGTAAGTAGAAAAAAGTTCTGTAAAAAAGCGACAAGTAGATGCTTGCAGTGGCTTAAGGTGAAACATTTAGTCTGACAAATGTTTTTCAAGAAGTCAGTCGTCGATCAAACGGAATCATATACATAGATTGTTCATATTTATTCAAATATTTATATATTCAAATATAAATACATACAAAATGTGGTTAAAATTGGTTAGTTAATCAATAATGTAATGGAATAATTTTCTAATTATACATTTTAATTCATACAAGAACATTTAATTCGTAGATTTTCGTGTTAACCATCTTATCTTGGCTCGGTAGCGGCAATAGTAATTATGTGCATAAAAACAAAAAGGATTATATGTTGAATAAGTGAGTGCAAATGATCGTTGTTATATTCAATCAGGCTTATTGTAGAATTCAATAGCTGTCGTAATCGGATTTAAATTGCATCATTTTCTATAAATTAAATTTCTGTCGAATACAAATTCGATTCCAACACTGTTCGAATTCTATGATAGCCCTCAATAAGTAGCATTAATTGCAGTTTGTGCATAAATTCTCGATCACAGATATCCAAGTTTTGATATTGCGTCTTACGACCGCGATTATGGCATTCAACCGAGACGTCCATTCGTGCATTATCAAAAATCAAATGAAGTGACAACGGAACGTCCTCTAATACGCTATTGGAATAATTTTGTACGCACCGTACGCTTATCTATGCCGAACATAACATGGAATGTAACAAATCCCATTCGAAATTTATTGAATGCCGGTGCGTCTGCATTCATTGACACGCCTGTTCCAAACCATCAAAGCTCTGGCAGTGGTAACAGTCCAAATCGCAGAGGTAATAAACGAAAGCGGAAAAATTCAAACCACATCACGAATAGGTATCCCATAGATGAGCTAAATCCACACGATCAACATCAAATTATATCACAAGGTTATCCGAATTTGCTAAATGCTGACGGCTCGGCCATGTTCTATTATGATCCAAACACACAGCGATATTATGAAGTTCAAATGGTAAATAATAATATCGATAATAAAAATGATTACTACGGTGGATACTATAATAGTGGACATAGTGAACGAAGAGATGAAGCCGAAGAGTATCAAAACGTCAATTTCGTTCAACCAGAAAGAGATGAAGCTGGAATATCGCCAGAGGAAGATCAAGAAGATGACGATGATGCTGATGATGATGATGATGATGGCAGCGAAAATATTGGCGAAGATGATGTTGCTGTGGTCTCACAACTCGATAACGATGCTAATGATGGGGAAGAGGTTAGAACAGCTCCGAAAAAGAATAAGAAATACCGACTGCAGAATAAGCGTATTCAAATCAAAAAGAATAGATTGAAAAATTTGCGAAGAAAAGAGTCAATGAATACGTTTAATTATTACACTTTACACTCGTGGTAAAATTCTAATTTACAAATGTATGACAAAATACATATGAAATCATAAAATAGAAATTAATTCTAAGTAAATTTCACAAATAAATTAAAATAATAAATGGCAGCCTTATTACGAATTTTCTAAAACAACAATTCAACCTAATTATTAATGATTAATTGGTAATGCCACATACGGCACGTGCTGAACATTCCCAAAGTAACTATGCATCATGGCATCCTTTGCAGATATACGTTTAGTAGGGTCATACAACATCATGGACTACAGAAAAAAAAAAACAAATCATAATAATAATAAAGAAAGAATAGTTGATTATTGTTGTTTTTATATTTCTTTGTCACTTGGTTGTTATTATTACCTTAAAGAGTTCATGTGCTTCATGCTTTTCAATAACTTCTGGTACATTGGATTTCTCCCATTTTGGAAAGTTCGCCTTATAATCGGGCAACTGTGAAACACCACGCCAATTATTTTCATCTGGCGTACCCAAAGTACGAAATATTCGATAAAGTTGATCAATTTCACTATCACCAGGAAAGAGTGCACGCCGCATTATCTGCATAACCATCGAAATGTTGAATATTATAGTATATGATTTCAAACTCAACCGTTTACCATTTCCGCAAATATACAGCCTAAACTCCAAATATCCATACCAGTGCCATAGAATTTAGTACCCATTAATAATTCTGGTGCCCTATACCACAGTGTGACCACTTCATGCGTGTATGCACGCATTGGTATACTAAAAGCACGCGCCAATCCAAAATCGGCTAACTAAAATAGGAAATGATTTAGATGCTTATATGCTGGAAAATATTACAATATTTATTTACACACTTTTATATAGCCAGATGTGTCCACTAAGAGATTTTGTGGTTTTAAATCACGATGCAATATTCGATTTGTGTGGCAAAAAGATAACGCATCCAGCAGTTGATACATATAGCTCTAAAAGAAATGCATTTTAGTTTTATTCACTTCTATAAATATTATATCAATGTTGTTATCGCACTTTGACTAGTTCCGGTGTGAATATATCCTTTTTCTTATCCATTAGTTTTTTCAAATCCATATTCAAGTATTCAAACACCATATAAAGATTGCCATCGGCCACCACCACATCAAAAAGTTGTACAATATTTTTGTGATTTAAATCTTTTAAAAGTGAGATCTCACGAATAGCTGTAGATGGAACACCCTCTGTTTCGCTGGAAAAGCAAAAATATATAATTATTAATGGGATACTTTATTGTGGAATATAAAAAGAAATATATTATTAAAATACCTCTATTTCAACGCTGCTTATAATATAAAAGAAATGTACATATGAGTAAAATATACACACCAGCAACAAAAATTAAATATTGTAAATTAATTAATTATAGTATTCTAACAATTCGTTGCATTATGCCACCAAATAAAGCCGAATCATGTGGTGCTACGTCTTTTATAATAAATGCGCAGCACCACCATGACAAGGGCTCCATTCGTTTGGCCAAATTCCAATAGTTATTCTAATTTGAAGTAAATGTTAAAACCACAATAGCACCAATATCGCCAAAAATATTTGTATATTTAATTGTATGCTAGTCACAATAGCTAGTTTGTTGCCTTAGGCAGGCAAATGACATTCGTCAAGGACAACCAACGAACACGCACCGCACCTGCTTGATAGTCCTTTATACGATATGCAAGTTCGTACTTTATCGATGTGGTGTCTACACCAATACATGATACTCTCGTAATGATCGTTTATATTTATACAAGCTTTTCACTTGCATCCTTTTGCAACAAATATCTACCAAGCTGTAGAATTTTTATTTAGGATAATTAATAAACATAACATCCTCACCTTTTCAGTCGTATTTTCTTTAATGCTACATTCTTTCCCGTTGTTACGTCTTTTGCCTTAAATACAATGCCGTAGGTTCCTTCGCCGATTTTCTCAATTGTCTGAAAATTTCCCACGTCACTCATTTTATTGCATTTAATTCATAAATTTGTTTGGTTTTAATTCAAGACGATTGTTTATATTAACCACATAGAATGCAAAATAATAAATGCTAAACGAACGCCATGAAAATAAAAAACCCATAGAAGCCAACAACAAATTGACAGAATGCGCGCTAAAATTATTGATTTGTTTTACAGTCGTACCTAAATAAGCGCGAAAACTAGAAATTTATTGCGCCACGCAATCGTATTTTCTTTTGTAATAATTGCACCCTTAAGGGTGCACTTATTACTCTAAAATTCTACACTCTAAAATTTTACATTTAAAGTGTTTCATGTTGTAAGTATTTTTGTATACAACACAAATGTTTGATTTTAAAATTCCAATATTAGAATACTTCCTCGCAACCCATTCCACTTTGTTTCATACTATTGCACACGTTACTTGACTAGCAGACTGAACAGCATTGCGCATTATCTTAATTGGTTCATATGAAATGTAAACTTAGCCATGGTATGACAATACGACATAAAGGAATCCGAAAGAGTAGTAGAACAACAAACACACGATTCTGACATTACACAAAAACAATTTTTGATATCATAATCCGAAGTAAAGAGACAGCATTTTGAAATTTCTGTACCTGATATGCCATGCCCACATTTCGCAGCAGCACTACATGTCACTCACTTGTTTAGATTGAGATGCATACGTGTTGGCGCTTTTGAATTCTATTGCGTGGTCGTCCTACAGCAGTGTTGCTCTTTCAAACAAAAGTTTCATTACCAATAATTTCGAAATTATTTGTTATTTTTTTATCCTCGATAACAAACTATTTGCATTACAATTATATAGTAGTTAAATATATTTAAATCATGACATATATTAGTAATAAATAAATTTACCAAAAATGATGAAAATAATCAAGCATTCAGACAACTCTGTTTTTGTGTGAATAATTCGCATTCGGTTTCTGTTTGCACTAATTGGTTTGTGCCTATGCTTTAAATAAATTTCCTCATTTCTCATTTTTAACAAGTTATTGGGAATTAAAATATTTATTTACTACTATCAATAAATATGTAGATCTCATCGCGTCACTAATTTATTTTAAATTATTCGCTTTCTATTAGTAGCGAATGGCAAGTTAATTAACAAGTTCTTACAGATTTTATGATCCATATATTAGATAAGAATGAAATTAGAAGACAGTTCGCTTGACCACGATGGTTACTTTGATTTGAATACAAATGTTATTTTAAGATTTTTATTTCTTATATTCATTTCAATGTTATGAAGTTTTGTAAATAAATTCTTCATAATAAATATATATGCCTTCTCTTAAATTAAATACAATGTCGGTAATGTCAATCACCGGAAGTTTAATAATCAATAGCACAAACAACAGAACAGAACAGCAACAACAAGATGACTTGAAATATTGCTTAGCTTTCTGAAGAGGAAATGTACTTAATTCTTTTTATTATTCCTTTAGTTATTCCTTTTATTGAACCGAATATATTTTGTTATTGGCAATACATACAATTTCTAATTATATATTTGTATTAATTAACATTGAAGAAAGATACCTACCTATTCTAATTAGACACACATATCACAGTGAGGGCTTTATTAATACACCGTGATGCTTGATAATTATGTCAAGTCACGTTTCCAACTTTGGTAAATGCTTCACAGAAATGATTAGCAGTTATATATGCGAGTATATACATGGACATACATATATGTACGTATACAAACATTGCATTTTTCCATCCTCAGGAAATTCCATATACATATCATACATTCATTTCATCAAACTACAAAGGAGCATGTAGATATAGTAAATATATTTGTACATTCATACTCGTACCTTATATTTGTAAATGTAAACAACAATCAAAGGAAAATAATGAATGAATGAATACACAAGCAACAATATTTCTAATCAGAATAGCAGAATATGAGATTTTAAATTGCAAACATGCGCAGAGTAGGTTATGGGTAGTACAGAAATAGCACTACTTGTCTATAACAGTTTAATAGGCTAATGTACTTATGTTAGTGACTAAATGTATGCGTTTTTTTTTTGTTTGGATGTCTATCTCATAAGTCTATTATTCCTTGTTGGTTCCTTTTTTCAAGAAACACAAAACGTTCACTAAAAATACTGCGTCAAAAGGTTTAAGGTAAACGAAAAATGTTTAATGTGTCATAAAAATTATTCGCTTGCAAGTACACTTGCAATTAAATGAATAAATATTTTTTTGACTAAAGTAGCATAAAAGTACATGTGTTAAGAGGACATTTATTAAAACAAATAAGTTTTCAAGCGTTTTTTCAGTCATTTTTGAACAAATGTAACATACAACAATTGTAAATTCCTTCTAACATAAAAATGACAGTTATGTGTATTCATATACAGTATGTATTTATATAAAATCAAAATATTTCATACATAAATATGTGTGAATATGTATTTGAAAAAAAAAAAAAAAACAAAATGAAAATCTTTTAAGAACAAGGTACTTTTCACATTTTCACACACAATATTGGTTACAACCATACATTTCCATACATATGTACATATGTAAGGTATATACTACGTGGAGTGATACAAAAGGTTTTACCGTCATATGGTGACACACAAACACACATACACACATAATCGTACATATGTATGTAGGCATATTTTGCACATCTTTGTATTGTCTACTTTCAAAAATGTAAATGAACACTTTATTGCATAATAAAAACATTTTATACAACAATAACAATGGAAATGGCGGGGGAGTATAACTAACATAAATACGGAACGATGGAGAAATTGTTTGATATTGTTATGTCATTCATTGAAAAAGGAAATATGCGCAAGAAAACAAAAAAATATCATATAATAAAGATTATAGCTGAGGGGAAGGATTAGTGAGGTGGTTTAGTTAGAAAATAAATATATCGTATATGCGAGTATGTGATTTGTTTGTTCATTTCATATACATTTTCATTTTGCAGTGTCATTCTTTTTGAGTATAGCACTCATAGAAAGGGAATATTGGGTGTACTTTCGCAGTTGGTGAACAGTTCAAGATTTCCAATTCGTTATTTGGCTGCTTTATTGTTTTTATGTAGAATAAGAATATATTTTTCCGTAACAGTCTATTGCAGAAGTTGTTTTTTATTATTTTTTTATTCTATTCTTATATTGTATTATTAGAATATTGACGATGACAACAAAGAAAATCCACTGTAAATAGGAATAACATCTTAAATCTATTATATGATTTTTATATTCAGTCATTTTAAAGATTTGATATGTAAAAGAGAAAATAATACTTTGTCGAATTGTCAAACTTTTATAGCATCGATAAGTTTAAAATAACCTGAAGAACTAGCTGGTGTCAAAACTTTGAATCTTGCTTACGAGGGTTGCATTTTATATTTTTTTTAAAAAGTATGAAAATGCATTTGCTTATCATCAAAAATGACATGCGCTCAAACCAATTGTCGAAGCATTTTGGCCACTCCGACTGAGACACCTCCAAACTATGGTCTTTGTTGGGTTTGACACGTCTTGGAAAACCCACACGATCGATTGTTGTTTTGTTTCGGGCTCATACTCATATATCCATCATTCGTCACCTGTTACAATCTTATAAATGTCTTTCGAAGCACCGCGATCGAGTTTTTTCATCATTTCTTTGCACCAATCGACAAAAGCCTTTTTTTTTTTGTTTGAGCGTTTGTTAAATTATGCGGGATCCAACGAGAACAAGTGTTTCTGACAGCTAAGTGTGGAACTAATACCCAAGGATGCCTCCAAGGAGCGAACGAGGACCATGCTTGAATTCGTTAAACCAGTTATCAGTTCAATATAGAGGGTCGGTGCTTCATCGCCAACGGCCGCATGAGGACGATCGAAGCACTGTTGTTGAGATAATTCACTTGGAAAATCGTAAAAAATCATAGCACGAAAATGTTCCGATAATAAATGTTAAACGTTGCAATTTAAATGTCAAATTTGACAGAAACATACTAGATCATACTTTTTAAACAAATATAAAAGGCAACCTTCTTTTAAGACAATTTGCTTGCTGATAACACGACTTAAGCGGTTATTGCTTTTGTCACAGATATGCTGTTATATCATATGCATATTAAGTACTCACTTTGCACATAATGTGAGAAAAGTAAAAAAAAATAAAAAGTGGGAAAAGTGAAAGACAGAAAAATGCTCGTACTATGACAGCCAAACCAATAAGTAGCGTAAATCCTTTTTATGCTTTTTGAATGCAAATGAAATACAGTTAGCTCTCGTTTGTCACAGATGTTAGGTTATATCTAAAAATTATTATTATTTGTAATTTTTCCATCTTTCCATCTAAACAAAATCTTTACTATAAATTGAATGCGTAACATGCTTACCACTTTTTGTGTATTCAGACAGTAAGAATCATTTTCAAAAACTATTTATTAATTCTTAATTTATAGTTTTTTTTTTTTTATTTTTAGTTTTTAATTAGATTATTTTAAATTTTAATTTTGGCAAAAATTAATAAACTAAAAAATAATTACAAATAACGGAATAAATTTTTGAAGAATAACTATTTGATATTATATGAGAATCTACTGTGTTTGAAATTGAGCCAAAATAATACAACAGATATGGATAAGCAACGTGTTAAGTAAGTAAGGCAAAATTCCATGCTAAAAGTTAAAAAGTGCCCCTAATAATAATGCATATTGTTGTTGTTGTTGCATTTTACATTTTCCATGTAACAGTTTTTGTTTGTTGTAATGAAGAAGCAAGACTTACTGCGCTGCTGTTCTTCTTGCTTCTGATGCTGTAGTGTTTGCCCGCTTTTAATAATTATTTTGTTTTATTTCATGTTCAAACTTTTCTATTTATTTGACATGAACAACAACAACAAATGTTGAGCAAATGTTTTATTCAAGAGACACAAGTCTGTATTGTTGATTTTGTGGCAATAGTAAAAGTTTATTTTTAGACGTATCTAGATAATCGGATCTATCTAACTATATACAATATATGTATGTACATACGTGAAAATGGAAAATCAAAAACTTTAAATATATTTTTGTAATTGTATCATGTTCATATCCAATCTACGAATACCAATATGGACAATATGGTATTGGTAGATTGGTATTGAAGGATATCTAATTAGAAATTGATTCATGATATGTACATCATCGAAGAAGAACAAAGCATTATGTGTACGTACATGTAGAGATAACCTCAAGAAATGGGTCAACCGGAAGAAATGGAGAAATGCAAGATTTGAGTACGATACAATTTTTTACTCTTTTACAATTATCGCCAAAATTAACGGGTTTAGAACAAATTCGGTAGATATTTGAATTTTATATTGTAGATAAGAGATTATTGGACTTTACATTTCCACTTGAATTTTTTCAATGTCAAATAATCAATTGAAGTATTGAAGTATAAACCAGGAATGTTAGTACATACAACGAATGTATGGAAAGTAAAAAGATTAGAAAATTTTTATTCAATATTTGACACATGGATGCTTAAATAAATGTATTTATATGATTTTCTTTTTGTGTGCATTAAGGCGTATCTAAAAATCGATCAATGAACCCATAACAACCACTAGGACGGTTGAAATGTATGACCTAACCTCATTTATTTTTCCTCTGAATCTACTTATGTTACCTGTCTAGAAAATGAATGATAAAAACACATCCTCAATATTTCTTCTGAACATGCTTAACCGATATTTTTACTTCTTATGCGGTCTCCTTTATAAAATTATTGATTTTGTGAAATACCAAAGAAATTATGAAAATTGAAATTATTATTCCAATTTGATGTTAAGTCAAAATTTTGCTTCATACACCCACCATAATATTCATAAATAAATATGAATATTATCGTTTGACAGCAAACTGACATTGTCTCATTAGCTTTTTTGTTGTTGTTATTTTTGTGATATTTGCTATGTCACCTTGACAGTTGACATGAAGAAAATTTTCAAAGCATTTACGCATATGCATATATGCGTAAATGCATATTCGTTAATGAACTCAGATGTAATTTTCCAAAGAAATGTAGGTATTAACATGTACTGTGTACTATTTCTACACGTAAGCATTTTCAAGTACTCTCTTCTATAGTAGACGTATAAGAAATACTACATTCGTATGTCAAAGTGACAGGAAGAATGAAGTATAGAAATTAAATTTTAACAATGGAAAATTGTGTAACGAAAAAATGGGTTGTATTTCTTTTTGACTTCAATAGCAAAATTATTAGAATGCTTGCAAAAATTCGAAAAGTAACCTCATAATATTCTTGGCCGATTTTCGCTGAAAATTAACTTTCTACACTTTTTAAAAAAACAAGTATTTAGTGATATAGAGTTTGAAATAATATTCTGAATTATGTAAAACAAATTTTTTCTACTAGTACAAGGTGTTTTTTTAAGAGCCTTCGGATATGATTGGAAAAAATCTCCTTACAGTCGGCTGGGGCCGACCAAACTATACCCTGCATATGTAGATTTATATATAAAAAGTTTACTCGAATATCCAACTTTTCTTTTATTTCCACTTTTCGAGAAACAATTTTTGCATATACTACTAATTTACACCCGAAATATGGTTGACTTTGACGAAGTAAAAGGATTTTAAGATAATTCCGAGGCTTAGTATGGAAGCTATATAAAAGTGGGCGTGGCTTACCACTTTCTAGTAAATCCAATTAATTTTTCAATGTTAATCCACACCTTAAATTTGGTGTCCTATGTTGAATAGTTTCTAAGTTATGGTGGTTAACATTTTTGTTTAATTTCCTCAACTTTGTATGGGAGCCCCAATAAGAAGTGGGCGTGGTACGCTGATTTTTCGCCAGATTATTTCCGACTACGATATTAATTTAAGTGTCAATTATGGTTATTATAGACATAAGATTGCCTAAGTTACAGCTGTTTCAATTTAAAATTTGTATGGGGGCTACGATAAACACTGGGCGTGGTGCGCCCATTTCCTGTGAGTCTAGTTGCTCCTACAATACTAATCCATACCTTAAATCTCGTTCTTTTACGCTAAATGGTTTATAAGTTATGGCGCTTAAAAGTTTTAGTTTAATTCCCTTGACTTTGTATGGGAGACCCATGAAGGAGTGAGCGTGGCACACTGATTTTCTTACAGATTATTTCCGACTACGATGTTAATTTAAGTGTCAATTATGGTTATTTTAGGCAGAAGATTGCTGAAGTTACAGCTGTTTCAATTTAAAAGAAGTACAGACACTTTGTATGGGAGCTACGCTAGAAAGTAGGCGTGGCTCACCCACTTTTCGCGAGATTATATAGTAGTATAATATAAGTCTATGTCCCAAATATTGTTGTCCCAAGTGGTATATTATGTGAGTTATAGCAAGTTAAAGATTTTGAAAATTTCGAGGTTAGTCGCTTTGAATGCTTGGTGTGGGCGTGGTTATTGACCGATCATGCCGAATATCAATCCCCTCCGTACCCTTGGATCATAGATTACTTATGCCAAATTTCATCGAAATAGCTCAATATTTACTCAAGTTATCGTGCGAACCAGCCAGGTGACAGACAGACAGACGGACGGACGGACGGACGGACGGACGGACGGACATCGTTAAATCGAAAATTTAATCGACGCTGATCACGAATATATATCTATGTCTATATCTCCGGAGATTCCTTCACGGACGGACGGACGGACGGACGGACGGACGGACGGACGGACATCGTTAAATCGAAAATTTAATCGACGCTGATCACGAATATATATCTATGTCTATATCTCCGGAGATTCCTTCAAGTGGACACAAACATCTGACCGAAATGAATATACCATGCATATTGCATTATGCAGGGTATAAAAAAAAACACATAAATTTTAGAGAAATTTATGAAATCTTTATTTGAGTCGTTAGAACGATCTAAATAATTCAATGTGTAAAGATGATTTCATGTAAATGTTGACCGCGGCTGCGCCTCAAATGATTCATACGCTGGATCTAATTTTGGCATACTCTCTCCAACATATCGACCGGTATCTCATGAATAAATTCTTTAATATTGGCTTTCAGTGCGTCAACCGTTGCGGGCTTGTCGCTATAGACATGAACCTTAACATAGCCTCACAAAAAATAGTGTAAAGGCGTTAAATCGTACGATCTAGGCGGCCAATTGACCGGCCCCAAACGTGAAATAAACTGTTTACGGAACTCGTTTCTCAATTTGGCCATTGTTTCGCGTGCGGTGTGACATGTGTCATCGTCTTGTTGAAACCACATGCCAGCCAAGTCCAACTCTTTCATTTTGGGCATAAAAATCATCGCACGGTAGTGCTCGCATTCACAGTAACGTTCCTGTCTTCGTCGTTTTTGAAAAAGTACCGGCCACCGGCCCATAATTCACACCAAACAGTGCATTTTTCGGGATACATTGGCAGTCCTTGCAATGCTTCAGGCAGGCTGTTCTTCACAACAAATACGGCAATTTTGATTGTTCACATTTCCATTCAACCAGAAATGAGCTTCGTCGCTGCACACAATTTTTTTGGACCTTCATTTTCTTAACCGAGCATGAATTTTGATGATAAAATTCAATAATCTCCAAGCGTTGTTCGTTTATAAGTCGATTCATGGTTAAAATATAGAACAAACTGAACATGTTTGACGGTAACATGTTACACAAAAACAGCTAAGCTGCCAGAAACAGTGTTGCCAAAAAGAAAGTTGCTAAAAAATCCCCCTGTATCATTGTAATTCTAATCATGTAGCAAAAATGTAAATCTATGTTGAAAATGTTTGATAACACCATGGGATTAGTATCGAAATGAATTATGCAGAATGACAAAATGTTTATACCACAATTTAAAAAAATTCATACCAATTGGATTAGATGATGAGTACAAATATTCATATGTGCCTACATACATATGGTATATACTACATTTATGTATGTATGATTCTTACCAATTACCGAAAATTCTTTATATCCTATGAGATTCATTGTAAAGCATACATACATATGTATGTGAATTTGAATAGCATTCAATATATGTACATGTACACAAGTACATCGGATTAATTAATATTCATTGTCTGTTTGGAAAAGTTTGCAGACAAGACGTAATTTAAATAAATAATGCTCTATTTATAAATCATTTTGATTTTTGCATATATTACAATATTTTATAAAAAAAAATAAAAATAGTGTACATATATATGTATTGTAGTTTTTAAATATTTATAAGAAGCATTATATTTTAATGCTATTTATTATTTAATGCTATTGTATATAAACGAGATTGATCATGTGTTGATTGACGGAAGGCATGCTTCCAGTGTGATGGACGTGAAATCGATCCGTGGTGCCAACATCGACTCGGATCACTACCTTGTTGCAGCTAAGGTGCGCACACGCCTATGTGTCGCAAATAACAAGAGAAGTCCCACACAGAGAAAGCTCGACGTCAGTAAGCTGCAATCACCAGAGACAGCAGATGCATTTTCCACTCGACTATCGGATCTGCTTATGCAGAACACTCCCCCACTTGATGATACATGCGCACGGTGGACACATATATCCCACTCCATGACTACTGCTGCCGAGGAGGTAATCGGTTACTACCGGCCTCTGAGGAATGAGTGGTATGATCAGGAGTGTCGCGACGCTACCGCAGAGAAAGACGCCGCCTACAGAAGAACCCTGCGTGCAGGCGCAACGCGAGCTGTTAAGGAGCGGTATAGAGAGAAAAGGAGTGCAGAGAGACGTCTTTTCAGGCGCAAGAAGAGGGAGTTGGAAAGACGCGAGTGTGAGGAGATAGAGATGTGCACCGACAAGAATGAGACTCGAAAATTCTTTGAAAAGATCAAGCGCCTGAGTGGAGGTTTAAATCCCGGAGCCTCTTCTTGTCGTGATGGAAATGGGAATCTGGTTACGGATGTCCAGAGTGTACTGAGCCTATGGAGGGAACACTTCTCCACGTTACTGAATGGCGATGCTACGAACAATTCCGCCAGTGGAGGAGAATGCCCGATAACCCCAATTACAGATGATGGTGTTGATGTTCCACCACCCCACTATGACGAGGTTGAAACGGCCATTTTAAGGCTGAAGAACAACAAAGCTGCAGGTGCTGATGGCCTGCCTGCCGAGTTGTTTAAGACCGGAGGCGATGAGCTGCTCACCCGCATGCACCAGCTCATAAGCAGAATATGGTCGGATGAAAGCATGCCTGATGATTGGAGGCTCAGTGTTCTCTGTCCTGTACATAAAAAAGGAGACCCCACAATTTGCGCCAACTACCGTGGAATAAGTCTCCTGAGCATCGCGTACAAGGTTCTATCGAGCGTACTGTATGAAAGATTGAAGCCTATGCTCAGCAACCTGATTGGACCTTATCAGTGTGGCTTCAGACCTGGTAAATCCACCATCGACCAGATTTTCACACTGCGCCAAATCCTGGAGAAGACCCAAGAAAAACAGATTGACACACACCACCTATTTGTTGATTATAAAGCCGCTTTCGACAGTCCGGTAAGGGATTACCTCTACGCAACAATGTCTGAGTTCGGTATTCCTGCAAAGCTCATTCGACTTTGTAGAATGACACTGCATAACTCCCGTTGTGCAGTGAAAATTGGGAAGGACCTCTCCGCACCGTTTAATACCGAACGGGGTTTCAGACAAGGTGATTCGTTATCGTGCGACTTCTTCAATCTTATTATGGAGAAAATAATACGAGCTGCTGATCTACGACATAATGGCACTATCTTCAACAAAAGTGTCATGCTGTTAGCGTATGCCGACGATATTGACATAATCGGCATGAACACGCGAGCAGTCAGTGCAGCATTCTCAGAGTTGGAAAGAGAGTCGCGTCGGATGGGTCTCACGGTGAACGAGGGCAAGACGAAGTATCTAGTGTCAACAAACAAAGAGTCCCGGCGTCTTGGACAGCACGTCACTGTTGACAACTACGCTTTTGAAGTAGTAAGGGACTTTGTCTATCTTGGAACCAGCATTAACAGCAGTAATGACGTCAGCTTGGAGATCATGCGTAGGATAACTCTTGCTAACAGGTGTTACTTTGGGCTGGGTAAGCAATTGAGAAGTCGAGCCCTCTCTCGAAGAACGAAAACTACACTCTACAAGTCTCTCATCATGCCTGTCCTAACATATGGCGCTGAAGCCTGGACAATTTCCACCTCGGATGAGCGAATACTTGGAGTTTTCGAGAGAAAAGTCCTACGCAGGATCTTTGGACCTATTTGCGTTGGTGGCGAGTACCGAATAAGGTACAACCATGAGCTGTACGAGCTGTATGCCGATATTGACATAGTAAAGCGCATCAAAATCCAGCGGCTGCGCTGGCTAGGTCATGTCGAGCGAATGGAAGAACACGCTCCAGCTAAGAAGGTGTTATATTCGGAACCCGCTGGAGGACGACGCAAAAGAGGAAGACCAAACCTCCGGTGGAAAGACCAAGTACTGGAGAACCTGACGGCGCTTGGAATTTCTAACTGGCGCCAGCTAGCGAAGAACAGAGATGGCTGGCGAAGCATGTTATTTTCGGCCTAAATCGATATTCGGTTGTTATGGCCACATAAGTAAGTAAGTAAGTATATAAACGAGAAAAGTTTTAGTTAATTTACACGACTATCCTGAATAGCGTGAGTATATTTCGAATGAATTTTTATTAGAATATCGAAATTTGAAGAATATCTAAAAATAAATTACGATGAGTCACACGCAAAGTGTTTTTATTTTTTTTTTGCAATTATATTTAAAGTATCATATTTATGCACACGCGTTTTTATTTACTTATTATTTTTTTTCCTTGTCTAATTCTTGGTATTCATTTACATTGGCTGATACAAGATCGAACATTTTTAAAATCACCACACTCAAATTATTTTTTACATTTATGCAATTTAAATTCATTTTATTTATTTTTGGAGATTTTGCTATATTTATTGAGGGATATTTAAGCTTGTCAATTATTTAATTATATATAAATTTGATTAACCTTTTTTTTTTTTTTGCATATTTTTATATTTATACCTCTGTTTCGACGATTTTAAAGTGTACATATATATAGAAATTTAATTTATTGCACAAATGAATTTATAATATTTTCAATTGATTTCATTCAATTGTTATGTTATACACAAATTTAGTAAATTAAACACTTATGCAATTAATTTAATTGGCAATACATACAATATACATAATAACAAAAAATTGCTTCGTATTTGATTTTATTTGAATGTATAGACATTTCAATAATTTATTTATTTACTATAAAAATTGTTGAATCAATAAAACAATTGAAAGAATTGCAATAAATTTTTTTTTTATGCAGGGTAAAGTTGCATAGTTTGGAGATGACCATTATAATGCAATTTTATTTGAAATTTTGAAATTTTAAAATAAATCAAATAATAAATAAATATGAAATTAATTTACGCACATTTTTTTCACGTACTTTCAAAAGACCGTATCAAGAAGAACAAGCAATTTTCTTTTAGTTACAAAAAAAAAAAGTATGTTTACGTGTATTCAATGCGACCGCATGCATTGTGGAAAGCACACATTGTGTAAATTTATGCCTCCGAAATCATTTGTTCCAATCTACAGACCATTCTCCTACATACATATGATATATGTACATACATATATTCCATTTTAACCTTAATTGAAATTGACTATAGCATTTATGTGCCTTTGCTATATCCTACCTTTATTATACAAATTTTCAAAAGGATGAGAACGAAATTGATGAAATGGAATGCTTCAGCATACCAGAAGGTGTTTCAAATCTTTTATAGACGACGTAAATACGTACATAATATATATATATATATACATATATAGCGGTATGTGTATAGTATAACAAAAAAAAATTCATTCATACATATTACCATCATTGTGATATCGTTAGTTAGGCAGAGATATTGTCAGTGTGTCACCATACTCTGAAGTCATACACTCCATGCTTGAATACAATTTTTCTTTCCATTACCTCTCTATTGCTTTTTTATCCCCGTCCTTTTCAGTACGTATCAATTTTTGTTTCCTTTTTTTTCCTCTTTTTTGTCAAAAGATTAAATGCTATGTGCATATGATGATGGTACCTCAGTGCGTATGGTTGTTTGTTGTTGCTGCTACTGTTTGTTGGTGTTCGGATTTATTTCAATGTTTTTTCTTTTTTTTTTTTGTGTGTGTGGATTTTTCACATGAACATCTTTTATTCATAAGTTTCATATGAAATTCGGAAAGATTTTGTATAACTTTGTTATTTTCTTTACCCATTTTCTCATTTTTTTATTTTTTCGTTTTCTCTCTAATTCTCATTTTATTTCAATATAAGTACGTATACCATATATATATACGATATATGCAAGAAGAAAGTGAAAAGGAAAAGTAATGTAACAAAAAAAAAAAAAAAAAAATCTCCTTACAGTCGGCTGGGGCCGACCAAATTATACCCTGCATATGTAGAGGTATATATAAAAAGTTTGCTCGTATATCCATCCTTTTCTTCCACTACTTTGTATAGGACCTACATTAAGAAGCAGGCGTACCTCATCAATTTTGGAGGATCAATTTCTGCCTATAATACTAAACTACATAGGTTGCAATGGGTTGACCTAGGCGTATTAATTAGTAAGTTATGGGTGTTTTAATGTTTAAGATAAATCCGAGACTTTGTACGGAAGCTATATAAAAAGTGGGCGTGACGTATCTCTTTCTGGTATATCTAATTAATTTTTCAATATCAATCCACACCTTGAATTTGGTTGTCCTACGCTAAATGGTTTGTAAGTTATGGAGCTTAAAAGTTTTAGTTGAATTCCCTCGACTTTGTATGGGAGACCTATGAAGGAGTGGGCGTGGCACACTGATTTTCTGCCAGATTATTTCCGGCTACGATATTAATCTAAGTGTCAATTATGGTTATTTTAGGAAGAAGATTGCCGAAATTACAGCTGTTTCAATTTAAAATTTGTATGGGGGCTACAATAAACAGTGGGAGTGGCGCTCCCATTTCAAGTGAGTCTAGTTGCTCGTACAATACTAATCCATACCTTAAATCTCGTCCTACGCTAAATGGTTTGTAAGTTTTGGAGCTTAAAAGTTTTAGTTTAATTCCCTTGACTTTGTATGGGAGACTCATGAAGGAGTGGGCGTGGTACACTGATTTTCTGGCAGATTTTTGCCGACTACGATATTAATCTAAGTGTCAATTATGGTTATTCTAGACAGAAGATTGCCGAAGTTACAGCTGTTTCAATTTAAAATTTGTATGGGGGCTACGATAAACAGTGGGCGTGGTGCGCCCATTTTCTGTGAGCCTAGTTGCTCGTACAATTCTAATTCACACCTTAAATCTCGTTATTCTACGCTGAATAGTTTGCAAGTTATAACCGGTAACATTTTTTTAATTTCCGCAACTTTGTATGGGAGACCCAAAAAGGAGTGGGCGTGGCACACTGATTTTCTGCCATATTATTTTCGACTACCATGTTAATCTAAGTGTCAATTATGGTTATTCTGGACAGAAGATTGTAGAAGTTACAGCTGTTTCAATTTAAAAGAAGTACAGACACTTTGTATGAGAGCTACGCTAAAAAGTAGGCGTGGCTCAACCACTTTTGGCGAGGTTATATAGTAGTATAATATAAGTCTATGTGCCAAATATTATTATCCCAAGTTGTATATTATGTGAGTTATAGCAAGTTAAAAATTTTGAAAATTTCGAGGTTAGTCGCTTTGAATGCTTGGTGTGGGCGTGGTTATTGACCGATCATACCCAATATCAATCCCCTCCGTACCCTTGGATCATAGATTACTTATGCCAAATTTCATCGAAATAGCTCAATATTTACTCAAGTTATCGTGCGAACCAGCCAGGTGACAGACAGACGGACGGACGGACGGACGGACGGACGGACGGACGGACATCGTTAAATCGAAAATTTAATCGACGCTGATCACGAATATATATCCATGTCTATATCTCCGGAGATTCCTTCAAGTGGACACAAACATCTGACCGAAATGAATATACCATGCATATTGCATTATGCAGGGTATAAAAAAACGGAATATAGTCTACATATATGTATGTAGTTATGCGTACATACATATATACTCGTATGTAGTTAGAAGCCCTTAAGCATATATACCATTGAAAAGTCAAGAAGCAACAAGTGTCAATTAAATTGTTCACTTTATGTGCCTGCCGCCTTCTTGAATTTGTTCAATTTTTATTGAATTTCACTTTAGTGGCTAACACATGAGCTGAGATTTCATTTGTTTGAAAGGTTCTGTCTCTCTCTTCAATTTTTTTTTTTTTCTCCATGTGATAATTTTTGCCCCTATTGCGGTTCACAACTTTTGTAACAGTTTGGTCGCCGTCGAGAAATTCATATTGCCGTTCTCAACTCGACTGGCGGCTGATTTTTTTGATTGTGTTCATTATTTTTGTGGTATTGCCGTTTGCAACTCTGTTTCAGTTTGGTCGACAAGCACGTTAAATATACACCACTGCTCATAAGCAGTTGTGTTTGCATCAGTTGCAGTTTACTTTAAACTAATAAAGCCAAAAATAATGGAGAGATCGTAAGTAATAATTAGCTTGGCTTCATATTGTAATTTCTCAACATTTTATACATTTTCAGAAGTTTAAGAATTACAACCAAAGCTCAATTTGAGAGGCTTGTTCAACTAATGGACCAGAATCCAAGCTAACAAAGTAGACGTGAATCTAAGAAAATAAGATTTTTTTTTTAAATAATTTAAGTTATCTTCCATTTACCAAAAAAGACTGAAATGAATTTAAAAAATAAATAAGAGATAAATTTATTGAGCTTGGAAAGAACGCATTATATTATTTCTGATACTCCTTGCAGCGTCTGTTTCGTCTCCAATACATCTAATACTTCTTTTAAAACAAGTGACATTGTAGATTGAGCCACTCCTATATTGAAGTCATTGCCGCTGCTCTTCTGGTAGCTTCCATCAGCGAAAAATCTAAGAGCAGCACACAATTTCAATATTGGTGGTATAGATACGACACGCACAGATTTCTTGAAATGGTCTTTTACGTCATCCAGCAAAAAGCAAAATGCCTCTTTGCTCAGTCGAAAATAGTTAATAAATCTATAAAAAAATTTATTATTTGCTTTTATTTATTTTGAACAATATTTATACTTTTCGCTAGGTAGTTCAAGAGGGTTAGAGTCATCACGAATTTTTCTCCGTAAGCGTAGCAAATCAATTTTCGCGTCTTCGTTTTCATCTTCATAAAACAAATCTACACTAATATCCATTTTAAATAATTTTCACAGCAAAACACAATTGTATATTTCCTTAATTTTTACTTTTAATTGACCACTTTTCTGTCATAAGTGATATTTTAAGCTGGTAACGCCATAACAATTTCAACCGAAAACAGTGGTGTACCACAATACCAAAAAATAGTTTGGTCTTGTTGAAGTCGGGTCGACTCTAAGACGACCAAACTGGGTTGAGTGGTGAACCGCAATAGGGGCATTTATTCATTAGAGCGATATAGTTAATATGTATGTACATATTGATGTTTCATACAATAAGCATATATAGAAATCTAAAAGAGAAAATTCATTATCATTTAGCAGGAATTTGAATTGTTTGAATTGCATATTACATTAAACTTGAGCAAAGTGGTTGGGTACTTATATTGCAAATGTTCGAAAAAATTGTATAAAAAAAAAAAAAAGAAAATTTCTATTTTGTGCATTTCTTGAATTATTAGAAATGAAAGTAAAATGTAATAAAGGTAAATAAATACTTGGCGAAGAGAATATTAAATTGCTTTTTCGATTTAGCTTTGTATCTTAAGTATAACATATAAAGTATTCTTTCAGCTCGTTGAACATATGTAGTATAGTCTAATGAATTGTATAAATTATTTATAGGGTTACACAGTTTTCAAACTGAGAAAAATTTGTATGAACAAATCTCTCTTTGGCTGTTATGTTTTCAATAAAACCCAATTGCAATTTATATTTTTTATTGTATTAATATTATTACTGTAGTTAACATAGTTTAGGTTATGTTATTGTGACGTGTGTGTGTAGTCACTTAGGCCAGAAAGACCCGCTGTGAGGCCCACTGAGCTTCACTTCCAGTACTGTTCCGCGTGTTTGGATAATATTAGAAGGAATCTACATATATTAGCCGATTGCGAATGACAGAACCTTGTGACATCACTTTTCTGAGCTTTGACACAGAGTTGTGTTTTTAGAAGCATTTTTCACAACAAATTGTTATTGTTACTATTAATTTCCAATTACTTGAAGACAGATGAGCACCGTTCAAAAGAAAAATCTGTTTTCAATATAAAAGTCGTCACAGCCGGGAATAGAACCCATGACCTAACCACTGTGCTACGGCACCCATATTACTGTAGTTATTTAATGATAAATACAAAATGTGGTAGGTGTGGCATTGGGCAGATTTTGTCATTAAAAATATTCTTTTCATCTAAGAAACATCAGGTTCGAATTTCAAAGGTGATGGTCTAATTGTAAAACTTTTGATATAAGCTTTTGTAAAGAAAGTGGGCGTGGCAGTGGATGAGTTTTTTTCATACCCATAAAAGGATTTATTCTATGCTTAAAAGCATTACGTTCTAAATGCCAAAAGCCTAGATCAATTTTGACTATTTTTGAAAAAAAAGTGTTGTACGAAAGTCATTCGGTGCAATGGGCGTATTTGGTCAGAAAAATTTTTTTTTTCATCTAAAAATCATCAAGGTTTGGTTCAATTTTTGAAAACAGCATTTCTAACGAGAGTGGGAGTGACATTGAGCTCATACTCACAAAAGCTTTCATAATACAGTTAAAAAACATATGCTCTAAATGTCTAAAGCGTAAATATATTTTTATTTTCTTTTTTTTAGTACCTTCTTCGAAATGGGTGAATACTTGAAACCCTTGTGTTCTAAAATTTTAAGGAATAGAACTATTTTGAATATTCTTGAAATCCAAAATGGCATAAAAATCCGTGAGCTGAGTTAGTGGTGAATTTTACACTTATACTTAAAAACCATATGTTCCAGATTTTAAACGCCTAGGCGAGTTGAGAGAACTCACAAAAATATTTATTCTACATTTATGGACCATTTGCTTGAAGTTTTAAATGGACTAGGACAATCACTTCTATCATGTGCTCTCACTCTTTTACATCAAAAGGCAAAATTATTGTATTTATTTTCATACACATTTCTTCAAAATTGAAAAAATAACGAAAACATAGAAAGGAAATCCTTATTGTTATGCTTGCATTGGTTACATATGAGTATCAATGAACTTGTAAGAATATTATTGTATGAAAGCTTTTCAAAAGCTCGCATTCTATGATTTTCCGTTAGCAAATATACATATTATATATTTGATACGAATGAAAAAAAAAACACAAAACATCGCACACTATTTAAACATGACACCGTTGGTTGCTGTATTATTATTCTGTTCTATTTTGATGCTTTCAAGACTTGATGGCACACTTCGTGTAAAATATTAAAACAGTTTGTTGTGAAAATGCCGACAAGTCGGTTGTTATTCAACGGATCTCACGCATCTCACTCAAGTTTAACGGTATACAATTTTTTTTTTTTATTCACAATTCTAAAATGAAAGTGTACACAGGCGCACATACAATACGACAATACGACGAAGACGAAGAAAAATACGACAAGCAAATAAGTGAATGAAAGAAAAGAAACAAATAAATAAATAAACAAAAATAAAATAAAAAAAAAAAGTCGACAAAACATCGCATAATATAGTGACATGACATCGTTATGTTGTTGACGCTACCGAATGCAAATGTCCTTTATATTGAATTGGAATCGCTTGCAGAATTCATCAAATTGCTACATTTATAAGTACGCGTGTGGTAAACAATTTTAAGATAATTCAGTCGTAGTTGGTAACTCGCCTCAAAAGGGTTGGTGTAAAGGTTATCATTTTTTTTTTTTTGTTTTCAATTAAAACTAACACACATACAGGATATGATTGCAATGAAAGTGCATTAGAAAAAAAGTTACAAAAACAACAAGCGGAAAATTATGAAAAGTTTATAGTTTGGATTTTCTTTGTGATTACGTAAATATATAGAGCATATGTGTGCGATTGTAGCATATAATGCGTGGAATACATATTGTAACATAATCGTATATAGAAAATGTGCAAATTTATGTGATCAAAAATAATTACTGGTGATATAAAATATAACAGGAAAAAAAAAATGATGAAATAAAAAATAAAAACAAATTATTTAATAGAAATGTGGAAGAAATATTAAAATTTGTAATTTGTGCTCAAATCTATATGCTAAATTTATAATTTAGAGTGTTTCTTGCATTTCTACTTTATAATCGGAATGATTGTTATGATTGTTGTTGTGAAATTTGAGTCATTGGCATGATTTCATGATTAATAAAAATTGAAAATGAAAGAAAAAAGAACAAAATAGAGAAAACTAAAATTATTTGCAATGCCAATAAATAAAAATATGACAAGTAAATATTTAGAAAATGTATGAAAGTGCAATTATTGAATAATAACAAATTGCATATGTTTAAATATGTGTACCATTCAGTAAAAGCCCACGTGTTTCGAGTTCTCTTTATTATTATTATTATTATTATTTATTATTATTGCTATTTTTTTGGGTTTGTATAATTTTGTATGCCAATAATAGTTTGTTGTTAATTAAAATCTTGAATACACACATGTTGTTTATTGTTGTTTGTTTTATAGTCGCTATTTTCAATCAAAGAAATTGGTTATTAATACTAATGAATAACATTAAAATATCAATATAGAAAGTATTGTATCTTAAAAGTTTCATAATTTCCAATATTTTTAATTTTTCATATAATTTATTTTATTTTCAAAGTTAACATAGTCCCCTTCCGCATACGTAGTACCCACCTGGTAACCGTGGGCATCGTGATAATTTTATGGAGTTCTGCGTTCTCTTTCTCAAAAAACCACTTTCAAATTGGTTCCAAAATTAGGCCTAGTAAAACGATCATAGATGTGAAAAATTGAGATTTTCAGTTGGTGGTGACATTTCTTGTTAGGATCGTGGAATTTTTCTATGACGTAGTATATACATAATTTCATATATAAGAGAAATTTTGTGAGTTGATTTTTAAAGAGCTAAAAAACGTTATAATTTCTTCTACAGCCAAATTTTTAATGGTGTCTAGAGAAAAAGAAAATACAGCTGATGTTTTACAGTTTAACAGGGAAAGCATAAAAAATTAGTTTAAAAATGAAATATAGATTTAAAAAAGAATTTCAATTATAAGAGAATAATATGGGGTTTAATGTCAAAAATTTTCTAACTCGACAATTTTGTTTAACAACCCATCTACGAACCTTCAACATCCATGGAATGTTCTCCTACATACAAATAATAGTCACAACTTTAATTACATATGAACTGTAGTAAATAGTTGAAACTTCGAATGGTCAGCTTGATTTTCATTTCTGAAAATTTTCAACTAATACTCGTTTAGTAAATATAATAAAGATTGTTAAAATATATGTTTCATTTTTTTAAATTTAAAATCTTTTTATGATATCACAAAATTCTTTGTTCGTTTTATAATGCAACATGCATGTACAATAACTAACAACTTTATGGAAATTTTATTTGAAAAAATTCGTAAAATTCACATTTTACTAAAAATTTGATTGGAAGAAAATTGCTTTTTTGCAAAATAAATGTATTTTTTTGAAAATGTTTATCAAATTTCTGCTTGATGTCAAATATTACATTTGTTGCTGATGAATAATGTTCGCAACATAAATATGTTTATTCAACATTATGGCAACATAATGCAAAATTTGATTATACATGCTAATTCAAATATTGCTAAAATTGACATTGCATTACAATTTGATTGACAAAAAAATGTTTTATTACAAAATATACTAAAAATATTTTGATAGAAATGTTTATCAAATTTCTACTTGTATTTAAATATCACATTACGCTTGAAATGAATTAATGTTGCTAACGAAATTTTATGTCAATAAATATAGTATAGGTAAAGTTGTAAGGGTCTCGAAAACAAGTCCGCTAAAAAAGAGTTTTGCATGTTGAAGAGTTGCAACTGCCAGATAAATTTCACTTGTAAAGATATTCTTATTGTTTTTGTTCGACTGTATATGTAAAAATAGGGTTTTTTTTTTATTTAATTTATATTGTCATAGTTTTCATTTTTAATTAGAAACGTTTAATATGAATTTGTTCAGTGCAATTATGATATTTGAAAAGAAGTGTTAAATTTGCTTAGAGAAACAATCGAGGAACGTTTGTGTTGAAGTTTTAACAGAAATTTAATGAAATCATTATTTTTTTTATAATCGTGATTATTCTCGATGATGTAAAAAATCAATTTACTTTACATAAAATCATGCATGTAAGCAAGCTTAAATCCCCTTCAAATGAATGAAGGAGGTGAAGTGACATGCATGTAATTCTTTCCATTCCAATTTGACTAATAATTTTATGATGAAAAATTTACAATATATATATCATTCATATATATTTAATTACAGATAATAGTGCTAATAACCAAAATATAAAAGAATATAAAGACAAGTGTTTAAAAGAAAAAGAAAAACAAAATTCTGCGAAAACAATAAATATTTACAATAAAATTTAATTCAATTTGCAACAAAAAATTCAAATAATTTATGAATAATAAAAATAAAATATATATATATATATATACAATATAATTATAGTGTACATATAAGAATATTTGACTGATTGAATAAAATAAGTTATCACAATGTATATAAGACTCAAATGTTTAGATACATACAGTACTATTAGTCACAATTTGTGAAGAGAAATCGAAAAAAAGTATGAATATTAAAAAAGTTAAATGTTAATATTGAAAAATAACAAGTATAACAACCAATACTACTATTAATTCTACTATGTATTACTATAAATAAAAATCAGCGATTTTTAGCATATACTAAAAACGTGTATTGAATTGAGGTTAAAATGCCAATAGTGAACGCCTCTTTGCGATTTGCATAAATATATCAATAAATTGATTAGCTGATTTCGAAAAAATGATTTAGTTGCATTTTTTATATTTATTGGTTTATCTGCTCAATTGCTTCAATTGAAACATATGCAACAAGTATTGTACTTAACATAGTACAGCATCAATAAGTGTGAAAGCAACAAGTCAAGACAATACAATATAATACAAATGTATTTAATATATTGCAAAAAGTTGGTAAGTCAAATATTTGTCTCTTTATATTTATTATTTATATATATGTATATATATATATATATATATATATATATATATATATATATATATATATATAGCCATATATGTACAACGGATAATAATTGCTTGTTCTTGAACAAGTGCATACGCATGTGCGTGTGTGTGGAAGAAATTTAGGTTACTAACTGAATGGTTGTTCTTTGTGTCTTTTTTTTTTTTTTTTCATTACATATATAAAATAGCCATGCACATGCGCCTCAGGCCTTATGCCAATTATCTCTTGTTTTGTTGTTATTTTCAATTTCAATTTGAAATGCATATAACCGACGGTTATATGCTTGATTAATTTGTTTAAATTCAATTCAATTCATTGTATGGGCCATTGAAATTTATCTCATTTTAATTTAATGTCAATTTGGATATTTTGACCGAAAATTGAAAACATTAAATTAGTCAAGGCGAACGCACACGATTCATTGTATGTATTGCATAATGTACGTATAGTACATTATTTTCATATATGTATTTACATTGCAGATATACATACATTATATGTGTATATACATATGTATGTTTCCATGCGTAGACATATACATCATTATTATATTATAAAGCAACACCCAAGCAATTAGGTTCATTAGGCATATGGTCTCCGCATAGAAACAGTTGCAAACACAAAAATAGCAGCACCCTAACATATGCATAGATAGTTTTTATTAGTGTAGCTATAAAATAGGTTTTCATGTGATATTATATTTACTACTATGATTATGAAATTACCGAAATTTTGAAAATAGAACACAAACTATTGAATTGAAAGCACACAGCGATTGAAGTTGAATTTCTTCACTGGACTCGAAAAGATGTGTTCTGGGGTGGTCTTTTGAGCTTGCCAGCGAAATCACTAATTGTAAAACAAAAACACAAACAAATTTGAGTACATTTTGAACCAAATAAAAAATGACGATTATTATTAAACCGATTAAATTGACACAAATCATATTTGGATGATGTCGATAAGACCTCTAAAGCTTTGTCAATCGCATTTCTCACACAAATTTTCGGGAGCTTTGTTTAGTTTTCTAACTCATAAATGGAATATTTATAGTACATCAGTAATTTTAGAGGTTAAGATGGTAGTCCGTGTGTGTGTGACGACCGAAATTTCGACGTATTTTCATGAATTTGTTTTAACAAGAAAATAAAATGCGATCGTTTAAAAATTTGTACATGTTTTTATTGGTGTTCTCAAGTATAGAAAAAAATTGTTTTTTAAGTTAATTTTACATTAATTTGTTTTTAATTTTTGACATCAGAGTGGAGTCCTCGAAAAAAAGATAAGTTGGTTCGGGGAAGCACACAACCCTTTCGAAGCCATCTGAAATAAAAAATTCAAAAAGTTTATTTAATAAACTAACCTATAATATACATTAAAAAAAAACAAAAAAAAAACAAAATGGAGGATTTGTGAAAAAAGTTCTCAAAATCTAATTTTTGTTCTTAATAAATTGTTTAAATAAAGTAGTTTATTATTAAAAAATTAAATATTTTAAATGCGTCTAAAATAACGGGTAAAATTTTTAGCCAAATCGGTTGAATAGTTTTGAGTCAGTGCTTCCCCGAAATTTCGAAAACCGGGTTTTGAGAAAAACACGTTTTAAGTTTTGACAACAGATTCATACACACAACGGCGCGCTCTCTTATTTTAGCTATAACTTTAAAAATATTCAAAATTTCGGTCTGAAATTTTTAGAGTTTATTTTCAAGATGTTTTTCTTCCGAAAAATGTAAAAAAAAAATCGATATTTTTAACCCGTCACACCGAACTACTACCTCAAGAAACTCTTTAAAAATGATTTTTGTTGCCTGCGATCAGACCTACAACATATAATGGGTCACTTGAAAAGTTTAAAATCGCTATAACATTATAATATTTATATTACAATATATTCACTGCGATTTTCATGTTCAAAACTTTTTAGAATTAATGTTCGCAAACATAGGAGTAAATGATAAAATTTTGCATGGTTTTTTAACGTTTTTGAAAGATTAAAAAATTGTCGAGAGGTGTTTTTTAACACAAAAATGAGATCTGAATAGTACAACAGTAATTTTAGAGATTAAGAAACTGCTTAAAAACGATTTTTTGTTGCCTCCGACCAGACCTACAACATATAATGGGTCACTTGAAAAGTTTAAAATCGCTATAACATTATAATATTTATATTACAATATATTCACTGCGATTTTCATGTTCAAAACTTTTTAGAATTAATGTTCGAAAATATAGGAGTAAATGATAAAATTTTGCATGGTTTTTTAACGTTTTTGAAAGATTAAAAAATTGTCGAGAGGTGTTTTTTAACACAAAAATGAGATCTGAATAGTACAACAGTAATTTTAGAGATTAAGAAACTGCTTCAAAATGATTTTTTGTTGCCTCCGACCAGACCTACAACATATAATGGGTCACTTGAAAAGTTTAAAATCGCTATAACATTATAATATTTATATTACAATATATTCACTGCGATTTTCATGTTCAAAACTTTTTAGAATTAATGTTCGCAAATATAGGAGTAAATGATAAAATTTTGCATGGTTTTTTAACGTTTTTGAAAGATTAAAAAATTGTCTAGAGGTGTTTTTTAACACAAAAATGAGATCTGAATAGTACAACAGTAATTTTAGAGGTTAAGAAACTGCTTAAAAATGATTTTTTGTTACCTCCGACCAGACCTACAACATATACGGTTTTTGAAAGATTAAACATATTTTCGGTAGGTGTTTTCTAACTCAAAAATGGGATTTTAATAGTAAATCCGTAATTTTAGAGGAGAAGAAGCTCTTTAAAAATGATTTTTTGTTGCCTCCAACCAGACCTACAACATATACTGGGTCAGTTGAAAAGTTTAAAATCGCTATAACACTATATTATTTATATTACAAAATATTCACTGCGACGATTTTCATGTTCAAAACTGTTTAGAATTACTGTATGTTTTAAACAATGTCAAAAAAAAAAAGTGCTAAAGAGAATAAAAGAAGATTAAAAAAAAAGGAAATTATTTGAATTCTGTACATTTTAAAATATATTTAATAAAATTAATTAATAAAATTAACAATATTACCTTGCTAAAAGTCATTATTATTTACATATTACTTGTATTTGGATATTGATTGTTTTTTCTCTTCATCCCTTTCACTCTTTTATTTTAAATCTATATATACACATGTATATTGGTGAGTGTGAATACATGTGTGTGTGTGTGTTTGTGTGATTGATTCTTAATTGATTCTTCTTTATTCGTGCTATTTTGCTATTGACTGCCACAACTTATAGAATTTTATTGATAACATTTTTCAACCATTTTTGCCAATATTGACGTTGATGTTTGCATTGTTGTTGTTGCTGCTGCTACTGCTGTGGTTCTTGTTATTTATATATTATTTTCTAATTAGTTAAGATTGCTAAACCTACACATGCCCATAAACATATGCATGTAGTTATGTATATCTTTTCAAATACATATAATTACATGCCATATGTTAATTTGGCCTTTGAATGGGAAATATATATATTAACATTTTGACATTTCAATTTATTTTATGTATTGTATTATTACTCTTATACATCTTCTTATCAGGTATTTTAATATATTATGTTTTGTATACATTTATTTTATATATGTATGCATTGTATATCTAATTCAGACGTCAACATACATACGTGTTTGTTAAATCATTCTATATCGTATATATGTTACTAGTGCTCATTACATATTGGAATTTGGAATTATTGCTATTTTGTTGTGATACGTGAGAAATTTATTTCAAAAGTAACGCGAAATAATTCATAAATCAATTATTTTTATTAAAATTCTTCAAAAAAAAATATGTCTTTTTTTACACTAAATTAGTTTTCTAAACCATGTTAGTCATCGCAAATTTCACTAATAATATAAAAATTAATGTTGCGATTTTGTTTTCAAATATTATTATTTATTACATTAAAAATTATTGCATTTTTATCGTGTTGTTGTAAAAAAAAGCTTATTGATAAAATATTTTCTAATCTATTTTGCAAGTAAAAAGCAAGTGCAATTTCATGTTCTAAATGCTGAAGAGAAAATATGGAAATAATTTTAAAAACTTTTTTGAAAAATTCAAACTGCATTCGTTTTTAAATCATCGTCATTATCACGTACAAGCAAATAAATAAATAATAATATTAATTGATAAAAATAACAAAAATATTACTTCAAGCGATGAACGAAGGCGAAATGAAAGTGGAGTTCATTCTTATCGGAACAATAAAAGGTTAATTTTAATGGACTAAAAAAACAATATAATAATAAAATAGTAATATGCGATAGCTATTTACTATTTATACAATAACATATATGTGTGATCAAAAAGTTGCCGGAATCTTCAAACAAAACACCTGTTTTGATTTATTATTCAAACAATTTTATATCGCCTTCAAAGTAATCATCTCCAATTCTTTAATCAGTATAAATTGTAGATTTCTGATTGAATATAAAGCGACTCAAGTTGAATCTCTGCAGTGAACTCAAAACACTATCTACGACGTTATCTTGCGAATTTACTGAATTGCTATATGTACATTATAGTTTAGAATAGTTGAGAATCGATCGAATTATCAATAGATTAACCGATCAGTTGATGTCAATGGCCACCTAACTCAAATTTCGTCGACTTCAATATGTCCTTCTCTCTCTTAAAACACTATGTACCACCGATAAACTTTCTTCACCGAAAGTCGTTTACATTGTTCAATGCATTTGTGCAGCAAAAGCATTTTAAAAATCATCTAAATAACCTAAAACGCCTAAATATCAGAACCTAATAACAGATAAGGGTTAAATTTGATTCCGGAAACTTTTTGATCGTATGTTTTACTAATCACCACAAAGTGTTACAAAAAATCAGTACCGAACAAATTAATTTAAGCGCATGTTAGAAACATTAGTAAATTAGTGCAGTAAAACAACCACTGAAAAAACAACAAAAGCAACAGTAAAAACAATAAAAAAAACGAAGCGTGAGTAAATTAAACGAAAAACACAAGAGACACAGGTTGGTGTATTCACACCGTTTAATTAAATTTGCGATTCACTCACGTACAACCCATAACAACAACAACAACAACAACAACAAAAACAACAAAAACAATAATGCAAAATATAACAAAAATAACAATAACAATAACATTAAGAGAAATAACTTGAAATAACAGTTTTTTGTTTTTTTTTTTCTTTTCAATTCTATTGAAAATATTAGCAAATCCATAACTTAGCAACTGTAATTGAAAATTGTAATTACAAAAGAAAAACAAAAAACACAACAATAACAATGGGTTAAATATATTTCCCCCCCCCCATAAATAAAATGCACACCATAAATTTCGAAGAATACCACCCAACCCCACACCCTCTCAAAAACATATTCAACACATCACATATATGTAGAGTAGGTAGATAAAAGGTAGGTTAGTAAAAAATTTAAATATTTCAAAAAATACTACGTATAAAATAATATTGTATGAATATGTATAATAAAAAATCTTAATATCATATACAGACAATATATTCGCGCCTAAACACTAACACACTCCCATACTCAACATACTAATGTTTCTGATGTTGCTGCTGCAGTGTCAGTGTTGGCAGTGATGCTGAAAATTAGGTAGCAAGTATAAACAGTATATACTCGTACATATAATAAGACAATAACAGGAAGTAAGTAGCGGCATAGCATCACGGGTAGGAGTTGTAAAGAAAATTCAATTTATTTTCACCTGAAACAAAACGTAATAACAACGACAATGACAACGATAACGATAACCAAAAGTTAAGGCTAAAGTTGTGAATTGTTTTAATAAGGCAGCAACTACAACAAGTTGTTAAATAAAACAACAACAACAACAGCAGTAAAAACAATGAAACTTGCCAGTTGTAAGAATAACAACAACAACAACAACAAATATGCTTTTCCTCTCGATAAGAAACTCTTTCAGTTTACTAAGGTGGCAAATACAAAATTTTACAACAACAACAACAACACGAAGACGGCAATAATAAAATAAATAAAAGTTCTCTCTAACAATTCCGATTATTTCTGGTGTCGCTATAAGATTGAATAACCCAACAAACATTTCTCTTAGAAGTGCAAAATATTTACAACTACAAAAAATCAAAGTCGAGTTGCCCTTAATGGTTGCTATTTTCCTAAATTTGGATAGACCATTTGTCAATGCGTTCCTTACACATTAGAATATAAATATGGTTTTTATAAAAAAAAATGGTGCTAAGTCGATTAAATCGAAGCGCGCAGCTCTAACACAAAAACCAAAAAAAATACAAAGTAAACATTATAAGTTCTGAAGAACTTTGGCCCAACTTCTTCTCCTGTGTTGTATTTCAAAAAAAAAAAAAAAACGTTATGATAAGATTTCTCCGAGCTTTGTCACATAGCTCTTTCAGATAATTTAGAAAAGACCAATTCACTAACCACTGTTCTACGGTGATCTAAAGATATATCGAACATATTAATCATTGTATTGCGACAAATAAACACCTTATGGTCGCTGTCTAATAGATCTTTATGCCGCGAGGTTGATTCAAAATCCTCCGGCACATGACTTTTTCACGAAAAACTAGAAGCTGCCCTATGTAAAAACCGTAAAAAACATTTGGTTCACTACAAAGCTCCAAAAATAATAAAACAATAAAAGTGAGATGACCGACGAGTCCGATTAGTCACATACCTTTTTTTGTGGGTTTGTCACAACAACGAAAAAAAGAAAAAAATCGAAAAACTTCCAATGGACCAGAATAATCACATCCTATGAATTTTGACTAGCTAAATCCGAATCCTTGATTTGATTTCCATTTTCGCTCGCAGGTTCGCAGGTTTCTTTCTAACCTCAAAAATTGCTGCAAAAATAGCCGAAAAAAATTAAAGTTTTTGAGTTTAGAATGAAGCCTGAGGAAGATGGCAAAAATCCAACCACGAATCCCGATTCAACTCTAGTTTATCGAACATAGAACATTTATTTTTGTTCTTTTTTTTTTTAGAGCATCGAGGTATCATTCGAGTGACTTATCTCTATAATCGGAAGCTGACATTGTTAGCCTACTGATGTTTGTCAAGACCACAAGTTGGTTTGGTGAGTACATAAGG
The DNA here is from genome assembly GCA_963854835.1 of Megamerina dolium. Lineage (NCBI taxonomy): Eukaryota > Metazoa > Arthropoda > Insecta > Diptera > Megamerinidae > Megamerina > Megamerina dolium. The sequence continues at coordinate 6,079,655 of OY978526.1, read as the reverse complement.
TGATAGATCGGGGTATCCGCATGGTATGATAGTAGGCCTGAGTTTGTCCTAAGAGTACTCTCTCAATAGATCAGGCGGCCTCATTTATTGCAGCAGAAATACTAAAACGTATGGGTTTCCTGTATCTCCTAGGGTATTCGGCAGAAATGAGTAACTACAAACGTTTCAATTATATGTAATTTTTCCGAAAGCAATGCCTTAAAACTTATCCCATTTGAATTGGACAATGTAAGTTAGTTCCATCTACTAAGGGTCTACAGAAAAAGTAGAGCTCAGGATTGTTTAAATTTAACATGCACAACAATCGATAGAGAGAAGGCAGTGAAAAGGTTCTTCGGGGCTTACATGCTGAGCTTATCGTTTAAAGTTTCTGAACATTTCAATGTTGTTTACTTCTTACATTTGATAACACCAATTTGTGTTTGGCACTCGGCTGATTTTTTTTTTTATTTCGCCGTATCGCCTGTCGACAAATAATTCGTCATAAGACGATGATGTCACAAGAGTTCTATCAATCGAAATCGATTACATTTGAATAATGTTCAAATTTAAGACTCCTGCCAATACCGAAAGAGAAGCTGATCAAAGATAATTCCATGGATCTATGAAGCGCTAAATATTTATTTATTCATTCATTTGAAAGGGCTGAGGTTTTATCGATATTTAGTGAAAATTTGCTCGGCAAATGTCAATATGTAAATATCATAGTAAATGTGTGTGGGCATTTTCTGGGTAACGAACGCGACATCTGGCGCAAAAAGTGTATGAAATAAATCAAAGACGAATGGAAATAAATTATACAAATTTTGATTGCATTATAGAATTAACCTAAAATCAGAATCAAATGCTAGATTTCAAAATCTCAACTGATACAAAACGATACAGATACGATTGGTTGATCTTGATATTGAAATCAAATACTTTACCGCCACGTACGAGCTTCCCTTGTGTAACCTAGTAAATGTCCATATGTCTTCTTTGATCACGTTTGTATGAATATTGGGTTGTAAAATTCTAGTAAATTACAAATGCAAAAAGTTACATCGATTTGATGATATTGTTGGCATGTTGGCGTGTTGGTCTGGTGTGTGTGTGTGTGTGTGTGTGTGTTCGAAAAGGGTCGTTGCAAAAACAAAAAAATTCTTACACTTAAAATTCATGTGGTTTAAAAGTTTATTGTTTATTTTATTATTGTTGTTATTTTATTGTTGTTTTTCATGTTGTGTTTCTTATTGTTTTTCTTTCTGTGATATTACATGTAGAAATTGTTTATTTATTGGTGTTGTTTTCTTTTATGTTTTACTATATATAGATTTTTTTTAAACAATTATACACTCTTTATACTCTCTTCAATGAAGCTTGGTCTTGGTTCGAATATATTATGGCAATTTTAATTTCATTAAATATATTTTATTAAATTATTATATCAAAAATACTGTAAATAATCCAACTAACGCAGTAGAATTCTAGCGAAAAAATATGCAAATTAAAGTCTGATATTGTGCGACAGTAGCAACAGTCCTCATACATACATATATTCTTTGAGAATATTCGTAAGCTAAAAGCAAACTAAAGTGAAATTATTAAATAAAATATATATATATACAATATGGCCTAAATTTCGCATATATTTCACTGGAAAAGACAGTATTTAAGGCGCATTGACTAAATGCTACTCGTGCTTGCTATGCATGACAAGTGCCACTTTTATGCTACCGACTACCGATATCGTCATTTTGCATGCAAACTCTTTTTAAGCAATTTTTTATGCTTAAAGTTTGTGAGTGTGTACGTTTGTCGTTATAAAAATAAATTTATTACTGTTACGAAATTTCTCTTGAGAGCATGTGCATATATAGGTATAGTCGTATGGTATACAGTGGGTTGCCATAAGCAATTGCATCGTTGTTATTTCCCCCTTTTATCATCACCAGGTTATTTTTTTTTTTTGTTTTTTTGTTTTTTCAATAACATTTCTATATTTTCATATACTTAAATATGCAAATACTTCTACAAAAGTACTTCTACTACCTACTACAGTATATTTTTCAAGTTAAAATGATAAATATTAAGTTTATTTAAATAAAATGTAGTAAAACCAACGCTAAATAGCAGAAATCTACTTGAATTAAATAAAATGAGATAAAATGATGTTAACGCTTATAATCATTCCAATTTTATAAATATGTGCATACACTCATTGGACAATGTCATAATAGAATAATAAATAATTTTAAACCCTACACATATGTACATGTTTGACATTCTCTATGCAAATTCACACAAACACACACAGAGAATAAATAAATAAATAAAATAAAAAAATAAGCCTTGAATTTTGCCAACATACATTCTCATAGGTGTAACATAAGTAAGTCGCATTATAAATAATGCACATACATACTAACCCTTCATAATACTTAGGCAGCTACATACATTCTACTAAGTTAGACAGCCAATCTGTCGTTCTATTTTGCTTCTTCACACACAAAAGCCTGACAAATATTCGCAAACATAAACACACACACACACACTAGAACACTCACTCATGCCCATAATGTACATATTTCCTTAAGCAAATATGTCTACATAAATAGATTTTATGGGCTTTCGACTAGTAAGTGACAAGTCAACGAACAAAGACAACTAAACGACAAGGTGAACTCAACTAAGCGACAGCGGAAAGAGACAAAATAATAAAATAAAAAGTAAAAAAATAAAATAAAATAAAAATCACTTCAATAAATTTACGCATTAAATGAAAAGTCGTCGTAGATACGACATGTCACACAGTTTGTCCCCTGTCACATGTCACTATAAGCGTATGTAGTATTACACCTATCGTATATTTTGTACCGTTGTAAGCATTTAAAAAATTGAATTTTCCATTTTTCATGTGAATGTATGTAAGCGAGAAAGTCCCATAATTTAGCACAACTTTAATTCAAATTCCTAATCTCTTGCAAAAATGAAAAGTCAAATTAATTATGTTATATAAAATGTTTCAACTTCCAAAAAAATAGATAATTTAAATGATATATAGGTGTTATAGTATGTGCTTACCTTGAATCCAAAGTCCATACCTTAATATGTAATAGTATGAAGAATTCTCAATATTCATCACTTAATGAATTTGTTGCTACACATTTTTGTACACGTTCAAAAATGTGTTAACAATGTAAGCATTCTTTGGTAAAAAGTTATTTTCGCGCTTCGCTCATTCCTTTCTTTTTCTTCCATTTTCCTTCTCTTATTCTCCCTCTCTCTCTTTCTCTCCAGCTGTTCTGTTTCAATGTTGCAACCTAAATTTATTAGAGCAATGAATTGAAAGTTTTACAAACAAAATTATAATGCTCTTTAAAGATTTGCTTTTGACGAAATTTATTTCCTAAGAAAAAAAAAAACAAAAAAACGAGAAATAAAAGAAATTTAAAGTTTGTAGTTTGAGAACATACTGTGAGCACTGAGCAACTTTTAAATGATTGTTAAAATAATAAAAATATATATTTGCTAACTGTAATATAGAAGGTAGCTAAAATAAATATTTTCCCATATATTTTTCAATTTATTTTATGGAATTATTTCACAAATAGCTTTTAGCACTCTTATAGTCTACAAAGACATTACCACTGCTCTTGAAAATGTGAGAATAAATGCGTTACATTTATTTTTATTATATTTTTAAGAAAAAAAAATAATCATTTTCACTCAGTGTCTTTACTCCTTAGCCAATGAATATAGAAGAGGACCTCAGATTGGTTCAGGAATCGCCCTCAGAAAAGTCGAACCGACCCTCATTAAGGGCTGTCCTACAAAATTAATCCTCGGAATTACTTTTGACAGTCTCATGACCTTTGCTGCGCATGTTATATACACCATCCAAAGGTTGCATAACAGAAATAATGTCCTTAAGGCACTGGCTGGCACTGGCTGTTCATCACCTATACGGCCATCGGCAGGTCGATCATCAACTACGCGGCTCCAATTTTGATTTCACTCATAAGCGACACCCGACAAAATACTGCTTCGCGCATCATCACAGGCTGCCATAAGATGGCGCATGAAGATCAACTACATCAGGAAACGCGAATGCTAAAAATTCGTGAGCACAACGAACTGCGCAGCAAATTTCTTCTTTCCTGCCACCTTGCATCACAATCCAACAACCGTTTAACGCTGCTTGCCCCTCCCCCGCGTAGCATCCGTGGTGGCTTACGCTCATTTTATGGGCATGTGAGTCACCTGCTCGATGATTTGAGCTCTAGTACGCATAGGTCGGCTCTGAACTCACTACATCAACGCGCTGTGGAGGCGGACATCGAGGGTCATGCTCATAACATCGTGCTGGATGGCCACTCACCGCCAATTGCAGACTGCGAACAACAGCTCCGTAGATCCGCTCGTGCCACTTTGGCTGATACATTTCCAGACCGATGACCGCGGTGCCAATAGAGCCCGCACGACACCCGTCATCTTTTCGCCTGCCCCAGAATGCTTACCAGTTCGACCTCCTCTGCACTGTGGTCGCACCTCCAGGAGGCTGCCGTCTTCCTGGAACTGGTCGATGTAAACAACAACAACTCAATTAACTGACTTACATACATATTCGTGATTTCGAAATCGTTGTCTGTTACAACAACAACAAAAAAAAATTATTTTTTTTAATCTAAAGGGGGGACATAGAGGGTAAGTATATTTGGAGGAAATATTGGGACTGTAGAAGCGATAACAGGGCAAGTAAAGAGTTACTTGTCGATTTAAAAGTGTTTTTATATCCATATTGTGTGGAAGCTTCGCTATGGAGTCCGTATGTTGAGGAAAAATATTAATTAGTAAAAATTAATAGAAATCAGTCATAAATGTTGACCCTCTAGAGGTTACTTTCGCTCTGTGACTGCAGAATTTATAAAAAAAAAAATTCTGAAAAAAATGTTTAGGAGAAAAATTAATGAATTTAGGCCGCTCACACGATTAGTAGTAGTTTAATGCATATTTCATCAGTTTTTGAGTTTCTAAACGACAGGCATACCAAACCAAGCCCAGATTTGAATTAAACTACGTTAAATAAGTATAATAAAAAGTAATAAAAAGATAAGGAAATATTTTTCTTTACAATCACTACTAAATTTCTGAAATTTACTTGAGTAATCGCGATACTGATTTCATCGTCAATGTACGTAATGAGGCATTAACTAAATGCAATGATATGCTAAAGTTTGATGTTGCCAAGGACGATTATGGAAAACTCTGAGACAACCATATTATAATAAAGTCGAAAGCTTCAATTTTGCACGTCTATATTAAGCATATAGACAAACACAGACAAAACATTGGAAACAAATAGACATGAACATCGAATAGAGGAATGTATCCAATAAGATCACATTGAAAAATCTCTTCATTGCCAAAAGTGAAGTCCTTATACATTTGAGATGGTGAGATTGGTTCATATAAATTTTTATTTCTTATGAATATTTGATTTTTGTTATATATTTTTTTTTTCTGTCAATGAAGATTCATACTATTATGATATAATCGTATCAGGAAAACCACTTACGCAACCACTTTCTGAGTATTTCTGTTCTTTCTTTTTTTTTTTTTTTTTTTTTTGATATTTTATTTCATTTTTGTCATTTCTCTTTTCATTTATTTTGCGTGGACAAATTTAAATCTCCTTGTTTTTTTTTATTGTATCTGTATAGGTAGATACTTACTTATATTTTAATAAAATGTTAAAATATTTTCATATTCAGACATTAAGTGTTCGAAATAGAGGTGCGGTGCTGAAACAAAATGAAATGTGAGAGATATTTGAGAAGACAGTTAAAGAACCTCAAAAATAAGCTGCGGTTATTATGCTACGGTTGGTTTGCACTATCGTTATTGTTGTTGTTGTTTTTTCGGTCCTTAAAAAGTCACCTACTAAAACATTCGTTGTTCGTTGTAATGAAAATAAATGAAATGCGACACTTTTCTATGTACTTGTATATAATTTTCATTTTTGTCGTTCAGTTTTCCCTCCATAAAATGAATTTGATTTTTGTTTGTGCTCTCACTTTGTCTCACACTTTTTCTCAGTCTGTCTCTCTCTCTCCCCCTCAGTATCACTATCTCTTGCTCTGTCTGCCATTCCCTTTACATCGAATTATTTTCCCCCGTCATTGTGGTTGTTATTGTTGCATTTTTCAAGTGTTTACACTTTTCAGCTTAAAAATGTATTAAAATGAATAGGTCATTGATGTATGTATGTATGTAGTAATGTTACATTGATACTACGCGCTCATACTGGTATTGCTTTTTACAGTATTACATACATACATACATATAATGCTTGTTGATTGTTTTTGAAGTGACTTTTTTTTTAATGGAAAATTGTATCTCTCTAGTGGCTTTTGTTTATGAAGAATATTTCGACAGTTGTTGTTGTTGTTGGTGTTATTATTTCTTTTTAGGTGTTAATTTCATATAATTTGTTATTTTCATTTATATTAGATTGACCGTACTTGCTTGTAGTACATTAGTAATATAGCGATACTTTAATTGAATTTTTATTTAAATTAAGTCATCACACAATTTACGTTATTGTCACCTTTTTATGACTTTTCCTTTGATTACAGGCATGTAAAGAAGTGTTTTTAATGACCCGAAATTTCGCAAATAATATGAACTAATTGGTAAATGAGATTTATTTATAATTGAAATTCAGTTTATGAGGAATTGTATTAAATAATTAGTATAGTGGATTCGAGGAAGAGATTCTTGCTAATTTCTGGTTTTATAGAAATTTAAAAAAAAAAACTATGAAATGCAAAAATTAATATAAATACTGTAGTTAGAATTAGAGGTTTCTAGAACAGAGGATTAGAAGATCATACCGCCATAAGTGTGTGTCTTGACTATTAATTGTGTTCTGGGTTTGTGTCTTTTAATTATATTGTGGGTGGGTGTCCAGGGTGTGTATGAGTATCATCCCTAAATACTACCCTAGACACACACCCACAACACAATAATACACCAAAGACACAAACTCACGAAAAACATTTAATAGTCAAGACCCACACCGATAACATCATGAGCCTCTGATCCTCTGTGCTAGAAACCCCCAAACCTAACTTCTAATGACAACTTTTCTAGATATCGAAGAGATATTCAGCCATATGGAGTAAAGAGCATTATATTACTTTGCAGTTTTTTCCAGTAGCACAAATATTATACATATTCCCATCGAACGATTAAATCACTCACAAGCCTCTTAGAAAGTCGACTATACATCATCAGCAAGGAAGTATTGTAGATTTCTTCTTCTTCTGCCATATTTTATTTAATTTGAAAAACTTAATATCATACAAAAACACTCTTTGTCATTTATATTGTAGATTAACGTTTTTATCTCGTATAAGATCAAGATTAACGTTTTTATCTCGTATAAGGTTAAAGTCAATTACTAGATTTATTGGTGGTCACATTCCGCTATTATAACATTTTACATCATTTTTAATTTAATTAAAAATCATCTTTTCTTTTTCACACAAAAATTTGTATTCTTTTCTGTGTAATACGCATAACAACTAAATTGACATGGTTTATGGTTGTAATTATGAAAACGATTAAAATATATCGTCCAAATCATGTAAATTTATATTTGAATAAAAATACTTTAGGTAAATACTAGATGATTTAGGTAGGTGCTTATGTACATATGTACATGTTGTGTAAAAACATTACAACCACCACCAATATTATCATCATAATCATCATCATCATCATCATCGTTAGTGGTACCACAAAACATTAAATTTTTTCATTTAATTTATTTTTATTGTTTTTTTTTTTTTCTTCGCTTGGCCAAAATATGAAGCAACACATTTGAAAACACGTGAATTAAGGAACATCTGTCCTAGTGCATAAAAACGAACAGCAACAACAACAACATTTTAATTCACGTGCTTCAAGACCAAGCAATAATTGGCACGCTGGTGCCAATGCGTAATTATGTTTGTTGTTGTTGTTGGTGTTGAATTTGTTACTTATTATTCTATTTTACTTCTTCTTCTCTTTCCTCTTTCCTTTTGTTACTTGCAGCTTTTGTTTTTCTATTGTTAGTATTGTGTTGTTGTAGTTGTTGTTGTTTCTTCTTCACGCAATAAACCGAAAATTAAATTAGAAAAGCAACAGCATCGTTGTACAGTGTGAGAAGAATTACATAAGAATGTGTTAGCATGACAAAGTCACCTGCCAACATTGTCGGTCGGGTATGTCATTAATAATCATGTCATCGTTAGAATTTTCTAAACGGGGCGCGAATATGAGCGAATATTTGGCTGTAGGTAGTTACTTCTTATCTTGCTGCTCGCATAAAAATCAAACTAAAAATACATTAAAACATTGTTAAAAAATATATGACAGCGTGTTGAATGAAAACATAAAGTCTTAAACACCTGATAATCATAAGCATGATTTTATGCAGTATTAATTACAGAAGAAGACAACATGATCATTTATTAATGGCTAACAAAAGTTTCTTCAAATTGTAGCATAACATAAATATACAGCGAAAAAAATTTTGCTGTCATATAGTTGAATCTGATTATTGTTTTTCTACGTTTTCTCACCAGATTGCCAATTTGATGACCTATCCTTCCATTTTAATCTTCTTAATATTTTATCTATAATCATTTGGAATTGTCATAGGTAAATCAAATCAAATATTCGTGTTAAACATTAATCAAATATTCAATATTTGCCTACAGCAAATGCTCATAGCACTCATGGTATTCGAATCGAGCTTTATATTCATTCTTTAGTTGTCACTTCTATAAGTAGCCTGGCTGTCTGTCGACATCAATAAATATAAGTACATAGCTACACAGTATTGTATGATATTATTACAACCATGACTACATGTGTCTCTGTGAACAGTAAGCATTGTTTTCTATATGCTTACATATATAAATTATTTGGTTTATGAGCCGGCGCAGAAATATTACAATTTGTCGTGCGTGTATTTATTGCACATTATTGCTGTAGGTAGGTAGGTACCTAATAATCACAATTATCAACAGCAGAGAAATTGATAGGTTTATTTTCATATTTCTGTTGTTGTATATGGTAAGCGTAATAAATTATGGAGAGAAAATGTGAACATTTTAGTTGTTGGTAGGTGTGAACATTCCTGCATATATGAACCTTTGTCACGCTGATGGCAACTTTTATTTTTTTGTTTTTATTTCTTATAATACTTATTCCAAAAAAAAAAAAAAAAAAAAAACTTGTAATACTTTTGCTCTTCTGCTTTGTTCTTAGTAGTTATATGCCTACATTTGATTCAATAATGTTTTCCTCTTTTTTTTTTTTTTTTTTTTTTTTGGTAAAGCCTTTTTTAATCCAGATAAATTATAGGATAATATTCCACATATGATGTATTTATTTGATTTAACCTTTTTGAGGTTGACCCATTTCTGTGTGCGAATTAAGAACGCATGCATACAGTTAGTTGATATTGCTGAATTATGAATGCTGCTTTTTCTAGTGAATACTAAGATTTGATTTTCTTAAAAAATTTTTTTTTTTAAACTTGGATGATATTCAACTTATTTAAAAGCTAATCTAACATCGATTGATATTTCAGAGTTGTATATGTACTTTGCAATACAAATGAACTAAACTAGCAATCATTTTCTAATAATTTCAAGTAATCGAAAAAATATAACTTCATTTCAGTTGACCAATATGGTGATATATAACATATATTCCACAAATATTTCACAACGCACAAAACTTCTACAACGCATCATCAGACATGCCCCCCTATTATGAATTCATACGATATACGCTAAACGCTTGTATTCTGTTATCCCATATTACGAATCGATGTCTATCGTACGAAATACGATATTTAGCATTTATCGTATATCGTTAAACTTTGATATTGCCTTACGCTATTTATCGTATCAGTTGTTCCATTTCTAATGCTTGCAAGCGGCTCACATTTTCAAGTGATAGATTCATAGATAGAATACCAAAATTTCTTATTTAATTCTATTAGAACATATATTATTGTATAACAGATTATTTCGAAAGTCTAAAATTTCCCGGAAACCTAAAGAATTTTTAAAATAATTTAGGACGTAAAATTTATGATTTACTCACATTATTGAGTTCAGTATCCCTTTCGACAGTATCTATGCGCGTCTAACAAGTTGCTTCATTTGAATTTATATAAAACGCAATTTATGTTGCAGATAACATTATTTTTTTACTTCAGAAAACATAAATTGAACACAACAGCTGATATGTGATAGTGAATATACAGGGAATTTTTTGCACTGCGATCTAAAAGATCTTTCGTGCGCCTATTGCCCAACTAAAACAATTCTAGACTATTTATAAATCATGTAATTGCTGTAGGCTTAATTTTACCTATGTGGTTTGGAGTCAAGGTTCCATTACCTAGGTAACCAAGTCTATGTCTTGCCACTGCTAAGCAATTGCATAGAATATGTTCCGATGTTTCCTGCTCCTCATGACAGAGTCGACAGGTATCGTTTTCTACCACACCTATTTTTTTCATATAGTAGTTAAGTCCACAGTGCCCATTGAGCAACTCTGTGTAGATTTTTATGTCATTTCTGCTAAGGTTAAGAACAGCATCCAACCTAACATGTGTGGGATCAATAAGTACCTTCGACTGCCGCATGCCCGTATGGGCTCTCCAGTAGTCGAGAAGATGCCGTTTCTCCCTCTCACATATCAGGTTGTTTATGAAACTGTTTGTAACCCCGCAGAACGGCTCTGGTCCAATGAAAGGAGTGCTTACGCCTTCCTTTGCAAGGAATTCGGCTATTTCGTTTCCCTCGTGTCCCGGCACCCACATTATGGTGACATTATTCGTTAGTTTATGTATTAAAAATTAAACAAAAACCACAGTCATTCACAATAGAGCATCTATCGGCCGTATGGTAACGATAATACGAAAACGATACATTTGCACGAGTTTATCGTTTATCGTATCGGAAATTCATAATAGGGATGATACATCCAGCATTCCCCAAATTCAACATATATTTATCATTTCAATGTACTTAGTAGTATATTTGATCAAATATCTCACATTCAGACATTCAAACAAATATAAACTTCATAAAATCAATTCATCATGCGCGTACTCATATGTTTGTATTTAAAATTGCAATTTACTAAATTGCTTTTGCTATTCCCTTCATTCATACTACATACGATACGTATGTATGTACAAATATACAATGTTTATGTACCCATGCAAATATTTACTAATGCATATTTTTAATAATGTTTATTTCGCATATATTCATTAATATATTAGATATAATATAAAATGTATGTCTCTATGTGTGCTTTTACTAGAACGCATATATAACCTAATTTCTAATGCCGCATTTACGTTACGCATAGTTGCAATTGGCATATTGCTTGATTGATTGATTGATTGATTGATTGATTGATTGATTAGTTGATTGCTCAAATATTAGTAAATTCACAGCGTTCACATGTTGCAATATATATGTTGCATATCCATAGTTATCATATCACTAAAATTACATGCATTCATATAGCATCATCCACACTTCATTGGATTGTTTGTGTAATAGTTGCTATTTTTCAATAAATTTCAACATATTTTTTTTTTTTGCAATGACACCAAGTCCTTTACAAATGTCATCATACTTCATTGTCATGTTCATACATTGAGTGCGCAATTGAATTTGCCATTTTTTGTTTATTAATTTTCAGCAATTTATTTTATTACGTGTACATATACGCATGAATAAATATTTTGATACATATATGATAGTATATAACATAACGTGTGTATGATATAAAAACTTTATACACATATCATATATCATAGTTAGCACTATAGTCTGTTGAATGCATATTGGCAGGAGCACATACATTATAAATACTCGTGTATGTAAATATATGGAATTTTGTGTTATATTGTTGATTGTTGGTGTTGAAAAGTCAAAAGCAATCGGCTTTCATTTAATTACATTAATTTTAAAAGTCTACACAAATATTTATTGTATTTTAATTGTTAATACATTTATGTACATACCATGTAGGCATAAATAAACAAGCTCTTATACATTAGATAGACTTACGCAGTAAACAAAAGAACCACCAAACATTTGGCACTATTATGTCCTAAGGTTCATATACCTTGGTTTGTTTTTTGTCACAATCACCAAAATATTTCAAGAAATCCCTATGCTACTTATGACTAAACAAATACTCAAATCGAACTGATGCAAAAATATGCTACAATCATTTTTAGATTAATAAAAATCGCTGTCGGACCCTATTGCCTGTACTATTGTACATCTGTTATATGTACATCGATCGTTAAAAGATTCATTTTCTATATAATATTTATAATAAATATAAACAATTTTGGATTAAAATTTGAATTCATAAAAAAAAAACACATATTATGAAGCGATTAGGGCGATTTGACTTTTTCGATCGAAATAAAACTGAAAAATTAATTTTTAATTCTGAAAGATAAAATAACGGTAAAATTAAAATAATAATTTCTTATAAAAAATATTGTAATACTCAAGAAATGGTGATTATTTTTAATCAAAAAAATAAAATTCAAAAAATATTTATAATTTCTGATAAAAAAAAATAATAATAAAATTCAAAAAATTATGATTAATTCTGACCAAAATAATAAAATTCAAAAAGCTATGTTTATTTCTGATAAAGAAAATTACAATTCAGAAAATAATCATTATTTCAGTGCGAAAAATTAACACTTGAAAACTGAGCACTATTTTTTATCAAAAAAATTAAATTCAAAAAATTTTTATTTCTTATAAAAAAAATAAAACTCAAGAAATTATGATTATTTCTGTTAAAAAAAATAAGTATTATCTGATTAATACAAAAAGGATTTTTTTTTTATAAAAAAAATATAATAATTCACTGTTTCGAGGAAGAGCTGATTTGCTCCACCTATTTGCAAATTGAAAATTAAAACTCTTAAAAAATGTTTGTCAACTTTATTGATTCGTGGTCGCAGTAGAAGTGAAGTTAACAGTTGTAGAATATTAAAGATAGGCTATGCTTATGATTATATGTACATAAGAATGAGATAATGAAAGAAATAGAAAAAAATTCAGTCAACTGCAATGAGAGAGTTTCCAGTTGTATGTATGATCAATAAATTCAGAGAGAAAATAAGAGAAATACAGTTTCGTATATGATCTCGAGATTTAGTACATTCCAATATAAAACGATAGTATATTATATGATCATGAAGTTAGTTCTGCGAGTCCCGAAATAGAAATAGTGCTGCGAGCCCCGATATAAAATTAGTGCTGCTGCGAACATTCACAAAATAAATATTATTTCAGTGCGAAAAAATAACACTTGAAAACTGAGCACTATTTTTTATCAAAATAATTTAACTGGATTAATTTCTATTTCTGAATAAAATCATATAACCCACATATTTATTATAGTTATTATAGATAGCAAATTTTAAAGGCCTAAAATAATGATTAATTATCAATTTTGCTGATAGAATGATTACCTGGTCCCTGGTATTTATTCTAAACATTGAACTGCTAGGTCGTTATTTTTCGATTTTCATGTGTTTTCATAAACATTTTATATAGGAGCGCCTATAAGGGCTGAAAGCAGAAAGTTTATTTAGAAAAAAATGTTAAATCTTTTCGATATTAAATTTGTTATGCATCAGCCGGGGATTGAACCCACGACCTACAGATCAGAAGGCGAACACACTAACCACTGAGCTACGGCACCCAAATTATACGTCAAATTATATAGCCTTTTTAAGTGGTATATGTATATAGAGGGTAAATATGCTGAAAAAAAAATAGCAAAAATAATCGGTCATATATTAGGCCTTCTAGGAACGATTCTCAAAATTTTAATGAATTCTTGAATCATTGAAACGCGACTTCACCGAGTCAAAGGAACTCTGCATTCGAAGTTAATAGCCACAAATGCCTTGGTAACATAAAAACATAAAAATTGTTTACAAATTATGAATTGGTTCGATTTTCATGATAATTATATGTAAATATAGTATAAATTAAGTATTAAAATAAGAAAACAATGCAGAAGCTTTAAATTGCTAAATATTTCTTCGGTCAGAATATACTGTAGTGACATGCAAAAATGTTTCCATACAATTTTAGAGCGAACCAACTCCACTCATCATCATTAGAAATCATTATAAAATTAACCAAAATTCATTTTTAGTTGTTATCAATTCCAGGCTACTTCTATTTCTTAAGTCAGTCTAATGTATATATATAATATGTATGTAATACAAGTGTTATTTTATTACATTATGTTATACATATGTCACAAGTAATAAATATAGCTTAAAACAACAACAACAACAACAACATTAAATACCTAAATGAATATATTATATATGTAAGCATGTATGTATGTACGAGTAGACCACCATAATTGAATAGCTTAAGTGAATCTTGAATGAATTTTTAGAGCGACATGTTGTTGCTGCTGCTGCTACTACTACATACCGCTGATGACAACGGGAAGAGCAAGAGCAGTAATAACAGTTACTGTGATATTGTAACCCTTTCTATATATGTGTGTGTGTGTGTGTGTGTGTGTGTGTATGTGTGTATGTGTGTATGTGTGTATGTGTGTGTATAAATTGTGTGGTGTCAACCAATTTTGAATGACATGTGGCATTAAAGCGTTTATTATTATTATTAACACAACAGATGGCACTAAATGAATTTATATATGTAAATACATATATACTTACACTATAATATACACCCTATACATATATCTATGAATGAGAAGATATATATTTGTGATAACATAGAAGGAGACGAAACCACGTAGAAATATGCAAAATATAAGCAAGCAAGGACCTTTAGCTTGTGCTTAAATTTAATTAAATTGTTATCAATGATATTTTATATTGCACATAGTTGTACATAACCGCACAAACTTGGCGAAAAAAAATCAAACAGCCGCAACAATATATTAGTTACACCTATTTTTTTTTTACAATATTTATCATTTTTCATTCATCTCAAGTTATAGTATATTTGTACACAAACACTAAAATAACATACATTCTGTCAAATAAGTACCCGGAAATTCTCATTTCCGAAAATTCTCATTTTTAATTTTCCCTCTGAGAATATTTCAAAAAATTTTTTTTCCCAGGTTGGCACAACTGTCAGCCACTATTTTGTGAATTTTTATTGCTATGTGTCATTTAGTTTGGTTACGGCGTCATTAGGAACAAGTCAACCTTTTGTGTGCGTTGCGATTTTTACTATGGATAAAAATATCGAACAAAGAGTTTGTGTGAAATTTTGTGTTTCAAACGAAATTTCTTGTGCCAAAACGTTGAAAATGTTGAAAAAAACATTTGGTGATTCAACCATGTCGAAAACTTTGTTCGATATTTTTATCCATAGTAAAAATCAAATTTTTGAAATATTCTCAGAGGGAAAATTAAAAATGAGAATTTCCGGGTACTTATTTGACAGTACATATGTAAAAATAAATCAAAATGTCAATAACAGTGAAAATAAAATTTTATAAAACAAGAAACTAAAACATATTGACACACCTTTCACAAAATTTATGTCAATTTAGTGTGGATAAATTGCCAATGGTAACAAGCATTATCACCTCTAAATATTGAACACTTGTCACTATTTACTGATGCCATTATTATTGCTGTTATTAAATAAAAATAAAAAAATAAAAATACTTTATACTCTCCATATTATTTATATTTATGTTGTTATTTGTTTTTATGATAATGATGATGATGATGAGGATGATGACAAATTGTTCAGTTGGCAATGAGTTTGTGTAATAGAGATGCTCGCATACATAAATCATATGTCGACAATAAAATAGCTTTCTCCTATTGCGCACGATATCATTTTGACAATAAGCCGTGGCCAATATTAGTTTCAAGTCTTCCATACCCACTTTTTGTATAAGTTTTTAGGTTTGTCAATAATGCTCAATATTTTGTTGATAGTATAACTTACTTACTTATGTGGCCATAACAACCGAATATCGATTTAGGCCGAAAATAACATGCTTCGCCAGCCATCTCTGTTCTTCGCTAGCTGGCGCCAGTTAGAAATTCCAAGCGCCGTCAGGTTCTCCAGTACTTGGTCTTTCCACCGGAGGTTTGGTCTTCCTCTTTTGCGTCGTCCTCCAGCGGGTTCCGAATATAACACCTTCTTAGCTGGAGCGTGTTCTTCCATTCGCTCGACATGACCTAGCCAGCGCAGCCGCTGGATTTTGATGCGCTTTACTATGTCAATATCGGCATACAGCTCGTACAGCTCATGGTTGTACCTTATTCGGTACTCGCCACCAACGCAAATAGGTCCAAAGATCTTGCGTAGGACTTTTCTCTCGAAAACTCCAAGTATTCGCTCATCCGAGGTGGAAATTGTCCAGGCTTCAGCGCCATATGTTAGGACAGGCATGATGAGAGACTTGTAGAGTGTAGTTTTCGTTCTTCGAAAGAGGGCTCGACTTCTCAATTGCTTACTCAGCCCAAAGTAACACCTGTTAGCAAGAGTTATCCTACGCATGATCTCCAAGCTGACGTCATTACTGCTGTTAATGCTGGTTCCAAGATAGACAAAGTCCCTTACTACTTCAAAAGCGTAGTTGTCAACAGTGACGTGCTGTCCAAGACGCCGGGACTCTTTGTTTGTTGACACTAGATACTTCGTCTTGCCCTCGTTCACCGTGAGACCCATCCGACGCGAGTCTCTTTCCAACTCTGAGAATGCTGCACTGACTGCTCGCGTGTTCATGCCGATTATGTCAATATCGTCGGCATACGCTAACAGCATGACACTTTTGTTGAAGATAGTGCCATTATGTCGTAGATCAGCAGCTCGTATTATTTTCTCCATAATAAGATTGAAGAAGTCGCACGATAACGAATCACCTTGTCTGAAACCCCGTTCGGTATTAAACGGTGCGGAGAGGTCCTTCCCAATTTTCACTGCACAACGGGAGTTATGCAGTGTCATTCTACAAAGTCGAATGAGCTTTGCTTTGTTGATAGTATAAACATTTGCTATAACTTTGCGTACTGTGAACTGAATTAATGCTGACAACTTGTTGCAATTATATCAAAGTTTTCTATATGAAAAACTATATTTGTCGGCATTATTGCACAAAATGATTGCAAAAATATCGAAATTGTAATTTATGTAAAAATTTATTTCGACATTATTGCAAAAATTGTATGTCATTGCGAAATTCTTGTTTTTAGCAATGTCGAAATTGTAATTTTTGCAAATATTCATTTCGACATTGTTGTAAAAATATATGCAATAATGTCGAAAATTTAATATCACACATTATTACAATATCGCTGTTGTTAGTAATGTTGAAATTGTAATTTTTGCAAAAAAAATAAAACAAATAAATATGTGGCACTTAAAGCCCCAAAGGGCTCATTGGCCGAGCTTCTCTTCCATTACTGTTGTGCGTCTTAAATTTGGACAGTATTAGAAGGGACCTAATACATAAAAAAATACATTTTGATATTATTGCAAAAATGCAGGCAATAATGTCGAAAATTTAATATCACACATTATTACAATATCACTGTTATTAGTAATGTTAAAATTGTAATTTGTGCAAATATTCAATTCGACATTATTGCAAAAATGTATGCAATAATGTCGAAAATTTAATATCACACATTATTATTGAAATAATCGCTGTTATTAGTTATGTTGAAATTGCAATTTTTGCATAAATACATTTTGATAATATTGCAAAAATATATGCAATATTATCGAGATTTTAATTCCATTCCAAAAGTCATAATTATTATTAATGTTGAAGTTGTAATATTTGTAAAAAATTTATTGCGACATTAATGCACAAATTTTAGGCGATACTATCGAAAATTTAATTTAATTTAATTTAATTGCAAATAATATCAAAAAATTGCCAAAGGAAACATGGAATAATTGCATTCATTTTTTCATTAATTCGCTCGTCATAAATTCTTTGGTGAGGATTCTCAGATTTAAACAAGTTTGTGTTGTTTTCAAGTTATTTAATTAGTTAATTACATAAAAAAATAATCATGTTTAACTTTCTTCGTTATGTTTTTAAGTATAGCGTTTAATATATATACGTGCATACATATACATACACGCATATTGTTTACAATGCTCGTATTTGTTAAATGTGTGTGAGACATAAATATATTTGTATATGTACATTCAAGTTTTTATCCTTTAAACGTGAGTGTGTTAATTTTATTTGTATAGTAATTGTCACACACTTTTATGACTGCAATAAAGGTGGATGCAATAAAAATGAAAGAACATATAAAATATATGTATATCACCTATATGTACGAGTGAGTCTATAGTGTGTAAATTCACTTATTTATTCACACATTTGTTGTGTTGGCATAACAATCTAAGAGTGCTCTCATCATCATCATCTTTTAAAGATATACATAGCAATAATATTAAGTGAATTCATTTACACACTCGTTTTATTCGTTACATGAACTTCTTTTCCATTCTTATTAAATTCACTTTAAGTGGTTTTTATGCGCAAACACACCCCCACCCCAACCACATATACAATACGATACTACTTACATTCACTTTTATGAATTCTTGAACGCATCAGTATAAGTTTTTACATAAACGCGTCACAATATAACATATACTATACATATAACAACAATCAAACATATGTATGCCATCCAACCAGCATAATAACAATGGACAAAAGGATATTCTGATATTGTACAGTAAGTCTTATTGTTTCACATGAACGCCACTTCAATTTGCACTTTCGTTTATAAGCATTTAATTAGATACACAAATACATATATGATGTTACATGTACATGTAGATTTACAGATATGTGGGTCTGTCTTGTGTTTTATTACAACCAAACTCGCTTGGAATAGTCTCAGTAAGTAAGGGTAAAACATATAATTTTACTTCATTCTAGTTGAATTAGCAAAGTTTATACACACGTCACTTGTTATTGCTGTCATTGTTGTTGTGATGGGTGTTGTAGTTTTATATTTGAATAAATTACCAATCAACAGTTTACTTCGAAGTATTCAGTTGTATTTTGTGAATTGAAGCCATCATTTACACATTAAATTCATCAAGTAGTACGATATAATGGATTAGTCGTTGTACATGGTTGTACATGGTTTTCCAATAAACTCAATTTATTATTATTTTTTTTTTTTTTCGTTTAAATGCAATAATAATTAAAAATAACTATAAGTATAGCTAATATTATAATTGCTATTCTATAGTTCAAATATCAGATCAGTCCATAAGTTCGTGCGTTATTTTTTCAATAGTTTCACAGCAGGCACTTTTTGTGTACAAAAAAATGATTCGTTGGAGATAAAGCAGCTATTTTTATTTGCTCTGATGTTTTGTGCATTCAACAAGTGATTTTAATCGCGAATAGAAGTAGACGTTGTTAAAAAATAAAATGGAATCTTCGAAGGAGTATAAGAGGCATATTTTGTGTTATTATTTTTTTTATAAGAGTGGAAAAAAGCAACAACTGCTGCTGCAGAATTATCCAAATTCCGAAATGGTGATTGTGACACGTTGCGATGCCCCACGCTCTGGGCGTCCGGATGTCTTTAACTCCGACGTCGTGCTGGAACTCGTTGAAACTGAGTCAAGTTTGACAGTCGATATGATGGCTGGATGGTTAAGTTCATCACATAGAACAGTTTACAGGCACCTGGTTCAATTGGGCAACGTTCCAAAGCTTGGAAAAAGTTTTCCGCATAAACTTTCCGTCGCAAACCTTCAGCAGACAGTGAACGTGTATTCTCAGCTGCTGCAGCGGCTTAAAAATGAGAGTTTTTTGTATCGTATTGTTACTGGAGATGACAAATGGGTCCTTTACAATAATCCTGTTCGCAAACGCCAGTGGTTAGATAAAGATGAAACATCAGAATCAACCCCCAGAGATGGCCTCCTATTGGTGGGATATGGCCGGTAACATTTATTTAGATCTGCTGGCACCAAACCAGACGATCACAGCTGCTTATTATTGCCATCCAAACTATCCAAACTGAATGAAGCACTTGAAAAAAATCGACCGTCTTTAGTCAATAGACGCAAAATGTTGCTTCACCACGATAACGCAAGACCGCATACCGCAAGACAGACCTTAGGCAAGTTGAACGAGCTCGGATGGGAGCTAGTGCCGCATCCAACATACTCTCCGGATATTGCACCTTGCGGTAATCACCTTTTCCGCGGACTTCAGTGCCATTTAAGTAATAAGAACTACACCTCAAAAGAAGCTATAAAAATGGATATCGACGCGTATTTTAGCTCCAAGGACAAATAATTTTTTGAGCAGGGAATTAAAAATTTGTCTAAACGTTGGGAAGACATTGTAAATAATGCCGGAAAATACATTCTTAATTAATAAATACTGAAAACTTCTTTTTTACTATATTTATTTCAAAACCACCTAAGAAATACGCACGAACTTATGGACTGACCTGATAAAATGAGAAGATTTTTAATACTTTAAAATCTCTGTCTACAATACATCCCTTTTCGCTGAAAAGCAAAACATTCTATCGACGTTGTATACATTTGTGTGTTTTCTTAGTATTTCAATTTTGCTATAAGCCTCTCTACCATATGTCAAGTTTGTATTTTCAACAAACAAAAAATATGAGAAAAATTTGTAAGCCCAGCGAAATATGTTTAGAAGCTGTACGTTTGTACCTACCATATATATAAAACATATTGAAGCCAAAGAGGATGAAGCAAAACAAGTGAGCCATAGAAGTGTTGAGCAAGCTGAATACATCGACGTACGTAAACAAAAAAAAAAAAAAAGAGCAAAAAAACTAAGTGGAACGAAGAGAAAAATACTAACCAATGGAGTGTATGTATATACACTTGTGTACAATATTTCTTTACGTCGTCTATCAAATTAAAAATTCTAGTACTCTACGTGCCTCGTCTAGTCGAGAGGCAAACTTTAACTGAGCTCAAAGGATAACAATGTGTATACGTGTGTGTGAATGAATGAAAATGTATAGTTAAAAAAGCAAATACTTGACAGCAAATGAAATGAAAAGGCATTCAAATGAAAATATATGCTAAATAAGAAGAAGAAGAAGAGGAAGAAGAAATCATATACGAATTGGAACAGAAAAACATAAATATTGTATATAGGCTCTAAACAATATTTCTAGCAATGAAATAACAGGCCATTCAATAAGAAAAGTATGAAAAAAAAAAAACAAAATTTTGACAAAACTCGATTTAATTATTCAACATAGTTGCCTTCGAGGGTGATACGATGTTCCAACTTTTCGATACCATTTTTATAGTACGATTGCTCTCTTTCTCGTCAAAGTACGCCTCAGTTTCAGCGATTACTGCATCATTGGACTTAAATTTCTTTCCAGAAAGCATTCTCTTGGGGTCTGAAAATAGGAAAAAGTCGCTGGGTGGCTAAATCTAGAGAATACGGTTGGAAGGCGGAAGCAATTCGAAGCCCAATTCATTCAATTTTGCCATCGTTTCATCGAAACAACACTTTTTTGCTTTTGCAAATGTAGCCGTTTCTTTGCGATTTCACCCTTCAATCGGTCCAAAAGTTCCCAATAATAGTCGCTGTTGATGTGGTGGTTCCATTTTGGATATAGTCGATGAATATTATTCCATTCGCATGCCCAAAATACAGACGCCATCACCTTACCGGCCGATTGTTGCATCTTTCCTCACTTTGGATTCGATTCGTCGACTGCTGTCCACTCAGCTGCTGACTGTCTATTGGATTGTGGTGTGTAATGGTGAAGTTATGTTTCATCCATTATCACATATCGACGATAGAATTCGGTTTTATTGCAGTTTAACAGCTCCAAACACTCCGTTGGAGCATCAACACGTTGTTGTTTTTGATCGACTGTGAGCTCATGCTGCACCCATTTTGCACAAAAATTTCGCATACTCAAATGTTCATGTAAAATGATATTTTTACAATGTCAGCTAGCTCGTGATAACTTCAATTTGCGATCGTTCATAACCAATTTGTGGATTTTTTTTAATGTTTTCTGGAATAACAGCCTCAATTGGGCGTCCCCACTGGGTTCTGTAACGTTTGTGCTGGTACGATCACGTTTAAATTCAGCAATCTACTTTTCTATCATTTGTCTCGATGGAGCAGAGTCGGGATAATATTTATCAAGCCATTTTTTGGTTTCCACTGTAATAATTTTTTCAACAAAAACCAATACTTTATCAAAACACGAAATTCACTGTTATCCATTTTTTTTTTTCGTTCAATAACAAAAGTTGCTTCACACAAAATGCTATAAACCACGAACCTATTTTCAGATTATTGTTGTTGTTCTTATTGGGTCCCCAAAAAATAAATGTTTACGGTAGATATCAAGCGAACTATTGAGGGGCACAAAATTGTAAATATTTTTTATTAATATTACAAATTCGATTCGTATCACAGTAAACAGTAAACATTATGACAATTCCCGCTCCAACACTATCATCTTCCATGGGGAATTGTAGGGCCAAATTTCCGGAAGGCAATTACAATGGGAAAAATAGCTTCCATATTTCAGGCGGAGGTCCACATCTTAGAGCTATATGTCAGAGAATGTCTACGTTGGGGCACTTGAGAAACCAACATATGCACTCTTTCAGACAGTCAGGCAGCTCTAAAGTGACTAATGAATTTCACGTTCCAATCTAAGTTGGTCTGGGAATGCTTCGATCTTCTCAATACCTTAGCAAAGAGGAACTCTGTGACTTTAATTTGGGTACCGGGGCACGAGGGGCATGCAGGAAATGAAATGGCAGATTTACTGGCCAAAAAGGGCGCAGACACTCCATTCATAGGCCCAGAACACCCTTCTGCGGGGTAAACAGTAGTTTCATGAACAATTTAATATGTGAAAAGGAAAAAAGTAGTCTAACCGATTACTGAAGAGCCCAAACAGGCATGCAGCAGTCGAAAAGATTCATTGACCCTGAACACATTAAGGTAGATGCTAACTTGAACCTCAACAGAAAGGACATCAAACTCTACACTGAACTATTAACAGGTCATTGTAAACTTAATTCTCACATGATGAAAATGGGTGTGATTAACAACGATCTCTGTCGACTCTGTCTTGAAGAGCAGGAAACAGCAGGAAACAGCAGAACACGTTCTTTGTTCTAGCTGTGGCTAGGCGCAAACGAAACTACCTAGGCAATGAATTCATAGTTCTCAGGGACCTAGTTGAAATCAATCCCACAGCAGTGACAAGATTTATAAATAATCTTGAGATCTGCTAGTTAGGGCATAAGGCTGTACAAAAGATCGTCAGGTCGCGGTGCTTCAATCCTAATTAATAAAGCACTTTTAACAAGTTCAAATGTCAAAACAACATTCTAAATAAGATCTTAATATATTTCTTATTGACTATTGATTGACTAAATCTAAAATCATTAAAACCATGACACAATTCCAGCAGTTGTCACCTCATCATCACTCGTTCACTCTCATTCACTCTCGTTCATTCTATTTATGCATACATACACCTTCATTATATTCCATATATATAACAAGCAAGTGCAACCAAAACATTATATGCATATACATACATACATACATACAACGTTAATAACGACCACCACATTTAACGACAACAAATCCTTAGAGCAATGCCACTTAAGTTTTTCCTATTATACGACGACGATACGAAAGTGTGTGAATTGTTGTGCATACGTACACACTAATGGGCGTTTGATTTTATGCATGTGTGTCAATATATGTGTACCTGTATACACATACTAAGTATGTATATACAGGTAGGTGTATTCAGGGAATGTCAAGTAGCCATAAACATTTTAAAGTGTTTACATGAATGCTGATGAATATTGTACGTATGTACGTACGTACATTAATGCACAGCACAAATACAAGCCATTATTTATGGCTTTTACAAACATATATACACATATGCGAATATATCGTTGTTGCATAGGTGACGCTTAAGATGTTCAGCTTTATTTGCGTGAGTACGAAATAATAATTTCACATTTTACTTTTACTTATAGCAAAAGTCTACAAAACACAGAAGTACCTTGAATACTGATAAGTGAAAAGTGGAGAATTTCTAGTATTCCAAAACATATGTAGCTGCTATTTGTGCTGCTAAGCTGAAAATAATACATATTAACCAATTGAAAAACATAGGTACACCATTGGTATTGTGACGAAAAATTTCCACTTTTTTTTTTTTTTGTTTTTTTGACTTGTATTTAATTGATCAAAACACTTTATATATGCCATGAATTAAATGTCAAGTATACGCCACTCTGAACATTAAACTGTTGTCATCACAACTGCCAACGCATATAAGAGGATTGCGCTAAAGCCACTACCTTCTATATACATGTATGTATACTCTAGCGAATACATGTATTCTCATATACCATATACCAGCTCATAGGTGGGTGTGTCAGGCATCAAATGTCTAAAGGTCAAATGTACCTATTATACATAAGTACATATGTACTACTTGGTTGGTAGCTTGTTGGTTATTGGCTTTGTTTGCATATTGCACATTGCACTGCAGCAATAAGCTGCGATTAAATGTTGCATTATGCAAAAAAATAACAATATGCACATGCATATGTACACTTGTATGCATTTATTCTTCATTCTCATTTCAACTACATGTTTATTCATTGTAATTAATTTAAAAGCAACTACTTATATATCACATGGTAAATAAACTGAAGTTGAAGTTCACTTACTGTGAAAGCGTTTTTACTTCTAACTTGTCGTCATACATACATGTACGCTGTAAGAATGAAAAATGAAAAGCGAAAAGCAAAAAAAATGTACATTTTTCATTAAAGTTAATGCAAACAAAAGGCAATCTTTTGAGATTGTTAATAAAAGTTTATAGTAGGACTTACGTAAGCATTAAAAAGATAGAAAAATACAAAAAAAAAAAATTATAGAAACATATCAATGTTCAACGTGTTATTCTGTTTATATTCTTACCCGTATATAATTGAAATCTTGTATGTACAAATGTATGAGTATGTTCTACATACATACGTATATATGTAGTAGTCGAGTATGTTGATATTTTTGTGTTTGTGTTTCAACCTCGGCACTCGGATTTGTAATTCTTGGATATTGGATATTGCTTGAGTGCCAGTAGTATTACCCAGTAGTCAAAGCTCATCGTATTTAATGCTGATGATGAAAAATAATTTTTAATTCAGAGTAAAACAAAAAAAAAAACAAAAACAAACAACCATTCGAAACATAGTCGTATGGGCCAAGCTTCAATGCAATAACTTTATATATTCAAGCGTAAATTCAACAAAAATATATTTCCATATCTTTATTTTGTAATCAACTCAATTTCATTCTAACCCATTCCTTGCCAAATAGAATTATATGCACGAAATTTCTGATACATAGCATGATACATGCATTCCAGTGCGAAAATTTCAATTCGAATCCGTCGATATTCAAACGTCTCTATTATTTGGTAAATATAATCATATATATATATCAAATTTTAGCTTGATATATTTATAAAATCTTGCATAAAATGTAAAAACATACATTTGAGGACATACTTTTGTCTGGGAGCTAGGTGTTGTTTTCATCCGATTTTGTTCATTATTCAAGTCATTCATTTGTTGGTGCAAATATTATTTTGTACAAATTTTCAGCTTGATATTTCATTAATTAAGGGAGATATCATGTGTTTTTCCATTTTTTGTTGTTGTGATAACTTAGAGTTTTAGCGAATCATATTATTTCTTTCAATTTTTCTTAATTCCTCATTTCATCTTAAGAGGCACTACATACGGGGGCGGTCCCAGAACTACCCGACCTGACATATACATGGCAGCAGTAGTTTGAAAAAAATTATTTTGTCGAAAAGTGGCAACCTTATAAAACATGTTTTCATTTTTCAGGGCGCCACGTTTAGTATTTTCTTTTTTTTTTTTTTTTTTTTTTTGAATCATCGAAAGTTAACGACCTCAGTGTTCCACAGTGGTCACCGTTATGTAATTCAATACTTTCATTTGAAAGATCTCAGTCCAACGAATATTAAAGCCGAACTAGATTCTACTCTGGGATAGTCTGATCCTTCGTTTACGACCATAAAATATTGAGTAGCAGAGTTTAAACGAGGTCGTACGAGCTGCCAAGACGAACACCGTAGTGATCGACCAATTGAGGTGGCCACGCCAGAAACAGTTAAGAAAATCCACAAAATGGTATTGGATGATCCCCGGCTGAAGGTGCGTGAGCTAGGTGAAATTACAGGAATTTGAAACACTGCTATACATCGTATATTGACCGATAATTTGGAGATGAAAAAGCTGTGTGCAAGATGTCCACACTTAGTCCAACGAATATTAAAGCCGAACCAGATTCTACTCTGGCGGAGTCTGCTCCTTCATTTAGGACAATAAAATATTGGGTGGCAGAATTTAAGCGAGGTCATACGAGCTGCCAAGACGAACAGTGTTCGACCAATTGAGGTGGCCCTACCAGAAACGGTTAAGAAAATCCACAAAATGATATTGTATTATCGCCGGCTGAAGGTGCGTGAGCTAGGTGAAATTACAAAAAGTGCTATAGATCGTATATTGACCAAAAATTTGGAGATGAAAAAACTGTGTGCAAGATTTGTGCCGCGTTTGCTTACGGTAGAACAAAAACAATGTCGTGAAAATATTTCTATAGAGTATTTAGCGATGTTACACAGTAATAAAGCCAAGTTTTTGCGACGTTTCGTAACCATGAATGAGACATGGGTCCATCACTTCACACCTGAGACAAAGGAGCAGTCAAAACAGTGGACTGAATGGGGAGAATCGTGGCCAAAGAAGGCGAAGACAGTTCCATCTGCAGGCAAGGTGATGGCGTCTATTTTTTGGGATGCACGTGGGATAATTTTTATTGATAAATCTTCAAAAAGGAAAAACAATCAACTGGTGAGTATTATGCTAATTTGTTGCAGCGTTTAAGTGATGAAATTAAGGAAAAAAAGGCCGCATTTGGCAAAAAAGAAAGTGTTGTTTCATCAAGACAATGCACCAGTTCACACATTCGTCGCTATTGCGATGACCAAAATCAATGAGTTAAAGCTCGAATTGCTTCAGCACTCACCTTATTCGCCAAATTAGGTCCTTCGGATTTTTTTCTATTTCCAAATTTGAAAAAAATGGCTTGGTGGTAGAAGATTTGCAAACAATGAAGAGGTGGAGTCTGAGGTATGTAGATGACAGTTCATACTATAAACAGGGTATCGAAGCTATAGAATATCGCTGGGAAAAGTGTATAGAGCTACAGGGAGATTATGTTGAGGAAGAAAGAACAAATTTTCCCAAATTTGTTGTATTTTCTTTATTAGGTCGGATACTTCTGGGACCGCACTCGTATGAAACCATGTCTATCAACCTTTTCTCCTACAAATATAATGATATCATCCTCATGTAGTTAGAAAGAGCTGTAAAAGTTGTGTCAACCACAATGGACGATAACTGTGATTTGTTTCGACATAAAAGTCTTTTATGTCTAGTATACTACTAAAGAGATATATATATATATATATATATATGAACATACGTATGAGTGCTAATATGTGTGTTCCATGGTTTTGTGTGCTTTTTATATGAAGAAAAAAAAAACAATTTTTCTGTTTGTTTGTTTCTTTTTTAGATAGTCTTTAATGTTTGTTTACATTTCTCTAGAAATGAGTGCATACACATACATACAAACATATAATGGCACAAAGAATAATACATATTTCTTTGAAAGCAATTCATTTTTTAACTAGTTTGCATCTAGTATATGTATTCGCACAAAAGCTATTTAGGTTGAAAATGTTTTCATTTAAGTTAAAATTGCTTTAATTCTTAATAAGAATGAATTGAGAGAGATTTTTATGATATTTTATTCTTTATACAAATTTGTTGTTTTAACAATTCAAAAATATACTTTTAAGTAATTCATTGTGATTTGTATTCTTCGGCTGAAAGTTTAGTATTTTCCATTAGCCCATTTGTATTTCAGAAACCCTTTACACTTATATACGAATATTTATTTTAGGCTAATTAATTACATATTTATTAACATCTCAAATGAATGCTATTACTGTTCACATCTACACCCACACACAGAAAGATATGTCGGTCCGTCTGAGTGCTTAAATGCATGCAAAAGTGAGAGAAAAAAAAAATAGCATACAAGCAACAGTCCATCAGCCATTAAATATCTTACTTAAATATTTAATTAATAATTATACTCATTTAATTATCCATTTGACCGGGCAGGCAGGTATGTATGTAGCTACATTTATATGGACAATATTTGTCTGCATCAATGAATATGAATATTTAGACATAACACCTGTCAAACTATTCAGTACAGGAGTTTTAATGCGAAAAAAAAATTTTTTTGAAATGAAATTTTCAAACTATTTCGCTAAAAGTCGTTGTAATTTTTTAAGAATTTGTTTTAAAAATTTATTAAAAATTTATTTATTTTTTAGTTATTTTTTTTTTTTTTTTTTAAATATAAAAATATAAATCAATTATAATATTAAATTGTTTAACATTTTTGCAATTTTATGAAAAACTATTAAAATATTTTCTCTTTCCATATATACCATAATATTGATGATTTGAAAAATACATCTATCATATTCTGCTAATTACGACAAGTCTAATATATTTATGTTTGCATTCATTAATTATTCACATATGAAATTACAATGCATTATATGTGTTAATTGTGGCGGAATAATTTGCATGAATAATGAGATGAATAATTAAGTAAAAAATGTATACCTTTCATTCATCCATTCATTACAACAATAAATTGTAAGAATCAAAATAAACATCATATGTATTTACATATGAGTAACTTAAGCCAGTGCTTACATTAAATTGAAAGCAGCCAAAAAAAAAAAAGTTATAATAAATCAATGTAAAATATCGCATTTCAATTGAAATATAATTCGTTATTGACTAGACGTGGATTTTTATGTGTAAATATATTTAATTTTAGCGCAATATCTTAAGATACTTTGTACGTACTCATACATATGAGATACCCACTCTGTATGTTGTATATTTGCAATTCCAAAAATATATCGCTTGTGTATGTGGTATAACTTTTTTATTAGAAAATTCATCTTCAAAATTGCTTGATAATGTTGCACCTACAAGAGAGGTTAATATGTTAATGTTTTTTTTTTTTTTTTCATAAAACCACTACCACATATTTTTCTAAAAATAAATAAATATTAAATAATTAGGGTAAAAAATTTGTTCAAGGCTATAAAGCAATTTCAAAATATGTATTTATGGATATAAAAATCTTGGGTTAAGGGTAATCTCATAAAATTTTTAATGGATTTATATATTTTTTTAAATTTATTTTAATATCCATAATAATGATTATCGTATATAGCCACCGTAGCTCAGTGATTAGAGTGTGGTTTTAAAACAAAATCTAAAGCTATTCACAAGTTATGTATATGAAAATGCTAGACTTTTCTTATAACCTTTTTTTGACATTTTACAAATAATATCCCAAACCCCTGAAAATAATACAAGTAGGATGTTTGACAGGTGGGTGCCATAGCTCAGTGGTTAGTGTATTGGCCTTCTGATCTGTAGGTTCTGGGTTCAATCCCCGGCTGAAGCATAACCAATTTAATATCGAAAATATTTTTCTTTCAAACGGTACCCAATTGTCAACACGCAATTGGCAATTCTTTCGGCAGTAACAATTTGCCATGGAAAAGCTTCTAAAACAATTCTGTGACAAAACTCAGAAAAAGTGATGTCGCAAGAGTTCTGCCGTTCGAAACCGGCTAAAATAAGTAGGTCACTTCTAATACTGTCCAAAATTTGACACGCACAACAGTAATGGAAGAGAAGCTCGGTCAAAGATGTAGGGCTCTTATATTTGCCACATAGTTATATTTTTTTTTAGGATGTTCAACGGGCCAGAGTAGACCTATTCTATGGATTTTGTATCGCTAAATCTAAATCCGAGGTTAAATTTCTGTTATCACACTCAGGGTTTCAAACTCAAAAACCCATGTAAAAAAATAGCAAAAACCTATTTTTATTTTGACATTAGAAAGAAATCTGAGGATGATGGCAGAAATTCGACCACGATCGTAGCTCAGTGGTTAGTGCGTTCGACATCTGACCTTTGGGTCGTGGGCTCAATCCCCGACTGAAACATAACCGTTTTTCTTTCGAACGGTACTCACCTGTCTGCAAGCAATTGACAATTCTTCCGACAATAACAATTTGCCATGAAAAAGCTTCTAAAAGAGCTCTGTGACAAAGCTCAGAAAAAGTGATGTCACAATGAATGGCATAACCGTTCGGAATCGGCTAACATAAATACGTCCCCCTTCTGATACTGTTCAAAATTTAATACGGAGAAAAGTACTGGAAGAGAAGCTTGGCCAAAGGGCCCTTTGGGGCCTATGATTGTCACATATTTATTTGTTATTTTTTATATTTTCTGGAAGCTTTGTAATGCTAAAATAGCGTAAAAACAGAATATGAGAGAGATCGCAACTCTGCGATTAGTGCATTTGTTTTCTGTGCTTAAATTTGCCTTATCGATTGCCAATTCGAAAAGTACTACAGCATCAATTTTCAAGAAAAGCAACAATTGTTTGCAAACAATTTTCAATTCTTCTTGAAAAATTTGCCTAAATTTAGTACAAAAAAGACAATATCTAATATGCTTCGAAGTCACTATTGGGAATTTATTATTGTATACAATTGACCCAGTCATTGCAAAAACATGAAAGAACAAGTATTTTAAAGAAAATACAAAGGCCAAACAACATATTAAAATTCAAAAAAAATTCCAACATAGCATTGAACTTATTAGCTTGTATTTATGTATTTAATAAATGCTTGAATGCTTTCCTAAATATATATTTTCGTGTGTAGTATCTAATAATATACCGTTAAATCGGTCATTAAGCACATGTATACATACATACATACATGGATTCAATCTGTATGATTTACTTGACTAAATTATGCATGTATAAGACATCATACCATATATAAAAAATTTTCAACAAAATTTCTAGCTATTGAAATTTGTATTATTAGTTTTTGGTATCTACTATCATATAATATCCTAGACTAAATTAACAAATCAACATATTTGTCTGTCTGTCATTAAAGTTTAATTAAAAAAGTTTTGGAATAAAAACAACTAAATAATAATGGAAGAACATCTGAAGATAACTGAAATGATGGAAAAATAATTAAAAATTATGTATAATATCTGCGATTGATATTGTGAGTTCTCAAACTCGTTTTCTTGATTCTAGCAAATTTCACACCCTAAGTAATAAATTTCTAAAAGATTTTATTAAGAAAAAAAAAATAAATAAAAACACAACCTTTTCAAAATTTTGCCACGCATTAAATGAAATTATTACGTACACAATTTATCAAATTCAATTAATATAGTCTCTGAAGTAATCAAGAGACTTATGAGAAATATATGTACGTATTGTACAATAAATGTTTCAATGTTCTAAATTGATGCTATTGTGTATGCTTCAAGAAGTTCAATTCAATTTAATAAAGGGTTATCCATTTTGCGGTTTCAAAAGTAAATGTAAATAAAACACATATAAAATATTTTTAATCATGATATTTCTTTTTTATTATAAAGTTTGAACGTTGACATTATGTGTGAGATACTACATCATTTAAATGACCACCACGCGAATTGTTGCAAGCATCGATTCTTTTGAGGTAATTTTCGACCACTTTTTGACACATATTAGGCGGTATCTCAGCCATAACGTGACGAATGTTGGTTTTTAAGTGCTCAAGAGTTAAAGGTTTATCTGCATAAACACGGTCTTTCGCGTAGCCCCACAAAAAAAAAATCAAGCGGTGTCAAATCGCATGATCTTGGTGGCCACTTGATATCGCCACGACGAGAAATTACGCGGCCAGAAAATTTCTCTTGCAATAAAGCCATATTCGCTCGAGTTGTGTGGCATGTGGCACCGTCTTATTGAAACCACATATTCTCTAAGTCGTATTCTTCAATAGCAGGCAAAAAAAAAAAGTCGGTTATCATATGACCATAATGCTCCGAATTGACGGTGACAGTCGTTCCATCGTCGTTTTCGAAGAAGTAAGGTCCAATCACACCTCCGGACCAAAGAGCGCACCAAGCAGTGACTTTTTGTGGATGTAGTGGCCTCTCTTCAATTACTTGAGGATTCTCAGAACCCCAAATACGACAATTTTGTTTTGTCGCTGAAGAAAATTTTGTTCGAAAAATCGCCGTCCACCGCCTGTTGTTCAAGCACCCATTCGACGTATCTACGACGTTGTGAATGGTCAGCTGGCTTCAGTTGTTATGTGAGCTGGATTTTATATGGATGTAGGTGTAGATCCAAATGCAAAATACGCCATAATGTGCCGTAAGACAGTCCTAATTCCTGAGAACGACGAGGAATCGATACATTCGGGTCTTCGGCAACACTTTCACTTACAGCAGCGATATTTTCGGTGGTACGAGCGAAACGATGATGCACAGGCCTTACAATATCTGTAACCGATCCAGTCTCTTCATATTTCTTCACAATTTTGCCAATTGCTTGCGTAGTTGGACGATTATGTAAACCATAATCTCCACTTAAAGCACGATATGTGGCTGTGGCAGAATCACCATTTTTGTAGTAGGTTTTTACAATTTTAATGCGTTGTGCGATAGTTAAGCGATCAATTTTCGCAAATGTCAGACTTTGAACTGAAAAAGAAAGAAATTTGTTTTAACAACTCAGTTTGACAGATGTCGATTTCTAGCCCTATACTTTTGAAACCGCGAAATGGATAACCCTTTACATATTTACACTTATATGGATTAGATTAATGGTTAATGAAGTTAAAGAGAGAATGGTCAATGGTTGATAAATATTATTGTAATTGTGATTTATATATACACACAAACACATACATACATATGTACATAATCATATTTTCAAAATTCTAAAGGTAGCAATATCACCCTTTATATGCTACGTAGTGGTTGACATTATTTGTGGTTAGTCATGTGGTTTACACCAACACTGATACTTATGAGAATATACTAAGCAAGCTTAAACCCTCTTCAAATGAATGAAAGAGATCAAGTAACTTTAACAGTTACTTTAAAAATGGCACAATTTTTTTATGATTACAAAATTTTCATTCCCATGACTTCAGAAAACTGAATGCATACTCTTGACTCAAGAAGAAAATTTGTTAATTGAATAAACCCTCTCAATTGAATTTCTTTAAGACTAATTAAATAGATGAATTAATATAAATTATGAATAAATATTGGTATCATTACATAATTAAGAGCAAAAATAAAAGAACAAATTTTATGAGCAAATGTTCAGATTCAATCTATGTACATCTGCACTTTCACATTCAAAAAAATATGCGCTTGTTGGGGTGATATGATTTACAATTGTGTAGCTCAACATGTTGCTAGAGTGCCACTAAAATAATGTATACCATAGAAAAGCAACATCTGTTACCGCATGATATTTGAAAATGAATTTGAAAAAGCAGTAAATATTTACAACAGCTGGACAATTTTTGCTTACTTATCCAATACGTAATATGAAAATTTTATATTCTCATAAATTTTTGTCGACTCTTTGTTTCTACGTATTAATTTTTTGGTTTTCTTAACAGACTATTATGACACATTTGCGATATATCATATGGGCATGAATTGTGGAGAATATTCATATGTAATTTGCTTTAAGCATGCTTAAAGCCCCCTTCAAATGAATGAAGGAGGTCAAGTGACCACAATACATCGCTTAGTGGCATTTCGTTTATATTTATTCGGTGGCTCATCATTCTGAAAAGAGAAATAAAAAAGTGATTCATTAAATAATGTTCAATTCTATTTATTGCTCGAAATTTAACTTACGTTGTTCCGGTGGAAATTTTTATGAGTCTTTATTCGCCTGATGAAACACTCGCTTATGTGTATTCGCTTATAATATTCACGCCAGTGTTAACGTCCCGATTCCAACAAGTACGTAAATTTAAGCAAAATTGATAACTGTGTGGAGATCGGGACGTGATGTTCTTTGCGTGTCATTTCCCACACAATTTGGTGCTTCGGAACTCGTTCACAAACATTATATCCGCGCCACGACTTTTCAGCGCAGAGCGTACTTTGCCGCAAATATACTCAGAAAATACCTTGTGTAGCTGCAAAAATCAGCTACGTATGGAGACAGTTGCCGCAAGAGTCCTTCTTATTTTCAACCTTATCGAACTATTGCCCGTCCCAGTCAAAATGTGTTCGCATTTGGGAGAACAGAGTTTCGTTCGGTTTCCTGGAACTATTGCCCACAAACAGGTAATCTAGAGTGTTGTAAATACTCTCTGGTGACGAAGCTTCAATACGCCTAAGGAACCTCCATATGTTGTTGTGGAAAAGTACTTCGTATATGTTTGCAGTATCGACGAACAAGTTTGACCTGGATGTGCTGTTGTACTATGGTAGAGCGTTCCTCAACAGGCCATACTCATTTTTCAATACGTAATTTTCCGGATGCTTCTGGTAGAGACAGTAGAAGAAGCCTTTTGGAAGAGACAGTAGAAGAAGTCTTCTGGAAGAGACAGTAGAAGAAGTCTAAGAATCACTCTAAGAAATGTAAGAAAATGTAATTTATTTCATGAATAAAATTAAGATATAATAAAAAGGCAGTAATCCTCTTAAATATCCTACTTATTATATATACGAATAGGTATTTTTTTAAATAGTAAAATTCATTATTTTCAACTTTATATGTAAAGAAACCTAATAGCATTCTCACAACCTTAGACAAATGATGAAACCATCGGTTGAATTCCCAATATGCAAGAAGAAAGAAAAATCCATTAAAATCTTATCACCTTCAATATAATTCTACATTATTCATTTTTCTATTTCACTCCAGTTTTGTAATTTACCGTAGATAATATTGATCAAATAAAATACATAAATCATAGTGGATTACTTACTTACACACACACAAACGCATAATTTTTCTAAATATCATAGGAGAATATTATGAAAGGGTGATGATAGGTAATCATAAGAAGAAAATATAAACAGCTATTTCTAGGCAATTTTTAGTTCTTAAGAGATCATTTTAAAAGTGACTGTTTTCGATTAGTTTCATTAGTAGTTTGATAAATTAATTCAAAGCTGATGAACTATATTTGAATGCAATGGAGCGTATCACGAATATAATTAACCCAAATACTTTTGGTATACAAAAAATATGTTACAACACCAAGTAAACGAAATAAACCTCTTTAGTCAGATTAATGATAAATTTGAAACCCTATGGTAGACACCAAGTATCAGAAGGACCCAACTTTTTTGGTGAGAATATCAGAAGTTCCTAATTGTAATCATTACTTCCATAGTTATGAATATTAAAAAATATATAGAAAATATGAACTTTTGTATTCATTGCCTTTCAAAAAGATAATCCAATCTATCCCCTAGAGTTGTGCTCTACATACAATGTTTGCATATGGTATTTCTAAACCAATCATCAGGTACATGTACGAGTATGTTAATATCAAATATGATAGCAGCTCATCAATACAATACGAATATATGTATGCATATATTGGAATTGTCAACAAAATGAAAATATTGTAATAAATGCAACATTGTTATCAAATGATATTCAACAACATCATTGTTGTTGGTATGTGCTATTGTGAATAGGTAACCACCTGCGCTGGTAGCTATTGATTTTATTTACATTTCATCAAATTGCATTTGTTTGCTGAAAATGCAAAACACACATCACAATGTTGGTGTATAATTCAGTGTGTGTTTTTTTTTTTTTTTTTTTTTTTTTTTGGTTACAATATACATTTTATTTTACGCATGAATCCCTATATACTGAAACATAAAATGATAAAATGAAGTGGGTCAGGGCGATTATCTAAAAGTTGGGACAATGAAAGAGAAAATCTATATGGTTTTTATTACAAAAAAAATTCAAAATAAAACTCTCAATTTTTTCCCTTTTTAATAATAACTAAAAATATTTAACTCTTTTTTGTTTTTGTTTTTTTTTTTTTGTATATAAAAGAACAAATCAATTAGATAGCTTTGTTACCATTATTGATATGAAAATGAAATGAAATGAACCTCTAATGCAGGTGGTATTATTAGCAAACCATCAATAATAACAACATAATCTGATATTAAACTATCAATCAGAACATGAGTGATGTCGCAACTCAACGATAATGTAATATGTATAATCTACCTACCATTTAATCAAAATCAGATGTCAGTGGCACCCCAACAACCTCATAACACACACAATATTAAGAATACTAATGATAATAATAACAAATGTCAGAAAACAACAACAACAACAACAAAAGCAGTGAATATAAATATGATACGATAAACAGTAAGTAAACTAATGAGGCACGTGATTTATAGCAAACGATTTATTTGTAGCAAAATACACATACTTGTAAATATATCAAAGTATGAGCAACTTTTATTCTTACAACACTCACAAGAAAAATAGTTGCGCAGCAATGGCAATGGCGATGATGATGATGACGACGATGAGGGCGACGGCGACGACTACGATAACGAATTTTTCCTTCAATGCTTGTACTCAATACCGTACCAGTGTGCGTGTGTGTGTGTGTGTGTGTGTGTGCAAGAGAAATTGAGGTTGAAAAGGATATATATATATATATATATATATATATATATATATATATATATATATATATATATATATATATATATATATATATATATATATATATATATATATATAAATATATAAGTCGAAGTGGCATTGAAAATATGGCAAAATAACCCTCATATTGTACTGCTTGGTTAAAAGGGACACCAACACAGCAACTACTATGTATGTGTGTGTGTGTGTGTGTGTGTGTGTGTAAAATTGCGGAACTTTAATTTCTTTCTTCAGTACATTGGTGGTATTCTGTGCAACATTTTTGCAATATTACTTATTCCAATTCGTTCATTCGTTCAAATAGGTGTATTGTTATTGTTGCCATTGCCATTGTATTTATTGTTATTTGAGTGTGCTCTTTTTATAAGAACATGTTGCGTGTATTTTGCATGTTCATTATTTGTCGTTGTTGTTGTTGGTGGTGCTATTCGGTGATTTTAATTAATTTGTGGTAATGATAATGATGGTGCTGTTACAAATTTTGTTCGTTAATGTTTTGTGATGATAACGGCGATGATGATGATGATGATGATAATGTTGATGATGAGATATAATGGAGATGGTGTTAAATTATGCTACTTTCCATGTGATTTTGAAATTAGTGATTCATTTTCTTAATTTAAATTAATTTTACAAGCTTAAAAGTTTCCTGTACAGTTTGTTTTTCTTTAGGAATTTCATTTTTTCCTTCCAAATTAACGATATGCGGTAAGAGTAATTTAAAATTATGTTGTGTGACACAAATATTTTCGAAGCATGAAAAAAAAAGAAAAGAAAATTAAGATATATAGCCAAAACTTATATTTCGATTAAATTCCTTGGCCATTTATCACTATTAAATAACATATCATTATCATATTGTTATGAAAATTTAAAATTACGTCACAATTTTCATTCAATCTTAATAAAACGGTCATTTATTGTATGAAGATGTGTTTCACCACTAATTAAATATATATATTTATTTACGTAGATTAAGGCTACTTATATTCTTAACAAAAACTTTGTTACTATTAGCGAAATATAATAATAGAAACTATCAATGTCAGGATGTAATATGTTTTAAAAATCTGCCGATGGACTCAAAATAATTTTTCATAATTTTTTTTTTTTTTTTTTATGGACATCATAAAATCATAATCAAAATATTGTATATGTTTCGCTTATAAAAAAGAGCAACTTCTTTATTTTGTATGCTGAGCCATCTTAATGTATAGGTTTCAACACTTTTGAAAATTAATCAACTCTGTACAACTTTCGTGATTTCCCTTAAATTACTATACGTAACAATATCTTTTCATTTCTTGCTTGCTTTATTATTACTTCGTCCCGTCAATTTATTTTGACAACATCTCTTAGTTTTCATAAATTATGTGAAATTTTTGAAAACTTTATTTTTTTTTTTCTTTTATTTTTTTTTTTGTTTTGCCCTTTTATTGGCAAAGCACAATTTTTAAGGGTTCTTGTAATTTAGAAGACTATTTGCTTTGTTGCAAACTTTGATAAATTCTTTTCATTACTTTCCGCTTCAAATATGGTCAATCATAATAATCCATAAGGTTCGTAATATTAGAGCAGAAGAAGAAAAAAAATGAATAAATAAAAATTAAGATAATAAAAAAATAAAAAAAAATAAAAATAATGAAAAGACTACCAAAAAAAGGAAAATTCAAACATTATATTACGCCGAAATTCATTGGTTGTTGATGAAGAATGCTGTTGCACACCAAGTACACGAAAGCTTGTTATTGATAGCAATATGGGAACAATTTTAACAGCAAAAGCAACAAGTTGTTTCAATATTTCACGCTCTTTTACACACTTTTTACTTGCGCTCACAACACTCATCCATACAACTCAGTATACACATACACACATTTAATACTTCAAGTATGAGCTACGCTTCATTTTGTAAATTGGGTTGCCTTTTCAAATTTACAGTGGTCAAAATGCAAGCTACGAATTTAGTATGATATAAATGAAAGGCATGAAAAATAATAGCTTATCATTATTTTCAACACAACAAATTCTAGTAATTTATTTAATACTTTAAATGTAAAGGAGAGCAAATAGGACGGTGGTGAGATAATGTAGTATGAATGAGTGTCAAGAAATTCAATTTTTGCGTAATTGCTAATTTTATTCTGTAGGCAATTCAATATCATCAATGTCTATTATCACAGATTTTCAATATTTGATTTTTTTGCCAGCAGGATAACTTTCAGACTTTTTCAAATAGCGTAATGTATTGTAATATTTGTAGTAAACTTCGATTTCTAAAATATATTTTTTAAATTTTCTTTAATAATGTAACGAAAAATTATATTTAGAGCACGTTTTATGTGACCATTTCGAAAAATGCTAACACACTACTCTGGGCCCAAGCAATAAATCACGTCCACACACCACACATCAACAAAAACCAAACATTTTGAAATGTGCATTTTCAATATTTCCAACAATTCGCTAGAAAATTAATTTCTATAACAATTTTAATTTCGAATTAATTTTTTTCTTTTCTTAAGGGGGGGGGGGGGGGGGTGGGTAAGGGATAAGCAGATCCAAATCTGCTTATCCCTTATTGATTTTTTTGTCATTTTCCAATACAACGAGATTGCTGCCGGTAACGCACTTTATGGACCTGGGATCGATGTTTCAGTGTAATTTACAAAAAAAAAATTTTCTCACTTTTTGAGAAAAAAAAAAAAAACTTCAAACATGTTTTTCTGAAAACCAATTTTTCGAAGTCCGTGAACACGATCCTGCAAAATCTACTCGACCGAACTCATACATTAAGTAAATTTAACAATATTTTTCATTTCAGATAATTCTACGCCGAGTTATCGTGTTCACCGAACAACGTATATTTCAAAAGACGTTTTGGGAAATGCTCTGTCACCGACTTATTTTCCAATATTTAATATTTAATTTCGGAAATTTATCGAAATATTCTCTAGATGCTTTATAATTAAAAAAAAAAAAAAAATTGAATAAATTTGCTTAAGCTGTATCTCCGTAAAAAATCAGCGAAAAAAGTGTTTTTTATTCCAAATTATCCCTTACTCCACCCCTAAATACATGGAGCCCCGAAGGCCTCTTTGGCCAAACTTCTCTTCCATTACTGTTGTGCGTGCTTAATTTTTGGACAATATTATCACAGAGCTCTTTTAGAAACTTTTTCATGGCAAATTGTTACTGTCGGCAGAATTGCTTATTGCTTGCCAACAGGTGGGTGTCATTCGAAAGCAAAATCCTTTCGATATGAAAGTTGTGCTTCAGCCGTGGATGGAACCCACGACCTACAGGTTAGAATCCCAACACACTAACCACTGAGCTGCGGAATTAATTATTTCGCATGGATGATTTTTTTTTCTTTTTTTTTTTTCTCTTATTTCTGGATAGTTCATCCCTCCTCAAAATGTCTGGAAGATCAAGATTATGCTGCTAAGTCATCTCATCAATAGAAACTCGATGGTAAATCGTAGTCTTTAATGACAATATGTATTCTACTGTTTCCCATTGCTTTTTTCAGTCTTTCAAAATTTCTCTCATATTTCACATTTGAATGGAAATGTCGATATTTTGCCCACTGTAAAGACTAGAACATATTTTTCATTAATTTTTATTTATTTATTTCCTTATTTTATAATTTTTTTTTTATTTTGTCGACCTTATTTCTTTTTACAGATACAAAATTTTATGTTCATAACTTTGCAATTGCCTTAAATTGGATTCTCACTTAAATGTTATTATTTGAAGAATAATAAGGTCACACTGTTTTTTTTTTTTTCTTCTCTTTTACATTGTATATTCATATTATTATTTATGGGGTACTTGGTGAACAGAAGAAAAAAAAATTAATGAGCTCTTTTTATGTAATCAATTGAATTAAACTCTTACAAAAAGGGTACCCATTGGTAATAAAATTATTATGCTTACAATTTGATTATACGTTACTACTTAGAAGGCATTTATTCTTGTCAAGTCTCATTAAAATGCTAACGAATTATATTAAAATTACAATAAATTGCGTAAAACGCTTTAATATTATTTGTTAGCTTTTATTGAAATCTGAATAAATATGCATGTATTTGGAAAATATTTTTGAAAATATTCAGCATAAGAAATAAAGAGCTAAAGGATTATTTTGTTTTTTTTTTTGCTTAATTTCTTATGAAAAAAAGCCAAATTAATAATGGCAATATTTAATATTTTATGATATTTAGTATATACATATATACTATACAACATCTGTACATCTGTATATGTTACACGTTCATAAATTATGTGTTATTTCCAAAACGATGTATGGAAACTCATTAAAGAGAAAATACTCT
The DNA here is from genome assembly GCA_963854835.1 of Megamerina dolium. Taxonomy (NCBI): domain Eukaryota; kingdom Metazoa; phylum Arthropoda; class Insecta; order Diptera; family Megamerinidae; genus Megamerina; species Megamerina dolium. The sequence continues at coordinate 6,038,411 of OY978526.1, read as the reverse complement.
CATTATGCTCTTAAGACAAATTGGCAAAACGAAGAGGAAAAAATATATAAAGAAAAACAGTAATAAAAGCATCAACAGCAACAATGACAAAGAGACATAACTAAAATATTATAGAATAGGTCAACAGCAAAAATTGCACAACTCAAATATCAAGTATTTAGAAGAATTTCAGAGAGAGAATTTCATTCAAATAAGATGTTCTAGTATTTCATTGTTGTGCTGTAATACAATGCATAAAGTCGAAGTTTAATTGAAAAGAATCGTTAACGAGTGATTCTTCCTCAAAAACATTACAAAACAAAAAGTCACTTTCTGAGTTATACACTCCTTGAATCGAACAAGCAATTTGTATGTAAGAGGATTGAGAATTGAGCACATCCTGTCAAACTATATTACAATAAAGATTACAACATATAAGAACAAACAACAACTAATGAAACACAATTGCGCAATTTTCGTTATAATATCGAAGCTTAGTAAGCTCTATGTATATACCCAAATAGATGTTGATGTTTTTCGTTAGGCGCTGAATGAAAGGGTCAATGAAATGAATGTACACACACACACACACACACACACACACACACACACACACACACACACATCCTTGTTCGTTGTCAAATATATATTTCACACACACTTACGCATACATTAATGCACACACACACACACACACACATAGTCTATATGAATATGTATGGTACTCGTGTGTATTTATAACATTTAACAAAAAATATATATTTGTATGTAATGGGGAGAAAATATGTCAACAAATTTGTATCCATGTACATTTATTTATTTGACTATTTATATACACCACACTTGTCATATTGGCAGTTTTTGGCATGCAAAAACATGATTTGAGTGTGAGAGAATACAAAAATTAATAGCCTCTGAGTATATATATATATATATGTACATGTACACATGTATGTATGAATAGCAACAGATGTGATACATGAACATCATTGGAAAAGACTATGGAAGTGTGCCAGTGTGATAAATAAACAGAATATTTACATTACCTACTTATGCATAAATACTAAGAAATTTCGTTATAAATGGTAGCAATTGAATAAATGAATTTTGTATTACATTGGTATGCATTAAGTTTTGAAGATTATGCAACAAGTAGTTAAATTTTCATAATTAATCATATTGAAGGGGCAATATTTATTATGTTATATTTAAATAATAGGATTATTTTATATTTGAAAGTAATTTTATAAAAATATACGATCTATTGTACTGTTAATGAGGCACTATTAATTTTGTGAGAAGTGTTTGTATTAATTCTATTTGAAATAGTAACAATTAAAGTGAAGATATATTTGTATGTTGGTGCTAGAATATGGTTTTATAAATAGCAAATGGACAATGATGTATGTTAGCTATATGATGGACGGTAAGTTCACAGAGCTGGTGGAAGTCAACTGCTTAGCTGCCATACAATTTTAATTTATTCTTCCCAAATGTGTGTTAGTTGTTAGGATAGGCCTGTGATTTTTTTTTTTTTCTATCCCCGGCTAAAGCACAACGTTAATATCGAAAAGATTTATCTTTCGAACGATATCCACCTCTCGGCAAGCAATTGGCAATTCTTCCGGCAGCTTCAAAAAAAGCTCTGTGTTTTGCCATTCGAAACCGGCTAATATAAATAGGTTCCTTCTAAAACTATCTTAAATTTAGCACGCACAATAGTACTGAAAGAGAAGTTAGGCCAAAGAGCCCTTCAGGACCTACATATAAGTGCCACAATAAAAAAATAATAATGTTAAAAAAAAAAAATAATTTGATTATCACAATGAAGCTTATTGCAAAATATTTTGCCATAATTTCGAGCAATTTAAATCATAATTTTTTTTTTTTGTTCGGCATTTCTTCAACTTTTATTTGCAATAATGCCGAAAAGATATAAAAAAATTGATCGACATAATGGCAAACAAATTTGAACTAATAATAATGCCGAAAATGTGACAAAAATTTGTCCGACCATATTCCCATAATATATGAAGTAATATTGAGAAAAATTTGTACTACATTATTGCAAAATATTTAGATATTAATTAGTTAGATATAGAAACGTTTAAAACACAATTTTTGTTTCGACATTATTTGAATATTTTTTTTTTTTTTAGGGGTAACGCTGCAAAGTTAAAATGAATTGTTCAATAATATTGCAAAAATGTATTAAATAATGTTGATAAATTTTTTTTGGACATTGTTATTACAAAAATTTTTACATATTAATTCATTATATGTCGAAACATTTAAATCCGAATTTCTTGTTCGACATTATTTCAAATCGTTTGCGATAATGACGAAAAAGTGAACAATATTAGTTCGACAATATTGAAAAATCTTATGCAATGGAGTCGAAAATCTTTTTCTTCATTATTTCGACATTATTTCATATTTGACGTCATATTTCGATATCTTCAAATGCATATTTTTGTCATCATAAACTCAATGAGAATTATACTGACATGCAATATTTTGTTGCATACCTATAGGAGCCCGAATATATACTATTGGTATATAGTACACGTTGTTAAAATATACTTGTTATCTATATATGTACAAACAGAATAGAATATTGTTCACAACCAAGACTATACATATAGTATTGTACATATGATACTCGTACATATAATACTCAAATATACGATCTGTATACGATACTGTTAAGTTGATCCACATTCATACATAAGAATTATTAAAATAATATTTCAATAGTGCACACTATAGTAATGTATTCCACTGGCTATTATACTATACATATATACATTTCTTTTTTCTTACCGATGTTGCATCTTCGAATGACTTTAAGTTGAATTTATTGCTTCTACTTACTTATATCCTTCACATACATAACATATTATTTCTATACATATGTATCTACATATAGTGGAGCTCATATGTGAACAGTAAGTAAAATAGTGAATATACGAGCAAATATACCTGCTTAACTATGAGAATGTGATACAGAATGGCAGCTATCGTATACTCAGTTTCTTTGAATTTATGCTCACGTAAATTTCAGATTTTATTTTCAAATTTGCAAATGTAAAAAAACCTTGTCATACCTACACACACACACCCACACACACACATACACGCGCACACAAGTGCATATAGTTAAATAAAGAGATAAGCTCTGAAAGTTGTGCGTTCATTTCACTTTTTTTTTTTTTTAATTCTAAACTATTGCTACATGACTGTTTTATTATCTTTAGTTACGAAAAAAAAAAAATTCTAACTTTTAAACTTGTGTACCTATGTACATAAGCTTAATGGAATATGAGAACAGAAGAAGCAAAACCATGTAAGATGAGAAAAATGTTCTCAGTTCATAAGGTTTTAGTATCGTTTTTTTTTTTTTTTTCAGTATACTTTTCTTACGGTAAGTGAAACAAGTTGAAAATGTACTAAAAATTGTTGCATGCTTACGGCTAGTTAGAAGTTTATTTAGGCGTACCTGAGGGAAAATAAATCGATCTATATACTTTATTTATCGTACGTTACACTTTCAGATATAGTATTCCCAAAAATACATATGGTGACTTGATATAAAAGAAAAACAACAACAAATTATTTATTGCACTTTGTGGTGAAAAGTGTAATTTTTTTTTACTAAAATTGAAGCATTTGCAAGAGTATTAGTAATAGGATTAAATTGAAATCGATTAAAAATTGAATATTTATGGATATTTATGCCCAATGGAGTGCCCATACTTGCAAAATTAAGGGTGAGTTCTAGCGTAGTACCATTTCTGGCTAGTTCGTCCAACCTGCAGTTGCCTGGAACGTCACTATGACCCGGCACCCATATTAGGCGCAGATTATACTTCTCAGCCACCTCATCGAGAGATATATGTGGTCTTGGATGTTAAATTGTATGATCCAAGTGCTTTGAAAGCAGCCTTGCTGTCGAAGATAATCCCAATATATCTCATGGAGACTTTGTTTTCCTCTGACTACAGAGAGGGCTTCATCTATTACCTTAACCTCCTCTTGAAAGACACTGCAGTGATTAGGCAGCTTGAAAAAGTGGTTGATTTCTAAAGTAACTGAGTATATCCCTCCGTCCACAACCCCATCCAACTTGGAGCTGTCAGTGAAGATCAGATTGTATTTATCCAGAAGTTCTGGGTTTCCCTCATCCCATTTCCTTCTGTCAGGCATATGGGTGGTGAATATCTTGTTGAACTTAAGAATTGGGGTGATGTAATCATGTTTCCCATTATCAGCTGTTTGACTGATTATCGGGGAATGTCCACTTTGTATGCAACCTGAGGCTCGTTATAGCCGCATGTACATGGCATGGCAATACGAAGTACCTAGTGTCTACAAACAAAGAGTCCCGGCGTCGTGGACAACACGTCACTGTTGACAATTACACTTTCGAGATGGTGAAGTACTTCGTCTATCTTGGAACCAGCATCAACAACGGTGATGACGTTAACCTGGAGATCATGCGTAGGATAACTCTTGCTAACAGGTGTTACTTTGGGCTGAGTAAGCAATTGAACCCTCTCTCGAAGATCGAAAATCACACTCTACAAGTCCCTCATTATTCCCGTCCTAACATATGGCGCAGAAGCCTGGATAATTTCCAACACGGATGAGAGGATGCTTGGAGTTTTCGAGAGAAAAGTTCTGCGCGCGATCTTCGGACCTATTTGCGTTGATGGCGAGTATCGAATGAGGTACAACAATGAGCTGTATCAACTGTAAGCTGGAATTGACATAGTGAAGCGAATCGAAATCCAGCGGCTGCGCTGGCTGGGTCATGTCGAGCAAATGGAAGAAGACGCTCCAACGAAGAGGATATTTAATTCGGCAATTCGGCTGGCGGACGCAGAAGAAGAGGAATACTAAACCTTCGTTGGACGGACCAAGTGTTGGGGAACCAGGCGGCGCTTGGATTATATGATTGGCGCCAGCAAGCGAAGAACAGAGAAGACTGGCGCCGCATTATATGTTCGGCCTAAATCGATCATCGGTTGTTATGGCCACATAAGAAGAAGAAGAAGAAGAAGAATAAGAATTATTTTCTTAAAAAAATATTGCACTAGCATAACATTCGTTCATCCTTTCTAATGATAACATACAAAAAAATGGTGGATTTCACTTTTTTAATGAAAATAAAACTAGTTGATTTTTTAATTGAATTGGCAAAATAATGTTCCATTTTTTCAGAAAATTCTTGTGAATTCATTTCATACCAAAAATGCATAAGAGTCACTAGAGATCACTGGAAATTTCCCTAGATGACTTATGGAAACTCGTAGATGTGTTTAACTGTACAAATTATGCATTTTGAAAGTGTGAATTGTGTCGCTAAGTCGTAAGTTTAAGGTATATATAATTTTTTGTATCTTACCTTTTGTCATACAAATTGCTTAAACCTTCATAATACATTTCCTATGCCTATCTATTCATTACATGATATATTTTAATCAGCTACATAGGTTTGTAGAACTATAAATAACTTGAAAATTTATAGAACGAATTTATTTAGAAGTGAACCATTTAACTTATGTCTCTACCGATACGTCAAGAGAATTTCATCTCCTTAAAATTCAATGCTTACACTCAACTTTCGCTATTACTCTTAGTCTATCCCAAATTAGTATGTATAAGTATACAATAAATACACTTAATATATTTAAATTTCATTTTCTTTCATTTTTTACTTTTTCATCTTTTTTTTTTTTGCAGATGCTTTACAAATTGACACCAGTTGCCAATATACTCAAACCATAAAATGCAATAAGAAAGACAAACATAAAAAAAAATCGAAGAAAAGCAACAGCATATGCCTAGACAAATGAGACTAAAAATCATCATAAATATTTGCTTGAATGCTTGACTGTATTTTTTTGTTTAAATGTATAAATGTACACACATACATACATATATAAGTACAGTAGCATTGACTTTGTAACAAAATACATTCTTCATTTTTCACTTACAAGCACATACTAATACCTATATATATAAATAAATGTATATTAAGTGAACACAATAGCTAAGAACAGGCTATGCAAACTGTAAATTGTAAAAGAAAGAGCATCGACACATCGTCAGCATTTACTACAAATGTGATGGATTATGTTCTCGTAGTACCATTTTGAATGGCTTACGAGCGGGTACGTGCAAACGAAGAATAAACATGGATAATAAGCATCAAAGGACAATTTGTAATTCATGGTTGCAAACACCCAGCAAACTGCTACTCTTGGTATGTATCTACTACAAATACTTATATATTATATATCGTATATACAATTCATATATATGATAATAAACCCGTATAAATCGTATGAACATCTTTCCTTTATGCTAGGATGTATGTAATTTATTTATATAAAATTACACAAATTCTCATGCTCATACCTCGTACTTGATGTAATCAGTGATACTATTGTTACGCCGCGTACCCACTTATGTTACATACACGCACGTATGGAGAGAAGAGAATTTTCTAAATTAACCTGCTTCAGTGCATTCAATCGCAAGGGAATTCTTTATTTCCTTTCTGTTTCTTGTCGTCTGTGTGTGTATTTGTTTATTGTTGTTGTTGTTGTGACCTTCCATTACAGAGACTTTGCTTTTAAATTGAGATTATTAGCTGTTTTGATTTCATATTGATGCAATGATTATGTTGTTGCAGCGTGGGTGTGCTTTTTCTTTTCTTTTTTTTTTTTTTTTTTCTTATAAGAAATAATACTTTTTCAATTCATTTATCCCACTGTTATATACAGAATGTTAAAGGTTATTGTGATATATTCTGGAAATATATATTTCGTATGAAAATATCTTTGCATCGAAACATGAAATACATTTTAATACAATTATTTTTTCATTCCATTTAATTTACACATCAAAGAGGAACGCTAAAGTGCTCAAACATCACAAATGTTTGCATTCAATCGAATTAATCTTTATTTTTTTAGTTCAAACGTGGACACAAATAATATAATTTTAAGCATATTTTTCAAGTGAAGCAATTCCAAAGAAGAGGCAATATTTATGGGCACACAACACTTGGTTTTTGCATCATGATAATCCATAATTTTACGCTACATTTAGCCAAAAACGAATACACAAGACAATAAAACAAAGAGACTCACAATGAATCTTCAAGTTATATTTATAAATACAACGCAACATATTTCAATTATATGATTTTATATGTATAGCTACATATCACATTGCAACAAGTATACACAAATCAGGAATCTACAAGTTCCATAGGTACATAAGTATACGCAACATAATTTCAAGTATATGTTGCTAATCACATTGGAACATGTATACACAAATCACGCATCTTTCTGTTGTCAACATTTGCATCTAATTCCTATACTGCTGCCATACATATTTTATTATTATGTAAATAGAACTGTAGTAGTCTGTCAATATCTACAGTAGATATTTACTAATTAAAATGATGATGTACATAAATAAATAAATTGCTTTAGTGATGTTTATTATATCGACTATGTCCACATAGATAAATCTCGGTGTACAAATATGTAAGACAATGTTATGTTTGTATTATGTACATTCTCTATTGCATGACCAGCATATTTTATGACAATATACCATTGACAAATATGCGTGTGAAAGCATGTATGCATGCATACATGCAGATTTGCATGTATGTGTACGAGTTTAGCATTTGCATGTATTGAGTTTTTGTTGACATACTAGCTAGCATGTGCTATGAGAATGCTGCAATTAAGTTGAAATATTTAATGCATAAATATAACACAAATATTTTTGATTATGACGCTATATTGTACGTATATAACATGTTTTCACTATGCATTTTCATTTTGTCAAGTACGTTAGACTTTTCATACGAATCGATGATATGCGCACATGTGCACGTAGAAACGTGTCAAAATATCAATTTGATTTCATTTGATGTTACATTGAAATACCTTTGCTGGTGAAGGGTGTTTTTTTTTATTCAGATATTTGTAATATGGATTAAATATCCAAAGTTACATCAAATGTGACAATCTAGTATAATTGCTATATAGTCAATAATTTCAATAATTTCGTTTCGAACTTATGTACTTTGAATTCTTACTCACTTACTTACGATGGCAGTTCCAGAACTACCCGACCTAACAAAGAAAACAACACTTTTCTTCATTTCTCAATATAATCTCCCTTTAGCTCTATACACTTTTCCCAGCGATATTCTATAGCTTCGATACCCTCTTCATAGTATGAACTGTCGAGCTCATTAAAATAGCCATCTACCGCAGACTACCACCTCTTCATTGTTTGCAAATCTTCTACCACCAAGCTATTTTTTCAAATTTGGAAATAGAAAATAATCCGAAGGAGCTAATAACCTAGACAGACGGCAGCCTAATTCCGGATTACCGGCGCACTTAATCCGAATAAAATAATAACCTGACAGACGGCAGTATTGCGGATTAACTAAACGGCTGATTGCTGTTTTATTAGGTCTGTCCACTTACATTACTATCACTATCAATTTCTGTCGTCTATCACTCTCGATATGAGAAAATCTACAAGAAGTACGTGAACTGAAAACTATCAGAAACTTGTAAATTGACATTCACCGTTCGTAATTGACAGCTGGATTTATTTGTTCGCCAACACTTTTCATGTTGCAAACTGTTAACAATTGTTGAAAGTTGTTTGTTAGCGAACACGCCTAATATTTTGTAAAATGGATGGAGAAAAATTCACAATAGACAATTTTCAGCAGTGTTGCCATCGCAAATTGCCCTAATCCTCTTTTATTTTGAGAATTAACTCATAGAGTTTATGCGGATTAGCTGCAGTTAATGCCCGAGTTAATTCGAATTAACTCGGTAATCCGGAATTAGACTGCCGTCTGTCTAGGTTATAAATCTGGCGAATAAGGTGCGTGCTGAAGCAATTCGAGCTTCAACTCATTGAGTTTGGCCATCGCAATAGCGGATGTGTGAACCGGTGCATTGTCTTGATGAAACAACACTTTCTTTTTCGCCAGATGCAGCCTTTTTTCTTTAGCTTCATTACTTAATCGCTGCAACAAATTAGCATAATACTCTCCGTTGATTGTTTTTCTTTTTTGATGATAATCAATAAAAATTATCCCACGTGTATCTCAAAAAATCAGACGCCATAAACTTGCCTGCAGATGGAACTGTCTTCGCATTCTTTGGACACGATTCTCTCCTTTCAGTCCACTGTTTTGACTGCTTCTTTGTCTCAGGTGTGAAGTGGTGGACCCATATCTCATCCATGGTTATGAATCGATGCAAAAACTCGGCTTTATTACTGTGAAACATCGCCAAACACTCTATAGAAACATCTTCTTGCTTCTTGTTCTATTGTAAGCAAACGCGGCACCCATCTTGCACACAGCTTTTTCATCTCCAAATTTTCGTTCAATATACGATGTATAGCACTTTTTGATATGCCTATAATTTCACCTAGTCGGCGATCATCCAATACCATTTTATGGATTTTCTTGACCGTTTCTGGCGTGGCCACCTCAATTGGTCGACCACTACGGTGTACGTCTGCCACCCAATATTTAATGATCGTAAACGAAGGAGCAGACTCCGCCAGAGTAGAATCTAATTCGGCTTTAATATTCGTTGGACTGAGATCTTTCAAATGAAAGTATTCAATTACAGAACGGTGACCAATTTTGACCATGTTTACAAATTCACTGAGGTCGTTAACTTTAGATGGCTCCAAAAAGATACTAAACAACGTGTCGCCTTGAAACATGAAAACATATGTTTTAAAAGGTTGCCACTTTTCACCAATGTAAATTTTTTTTAAACTACTACCGCCATCCATATGTCACGTCGGGTAGTTCTGGGACCGCCCTCATACTTATGTCGCCATTACAACTGAAAATCGATCGAAAATCGAAAATCGACAACTTCTACAGGTTGGGTCTGCCTCTTCTGCGTCGTCCACCAGCGGATTCCAAATATAACACCTTCTTAGCCAGAGCATATTCTTTCATTCCCTCGACATGACCCAGCCAGAGCAGCAGCTGAATTTTAATGCGCTTGTAGTTGAATTTTTAGTTGAACGTTTAGAGTATTTTAAAATTATTTTATATTCTGAGTGGCGAAAGACTACAAGAAAACTACTTGTTCGGTGCGCTTTATGAGCTGTAGAAGTCAACATGAAGTGTTTCTCCATAAACGACACCGATCGTAGCATTACAGTCTATATTGCAGATTACAACAAAATATGTTAATTTCCAATTGAGAAGACAGACGTCATACTGCATTTGACATCTACATCTATATCATATTTATTGATTGAAATGTACATCCAATAAATTATTTAAAGTGAAATTAATTTCATAAAATTGACACTCTGATTTGACGCGCCTCTGGATTAAACTCCCTGAGGATTCATGAAATTCTTAGTAAGTATATCAAGACGGAGGACAACAACATTTTGAAAATGTTTGCTTTTTGTGTGTTAGTAAATTAAAGGTGGAAAATTCTTTTTATAAACCGGTATATTCATACCTGTACATAGGTACAAGATTAACAAACTCAAATGAAAATTCAAATTAAAACAATTTATTATCTACATTGCAATCAAAAGAAATGAAAAGCAAAAACAAACAAAAAAACAAGTGATTTCCTAAATCAAATCAAAAACATTCACTTGTACATGAGAAAAAAAAAATAAAACAACAAACATAAAGAATACTTAAATAAATCACCGTAATTCTCGGCATAACTTGACAACATAGATATTTCAACCATCAACGCATTTATTCAATATTCATGTACTACACAGTCAAACTCACAATCACACAAACACACATACCGTTCCAGCATTCATTTGATTCAAATCGAATAATTTTCTTGTTAGATTATTTATATAACCTGCTGTTGTCACCATCATCATCACCAGCTTCACCACCACCACCACCACCATCCCCATCACTATCAGCATCAGCATCAGCATCATATATATTGTATGTATAGAGGTATGTTGATATATGATGAGGTAACTACGTATTGCTTATGCTGCTGCTGCTGCTGTTTGTTCGTCTCTCAATTTCGATTTTCTTCCATCGTTTGGTCTAAATGTGTATAAGACTAAGCTAGCAAGTAAGCAACTTGACAATGACACTTAAACAAATAAACCACACAATGGTATTTATACATACAAATACACAGTCATACTTACGAGTACATATACGAGAATACAAGAAGCACATACACACACACGCACACACGTAAGTATATACGACCGTAATTCCCACGCAAATACAAATTAACACCATTTATATTTAAATACATACAAACATATTCGCTACTTGAACTAATTGTTCATCGTAGTAACATTTTCATATATTCATTTAATCGTTTATTATTCCAACCATAAGTATGGCCACAATACTCATCAATAGCAGAAACACCATCACCATCAACAGTACCAATCAAAGCCAAAGGAAAAGTGAAAATTCATGTTTGATAATGTACATACCATACACATACCAGGGAATTTTTTTTATAGTATCCTATGTGTGAGTGTGTATTGTACATAGTTAGTTGTACTAAAATATGTTTTTGTTTTTTTTTTTTAACTTAAATTACACTTCAATTCAATTAAAATTATTTTTGCTTTAATTTACTTAAATGTCAATCATTAATCTCACTTCTCGTGATTGTACATATATATATTTGTACAAATAAATGTTTTGATATGAGCATAAGAGTGGCGCAAATTTAGGGTAAATGTTTTTTTTTTCGATTTGATGAAAAAAAATCTCCTTACAGTCGGCTGGTGCCGACCAAATTATACCCTGCATATATAGATATATATATATAAAAAGTTTACTCGCATATCTATCTTTTTCTTTTATTTCTACTTTTTGAGAAAGAAATTTTGCATATACTACTAACTTACACCCGAAATATGGTTGACTTTGACGAAGTACTTTGTATGTTATGAGGGGAGCTATATACTAAGTGGGAGTGGCTTACCTCTTTCTTGTAAATCCAATTAATTTTTCAATATTAATCCACACCTTAAATTTGGTTGTCCTACGTTCAATAGTTCTTAACTTAATGCGGTTTAAATTTTTTAAAATTTCCTCAACTTTGTATGGGAGCCCCAATAAGAAGTGGGCGTGGTACACTGATTTTTTGCCAGATTATTTCCGGCTACGATATTAATCAAAGTGTCAATTATGGTTATTCTAGACAGAAGATTGCCGAAGTTACGGCTGTTTCAATTTAAAAGAATTTCAGTAATTTTGTATGGGGGCTACAATAAACAGTGGACATGGCTCGCCCATTTCCTTCGAGCCAACTTGCTCGTACAATACTAATCTATACCTTAAATCTCGTTGTCCTACGCTAAATGGTTTGTAAGTTATGGAGCTTAAAAGTTTAATTTAATTCCCTCGACTTTGTATGGGAGACCCATGAAGGAGTAGGCGTGGCACACTGATTTTCTGCCAGATTATTACCGACTACTATATTAATTTAAGTGTCAATTATGGTTATTCTAGACAGAAGATTGCCGAAGTTACAGCTGTTTCAATTTAAAATTTTTATGGGGGCTACGATAAACAGTGGGCGTGGTGCGCCCATTTCCTGTGAGCCTAGTTGCTCGTACAATACTAATCCACACCTTAAATCTCGTTGCCCTACGCTAAATGGTTTGTAAGTTATGGAGCTTAAAATTTTAGTTTAATTCCCTCGACATTGTATGGGAGACCCATGAAGGAGTGGGCGTGGCACACTGATTTTCTGCCAGATTATTTCTCACTGTCATGTTAATCTAAGTGTCAATTATGGTTATTCTAGACAGAAGATTGCCGAAGTTACAGCTGTTTCAATTTAAAATTTGTATGGGGGCTACGATAAACAGTGGGTGTGGTGCGCCCATTTCCTGTGAGCATAGTTGCTAGTACAATACTAATCCACACCTTAAATCTCGTTATTCTACGCTGAATAGTTTGCAAGTTATAACCGGTAACATTTTTTTAATTTCCGCAACTTTGTATGGCAGACCCAAAAAGGAGTGGGTGTGGCACACTGATTTTCTGCCATATTATTTCTCACTGCCATGTTAATCTAATTGTCAATTATGGTTATTCTAGACAGTAGATTGTAGAAGTTACAGCAGTTTCAATTTAAAAGAAGTACAGACACTTTGTATGGGAGCTACACTAGAAAGTAGGTGTGGCTCACCCACTTTTGGCGAGGTTATATGGTAGGATAATATAAGTCTATGTGCAAAATATTATTGTCCCAGGTGGTATATTATGTGAGTTATAGCAAGTTAAAGATTTTGAAAATTCCGAGGTTAGTCGCTTTGAATGCTTGGTGTGGGCGTGGCTATTGACCGATCATGCCCAATATCAATCCCCTCCGTACCCTTGGATCATAGATTACTTGTGCCAAATTTCATCGAAATAGCTCAATATTTACTCAAGTTATCGTGCGAACCAGCCAGGTGACAGACAGACGGACGGACGGACGGACGGACGGACGGACGGACGGACATCGTTAAATCGAAAATTTAATCGACGCTGATCACGAATATATATCTATGTCTATATCTCCGGAGATTCCTTCAAGTGGACACAAACATCTGACCGAAATGAATATACCATGCATATTGCATTATGCAGGGTATAAAAAATATAAAATATAAAATTTTTCTTCCAATATTCATTTCTTAGAGACTCCCTAAAATCGATGTTTTCATAAAACTCACTTCCAGCACTCCAAGAGCTGTCCTAGAAGAATACAGATTCTTACTGACCCCCATAAATTTTTTTCTATTATATCAGTTCCCTCAAACATACTCACCCTCCGTTTCCAACCCCTTAACTATAACTGCTGAGGAATCATCTCTGAGATGGTGAAATGCAACATCTACAATATTTTTACCGAACATACTAACACCCTGTATCTCCAATCTTTGAAGAGGCTACCATACAAAAATGCACAAAAAATGAGTGAAATTGATAAATAACACCCAGGAATTAACTCTAGAAGAGTGAAATGTAAATCTAAGCTCTATTATTTTTACCTGCTCAATATTTTCGCCAAACTTACTGTTTCTCTCCAATCCACCTTAATGGGGGTGCCATATAAAATAAAAGAAAAACTCCTGATAATTAACAAATAAGCTTATAGCTGCTCGGAAATTACATCTAGAGGAATCAAATATATGTAATTTCTATCAAATATTTCGTCTTTTGTGAATTGAAGAATTTATAAATTGAGTATTGAATTCAAGCACCCAAATCACTCGAAAAATTGGCCATATTATCGGAATGTTAGGTTCCCTCTTTAAATCAATATATATGGTGTAGTAAAAAGAAATCCATTATTTTTCCAATAGATGAATTTACGCTAGATGGCGTTAGAAAGATAGGATTTCGTATTAAATAAACTTTTTAGGCAGTTTTGTGATTGCATGACACAGTATTGTTTGAGAACTCATCAAAGATGGACACCAGTAAAGCGAAAATACGCCATATTTTACAGTTTTCTTCGATAAAGGCACAAACGCAAGCCAGACGTAACACCCAATCACGTGCAATTTTGGTTTCGTCGATTCCATTCCGGTAATTTTGATGTCAAAGATGCACCACGCTCTGGAAGGCCAATTATCGAAAATATCGATAAAATAATGGAAATCGTCGAGTCCGACCGTCATGAAAGCACTGTTTCTATTGCCCAGGAGCTAAACATTGCTAAACCGTTTGGAACCATTTAAATAAGGCTGGATACAAAAAGAAGCTCGATGTATGGATGCCATACGAGTTAACGCAAAAAAACCTCATGGATCGAATTTCAATCTGCGAATCACTGCTGAATCGTAACAAAATCGATCCAAGCCGATGGTTACTGCTGATGAAAAGTGGGTCACTTACGACAACATCAAGCGAAAACGGGGTCGTGGTCGAATAGCGGTGAGCCGGCGCAAACGGTGGCCAATTCAGGATTGACGGTCAGGAAGGTTTTGCTATGTGTTTGATGGGATTGGCAGAGAATTATCTACTATGAGGTGCTCCCCTACGGCCAAACTCTTAATTCGGACCTGTACAATTGGATCGTCTGAAAGAAGCAATCGACAGCTATGGCCAATAGGAGAGGAATTGTGTTCCATCAGGACAACGCCAGGCCACACACATCGATAATGACGCGCCAGAAGCTCCGGGAGCTTGGTTGAGCGGTTCTTATGCAACCACCTTATAGTCCGGACCTGGCACCAAGTGATTTCTACCTGTTCCTGTCTATGGCGAATGATTTTGGTGGTAAAAAATTCGCCTCAAAAGAAGCTTGTGAAAATCGACTGTCCCAGTTTTTTGCCAATAGGGACGAGGGTTTCTATGAGAGTGGCATTATGAAATTATGTTCAAAATAGCAACAAAAAATCGAACAAAACGGTGCATATTTGACCTAAATCGGATCATTCTAACTATATTAAATAAAACCTTCAATTTAATGCAAAAATAATTCATTTGATATGTAACTATATTTTCAGACATATAAGTGAACTGAATGTGAAGATAGATTTAGATAGGTCTAACTTCCGACAGCCTTTTTAAGCATCTGTAGCCTTCTCTTGGATTTCACATCGCTTAACGTCCAGGGGCGCAATTTGCTGGAAATAATTGTCAAGTACGTCAGGTTCTGAATGACAATACCACCACAATATTCTTTTCAGTACTTACCATATGTTATCTACCTAGTCAAGTCATAAATATTGGTACACAGAAAAATCGACGCCAAATGAAAACGAATTAATATTTTTATTGGGTTATTCTATGGCTACAAATCTTAGAACAACTTATTCGAAATGACTTCCATTTGCCTTCCAGCACGACTTGAGGCCACTCGTCGATCGCGAGGCGCACTTCATTCTTGGGAAAATTTTCGACTCGCTCGCTTCATCGACACAATATTTGGGTGTCGAGTAGAGCAAGCCATGCCCTCTAATACGAACCACAACTTGTAATCCAACGGGTTGAGGTCTGGACTACCAGCTGGCCAATCATCCGTTGATATGAAGTCCGGAATGTTGTTTTTCAGCCACTGTTGAGTTGTTTTTGCCTTGTGATCTGGAGCAGAGGCCCACCTAATGCCACGTACATTTCGGAAAAAATGATCAATATTGCAAAATATTGAATACGGTACTCCCTGGATTTGTATAGCAAATAATGGAAGAAATAAATACGCACACATTTTGAAGTACTCGCACAGTTATATACTATGCTATTGTGCAAATGGACTGTGAAAGGTGAATCAATTGATAGCATACAATACATGGCGGAGATATTATTATGTACCACCAACTATTTACTATTGACTTTGAAAATATTTGAAAACTCATGTCTATCACAGCAATGATGTTATTGTTGATGATATATTCAATCGGAATTCTGGGAAATATTTTGTAGATACAAGTGCATACATATTCTATGTGTGTTGTATGTGCGAGAAGAAATTCTACAGAAATGCATAGAATTCATTATCTATTACATTTACATGCGTACACATACACATATATGCGTAGGTAAATATTTGCGAATACATTTGAAATTCATAGAAAATTCAATTCAGAAAATTCCTTTCAACCTCTAATTATATGAATGTAAATAATAGAGTTCATAGAAAATGTAGTTGATGTGATATCATTCATCAGTCATGTTAAAAATTGCCTACGGTGATATGCCATCAATATATCCGGATAATAATAAAGTAGTGTGTAAAGGTAAATGGTAATGCAATAGAAATTGATATCAAAAAAGCCAAGAAATTCATCAAACTCATCAATTTATAGCTACCATTTATCCTCAATACTGAATTATTACCATAGACATGGATATAAGCATTTAGTTTTATAAAATTAATGATTAATTCTAAATTCTCCTACTTTAATATAATATGAAATGTTAAGATTACTCTAGAAAATGAAAGTTCAGCCAGATGGTAAACACTTGGGATCATTTGGCATTAGCTATTAAAAACATCTTACGAATAATAGAAATCTTTACTATATATTACATGAGTAAAAGCTATATAAATAAATAAATAAAGAAAGAAATTAAAAATTCAAATGCATAAAAACATGTTGTAGAAATATGTTCGCCTTTTACTTAACGTATACTCTTGTTCATATTATGACGTTTCTCTTCTGCACACCTACCTACACTAACTCCTTGGAGCAACTTTTCATTAATGGACGATTACTTTAGTTCTTCCGTTATTTAATCTATTCGTTTCCTTTTCATCCTTCTGTGCCATACATTATTGAAGTTTTATTCTTATCCTATGTACGCATTCATTTGACTGTGTTTTACTTTCCTAATAATACTTAATTCCAATTTCATAGTACGTACGAATGAACTGCTGCAATTTATTGCCAACAATTTGTTAAGAAAATGTGAATAATAGACAAAAATGCCATGAGTAATCTAAAACAAAAACGGATATAAAAACTTCTGGGAATTCGGATGTATTTTCATTTTCTTTTGAATTTAAATGTTTCGTTGAATTTAATAGAAACTCTTCTATATAAATAACCAACCGTTTGTGGATACTGTGTTGCTTATTATGTAGAACTTGCTGAAATTGACAAAAGAAGAAAGGATGTGAAAATGCCTTCTTAGATTTAATAAAAAACTTAAGTTATAAATTTGTTATTTAAATTTGATTTCTGAAAAATCAACCCACTTCCTTATATACGATGGCGGTCCAAGAACTATCCGACCTAGCAAAGAAAATACAACAAATTTGGGAACATTTTTCTTTATTTCTCAACATAATCTCCTTTTAGCTCTATACACTTTTCCCAGCGGTATTCTATAGCTTCGATACCCTGTTTATAGTATGAACTGTCTAGCTCATTACAATAGTCATCTACCGCAGACTCCACCTCTTCATTGTTTGCAAATCTTCTATCACCAAGCCATTTTTTCAAATTTGGAAATAGAAAATATTCCGAAGTAGCTAGATCTGGCGAATAAGTTGCGTGCTGAAGCAATTCGAGCTTTAACTCATTGATTTTGGCCATCGCAAAGGCGACGGATGTGTGAACTGGTGCATTGTCATGATGAAACAAAACTTGCGGCCTTTTTTCTTTAATTTCATCACTTAAACGCTGCAATAAATTATCGTAATACTCGCCGCCGGTGATTGTTTTTCCTTTTTTCGAGATAATCAATGCATCCCAAAAAACAGACGCCATAGACAGACACCTTGCCTGCAGATGGAACTGTTTTCGTCTTCTTTGGACACGATTCTCCCCTTTCAGTCCACTGTTTTGACTACTCCTTTGCCTCAAGTGTGAAGTGGTGGACCCATGTCTCATCCATGGTTACGAATCGACGCAAAAACTCGGCTTTATTACTGTGAAACATCGCCAAACACTGTATAGAAACATCTTCATGACGGTGTTTTTGTTCTATTGTGAGCAAACGCGGCATCCAATACCATTTTATGGATTTTCTTAACCGTTTCTTTTGTGGCCACCTCGATTGGTCGACCACTACAATGTTCGTCTGCCACCCAATATTTTATGGTCGTAGACGAAGGAGCAGACTAGAGTCCAGAGTAGAATCTAGTTCGGCTTTAATATTCGTTAGACTGAGATCTTTCAAATGAAAGTATTGAGATACATAATGGTGACCAAGTTTTTCCATGTTTACAAATTCACTGAGGTCGTTAACTTTCGATGGCTCAAAAAAAATACTAAACAACGTGGCGCCTTGAAACTTAAAACATATGTGTTATAAGGTTGTCACTTTTCACCAAAGTAATTTTTTTTTTTCAAACTACTGCCACCATCTAGATGTCAGTACGGGTAGTTCTGGGACCGCCCTCGTATCACGCAATTGACCATACAGCCGCATTAAGGTGTAGAGGTTTAAAACTGACTGCAACATTGACAAATGCCATACATAAGGTGCACTGCATTTTAAAATATTATTTACCTACTGCTACTGGTGATGCTGATGATGGTAATGTTGACAATGTTGGTTGTGCCATCATACCATAGGCAACCTACAAAGCAACATAAGCAATGGAATGAGCAAAATAAACTCCTAATGGATAATAATATTACAAGGAATATACTCAGTACAAGTACGGCGATTGCATTGAATAAATGCTATGTAGTTACAAGTATTCGTACATATGTTTGCGTCCATTTGCAAAAAATGAAAATGAAATGTACGCAAGAATAAAGCAAAAAGTTTTGCTGAGTTTTTGAGGTTAACCACAATACAAGAACATTTACATAAACAGTCACACACAGAATGAAATAAAAACCACTGAAATCAGAGAGTGAGCAAAAAAATTAGCAGAGAGATAGAGAGAGAGAGAGAGAGAGAAAGCATTCATACAAACGGAGAGTACTTCAATGAAACTCAAAATATAGTACAGCGTCTTTTAAACAGAGATGTCATATTAAATTTAAAAAAAAATAACATAATATTTTTGTGAAAAGAGCTGATAATTTTATTTTATCCAAAGTACAATGTCCATTCTTTTGATGAATTTTTTTGGTGCCGTATCCGAAACGGTCGCCACATTAAAAAAAAAAAAAAAAAAAAAAAAAAAAATATGGCCCAATGACACCGCTACTCCAAACTGTCACTCATTGTGGATGGAGAGGTTGTTCGACCATTTCTTTTGGGTTTTCGGAGCCCCAGATGCAACTGTTTTGCTTAGTCACGTACCTGAACAGATGAAAATTAGTCTCATCACACGGAATAATTTTTTTTTTTTTTTTTTTTTTTGAGAAATCATGACTTACTTCATGTATTTCCTGCCCCCAGTCAGCGACTATATGGCATTTTCCATGGTATGAAGGCTTCAATTCTTGTGTCAACTGCACCTTATAATCATATAGGTCATGATCTTTATGCAAAATACAGTGCAAAGTGACTTTGGATAGGTCCAATGGTCCTGTGATCGTCTCGAAATGGACAAACCTGAGTTTTCAACCACATTTTCAACTACAGCTGCGATATTTTTAGTTCACCTAAGCGGAAGTGCACGAGTTGGAGTCCAGACGTTACTTACCACTTGTCCGAGACGTTCGAATTTCTCGATTAATTTCACTCTAGCTGTTCAAGAAGGCGCTTCACCCTTTGTTGCTTTGAGCTTTTGTGCACTAAGTGTGGAAAAGACCTAGTTTCGACTGAGGGAAGGCAAATTTTTGAAATGAAAACACAAAGGTGTTTTATTGTATCAGCTATTCCATTTTAAAACACCTGTGCTCAAATGGCAGTTGTACGTTCAAGCTTAATTGATCTTTTGCAAGTAATTTCAGTTGGAAAAAAAGACAGACAACCCTGTATATGCAATAGCAACAGCATCATCAGACCATCATTTATATCGTTTGTTGCAGCAATTAGCTGCAGCAACAGCAACAATAAACTTGTAATTAAATTCAGTTGAGGATTTTCAAAATAATCTTTTGATAATATTATATTAATATAATTAAATTACATTAGCAACATTTAAGCATTGGATAGGATGGAAAGTGATTTTTTTTTTCCTCCCATTAATTGGTGAACAAGTTTTCTTATAACATCTTACACAAGTGCAAAATTTTGCAGAATTCTTTACTTTTTAATAATGCTTTGCAACTAAATGCAAAGTTAATACTAAGCAATTATTCTTTTGCTCTTCATTAAATTGCAATAATTTTCAGTTTACATATTTTTATGTTGAATTTTTAAACATTAATTTAGTGAATGTTTTGCATCTGTAAGCGTACAAGTACTTTTTTACAAAAGTTTTGTGAAAACTTTTTTTTTTGAACACACTATATATTCTCTTTCTACAGTTTGTTCATTAATAGTGAGTATCTTTGCTATTTAAAAGTTATTTTCTACTTAGTACATTTATTGTTGTGTGAAAGTGAGCATGAAAGCAATAATGAACAAGTTACAATTTCGTATATTATGGTAAATGCATTTAAGTATTATTTACAATTATAATAAATTTCAACTGCAGTAAATGTATATACATACATAAATTGGTGTCATTCGTGTCATACGAGGGCGGATTGATAATGAAGCTACCTAAGTAGGAAAAAAACATTTTCTTTTCAAAAACTATTTATTTCTCAACATAGTCTCCTTTTACTTTTACACACTTAGTAAGACGATATTCCAACTTTTTTATAACATCTGAATAATACGATTTCGAGAACCCCTCAAAATACGCATTAGTTTCGGTAATCACTTCTTCCTTTGAGCTGAATCTTTTTCCTGCGAGCCATTTTTTCAAGTTTGGAAACAGGAAAAAGTCACTAGGAGCTAAATCTGGACTATAAAGTGGATGATCAACCAATTCGAAGTGTATTTCACGTAATTTTAGCATCGTATCTAATGCTGTGTGAACCGGTGCATTGTCTTGAAGAAAGAGCACACTTTTTTCTTCTTTAAATGTGGTCGTTTTTTCTTGATTGCATCATTCAATTGATCCAATAATGCACAATAATACTTTCCTGTGATTGTGGATCCTTTTTCAAGATAATCGATAAGCAATATTCCGAGTGCATCCCAAAATACACTGCCTTCGCTCTCTTCGGAGCACTTCCACCAGCCACCCATTATTTCGATTGATTTTTGGTTTCAGATGTATAGTGGTGGACCCACGTTTCATCCTCAGTTATTAATCGACGCCAAAAATCAACAGGATTACGCTTTATCATGTCCAAACACCGCTGTGAAGTGGTCTCTGGAACTCATTTTTGTTCGACACTGAGCAAACGCGGCATCCATCTTGCCGATAGCTTTTTCATATGCAAATGTTCATGCAAAATGTTGAACACACCTTTATATGAGATGTTTACCATTTCGACAATCTCACGCAACTTGACTCGGCGATCATTCATAACGATATTGAGGATTTTCTTGATATTTTCTTCAGTAACCACCTCTTTTGGCCTTCCTGTTGATGGTATTGTTACAGTGCTTGTTCGGCCGCGTTCAAATTCAGCAATCCAATATTTTACCATGTAATCTGACGGAGCAGACTCACCGTAATGTTTATCGAGCTTTTGTTTTTTCTCTTTCGCCGTTTTCCCTTTCAAATAATAGTGTTTAATCACTGCACGAAATTCACTTTTTTCCATTTTTCAAGAAACACAAAAGTTGGTTACTTCAAACGACTACAACAAATAAACTAATCAATGAATTTAGGTGAAATTTTAACAGCTGACGTTTGAAAGATCATAATTTCAAAAAAAAAAAAAAAAAAGTTTTTGTATTTGTGCTGCCTTTTTCGTACTTAGGTAGCTTCTTTATCAATCCGCCCTCGTAGTACGTCAAATCTCACCATTCCAATTACCAAAGTAACTTTTTCATTTTCGTTATCGTAATAAAATTATATATATATATATATATATAATGCCAAAATATACGTCTTCAAATAGCGGATTTTACATAAATATGACATTAGCATATTTACTTGTACTTTTTTATGCACTTCACTGAGCATCCCTGACTATTAGAGTTGTTATACTGTTTGCAATCAATTCAACCTTTTAGATTGTAAGTCTCTCTCTGTAAATACGAACTTATAGGCAAACATATATTTCTGTATATTTATGTATACCGAATACTATAATATTATTTCAAATTTGCCTTCTAATAGTTGATCTACTTTGCCGCTGTATATTTTTTCTGAAAGTACAATGTAATGGCAACAATAAATAGTCACGGCGTTACACATCATTACTGCTGCAAATTGAGTTCAAAACTACTGAAAATACTTTTTCTTCGTATTCATCTTGTTGCATGGGCATTGAATTGTCCAACAAATAATTGCAAAGATGCTGCAAGTCAGACTATTGATTTTATTTAATGTTTTGTTGTATTGTAATATATAGAATTTATATTTGTATAATTCTATCAATGGCCATCATTAGAGAGACGGATAGAATTTTTATTATGTATTTTTGATTTTTTTGATTTGCTAACGATGATTTTATGTAGAATAGTTTTTTGACAACTTTTCATATCATTAATAGTTATGGAGGAAATATATACGAGGGCGGTCCCAGAGCTACCCGACCTAACAAAGAAAACACAACAAATTTGGAAGAATTTTTTTTTTTTTTCTCAACATAATATCCTTTTAGCTCTATACACTTTTTTCAGCGATATTCTATAGCTTTGATACCCTGTTTATAGTATGAACTGTCTGGCTCATTAAAATAGCCATCTACCGCAGACTCCACCTCTTTATTGTTGGCAAATCTTCTACCACCAAGCAATTTTTTCAAATTTGAAAATAGAAAATAATCCAAAGGAGCTAAGTCTGGCGAATAGGGTGCGTGCTGAAGCAATTCGAGCTTTAACTCATTGATTTTGACCATCGCAATAACGACGGATGTGTGAACTGGTGCATTGTCTTAATGAAACAACACTTTCTTTTTCGCCAAATGTGGCATTTTTTCTTTAATTTCATCACTTAAACACTGCAAAAAATTTGTATAATACTCGCCGTTGATTGTTTTTCCTTTTTTGGATATAATCAATAAAAATTATCCTACGTGCATCCCAAAAAACAGACGCCATAACCTTGCTTGCAGATGGAACTGTATTCGCCTTCTTTGGACACGATTCTCCCCTTTCAGTCCACTGTTGTGACTGCTCCTTTGCCTCAGCTGTGAAGTGGTGGACCCATGTCTCATCCGTGGTTATGAATCGATGCAAAAACTGGGCTTTATTACTGTGAAACATCCCCAAACACTCTATAAAAACATCTTCTTGCTTCTTGTTCTATTGTAAGAAAACGCGGCATCCATCTTGCACAAAGCTTTTTCATCTCAAAATTTTCGGTCAATATACGATGTATAGCACTTTTTGAAATGCCTCTAATTTCACCTAGCTTACGCACCTTCAGCCGGCGATCATGCAATACCATTTTGTGGATTTTCTTAACCATTTCTGGCGTGACCACCTCAATTAATCGACCACTACGGTGTTCGTCTTGACAGCTCGTACGACCTCGTTTAAACTCTGTCACCCAATATTTTATGGTCGTAAAGGAAGGAGCAGACTCCCCCAGAGTAGAATCTAGTTTGGCTTTAATATTCGTTGGACTGAAACATTTCAAATGAAAGTATTCAATTACATAACGATGACCAATTTTTTCCATGTTTACAAATTCACTGAGGTCGTTAACTTTCGATGGCTCCGAAAAAAAATACTAAACAACGTGGCGCCTTGAAACTTAAAACTTATGTTTTATAAGGTTGCCACTTTGCACCAAAGTTTTTTTTTTCAAACTACTGACGCCATCTATATGTCAGATCGGGTAGTTTTTTCGATGTAATTTCAAATTGTAAATTTGAATATTGCCCTTAAACTACAACAAATGTTTTTGCTATACTATACTATGTTTTCAAAAATATGATCTATGCGAGGCATTACTTGTAATATATTTTCCCTCACGGTGTCGTATTCCACTTTTATGACGCAGATTTGATATCGCAATGACTGTATGTATGTATATTTGTAAGCAGCTAATGAATCAGAATCATACATACATTGTTAGTTCACTCTATAGTAACGACCATAATTACGTACAAGTACAAAAGTATTATGTAAAACTAGTACGTATGTTCATATATAGTTAGAATATGTACGTACGTATTTGTTTTGCACAATGCTAACACAAACAAATGAAGCTGTAAATATGAGATTAAAAGACATTTCAACTTAATTTCACCTGAGTTAACATGTGGCATGTACCTACATTTTATATAGCATAACAGTTATCCCCATGGGTGTAAACATACACAGATATTGCACAATATCGTACAACATTATTGACATTAGACAGGGGCTGATTACATGCATGTAGTACGTATGTGACTATATAATAGTCTAATCTTGGATGCCTATGTGCTTATGTACCTACATACACATACTCGAGTACATTCACATGCCGAATCAGATGGATAATAAATTAACATAAATGTGTATGTGTGTGTATAAATATGTATGCTATATCCCTATGGAACTATGGAATTCGCTAATTCTAAGAAACCAGCAACTAGTTCCACTTCTATCCACTTTCCTTTGTTACAGCTGGCGAATTTAATATGGCGATGTCATAGCCAGCATCGATTGATCCGTTTAAGCGAATAAATAATAATATATTTTCATTCATTGCATTATAATTCTCATATACATATTCATTTAAATTATTTGACATTCGAATCTGTGTACCCATCATCGGGTGTTTTGTATTATTGCTGAGTTAAATGTAAATGGCTTGAACTACTGAATTTAAACATCCAATTTTGTATAGTTATTAAACTAGGTCAATTATTTCAGCCACAAAACTAGTACATAATCATACTAGATCTTAATTTTACTGCAGGGATTACACATATGTTTATATACATATGCCTCTGTGAATCTATTTGGTTTGTTTCAAGTTTCAAGTCGCACTACGGAAATTGACTTGTATAAGTACAGTTGTGTTTAATTTACTGACAATTAGACACACATAACTACGTGCATTAGGAAGCCTCACACGAAAAAAAAATCATAAGAATTGAGCTAAACTTTTTTTATATTCAAAATGCCGACTAAAACTATAACCATTCTTGAGAGGGGATTATTCTCAAAAGAACTTTAAAAATCGAAATTTGTATGCTTAACACTTTTTTCAAAAATTCTAAGGTTTTGCATAATCGTTTATTTTTAGCGGTCCAGATATGTATTTTATTTGTTTTTTTTTTTATCATTTTGAGGATTTTTTTGCAATTTTCAACGAGATTGCAATAATTAGCCATTTTTTTCTCAAAATGTTCCATATCGTGTCAGTTTTTGAAAGGTTTTAATAATTCAATACTATAATAATAATTAATAGATCCTTGAAATAAGTAACAGCAGGCAAGACCTTTCTAAAACTGACTTAATTACGAAAATCAAATGAAAAATGGCAAAGTTGCTCAAAATTTTACGAAAGCTTCATTATGTGAAATTACCAAAAATACATTATTATAGGCAGAAGCCAAGAAATTTTCGAATTATATATAATTTATGACAATTTATTTGTTCAAAAGTAGCGTAAACATACTTTTTTCTTTCAAAATGCAATTTTTAGAGGTTTTTGCAAAAATGATACAGCTCATGATTAGTTTTTTGAATATTTCAAAATATTTTGGAATCATTATAGTATATAATAAGAAAATAAATTTTAAACCAATAGCCGCCGTATCCTAATGTAATGTCCTTAAATCTGTCAACACTTATACGCACACAACGAGTACATGCATGCCCATTTGTGTATGTTATAATGAAAATTTATCAAATAAATGTCCTTTCACCATCATTCTACTAAACAAGCTTAATAAACACTAATATATGAGTATATTGTACTATCAAAGTTGCAAATCATTTACATGCATATGTATGGTATGCAACACATAAGCATCGACCAACATATGACAACGAAAAAATATGAAGACCGTAATTAATTCATAATGAAAATTGCATTACATTAACCACATTCTTGAATAAATGGATTTCATACAATCCATCAATTCAATATAAATTGATAAGTAAAATTGTATTTACATGGTTCATGTATATTCACTATACATATATGTATGTATATGTACATATGTATACATACATAGGAGAATGGATTGTAGGTTGTGGAGACCTATAACATAATCTTCAAATTCCAATTAAGTAAAATATACATAGTTTTAAGTCTGTCACTCTATATTTTACCTTACATCATAGAGTACACAAAATTTTGAAGTTTGTTAATTGCTATGCAATATTTAGTGTATCGTAATATGGCCAGAAGGCAATCCTATTACCAAGAGTAACAACACTAGCAAATCAAATAACTTCTCACACATATCAAATGTACATGTGTGTATGTGTGTGTGTGTGTGTATAGGATAGTTACTAACACAACATGTTTACATTCACTAGTTACATGATTTATACGTGTATGTATATATGCTCCTATATGACTATCCTGATATATAATACTATACACTCATATAGCAGGTCGTAAAAATTTGTGGCTAGATGTATGCGCTCAAAACAGCTAATGGCAACTCATCATTTCGCATGGAAATTATTAACTTTGCACTTCGCAACTTGAGTATG
Source organism: Megamerina dolium (assembly GCA_963854835.1). Taxonomy (NCBI): domain Eukaryota; kingdom Metazoa; phylum Arthropoda; class Insecta; order Diptera; family Megamerinidae; genus Megamerina; species Megamerina dolium. The sequence continues at coordinate 6,011,248 of OY978526.1, read as the reverse complement.
GCTTGAAATTGACTTTAGGCTAGTAGCAAATTTATGATGAAAATCTGATCTTTTATGAATGATATTCTAATATACTCGGTAGTTTTATAGAATGTTGCTTCAAAATTAGACACAGCCCATATACGTAAGGAAACAACGATTTTGATGGTGCTCTTCAAAATCATATTCGTCAAAATATTATTTACATTTTATGTCATTTTCCGACAATGACGATAAGGAAGCAATTTACCTTCGTCAGTATCATCTGCTCTGCCGCAGCACAGCGAAATCCGATTTGCAGAGTAAAAATTTACCAAAAATATCTGGCTTTCAACTACTCCACATAATTTTAACTAGCCATTTCACTAAATAATTCTATAAATTATCGAAATTTATCAATTATTTGTCATTAGACTCATAATGTGACATAAATTTACTCAATGTCGACACCATAAATTTTAATGAAATATCAAATAGTCATATGTATATGTAATTTTATTATTTTAAATACATTAAATTAAATGACTAATGTAGTGAAATGTCGAGTGTTATTATAAAGGGTTATCCATTTCGCGGTTTCAAAAGTATAGAACTAGAATTCGACATCTGTCAAACTGAGTTGTTAAAACAATTTCTTTCTTTTTCAGTTCAAAGTCTGACATTTGCGAAAATGGATCGCTTAACTATCGCACAACGCATTAAAATTGTAAAAACCTACTACAAAAATGGTGATTCTGCCACAGCCATATATCGTGCTTTAAGAGGAGATTATGGTTTACATAATCGTCCAACTACGCAAGTAATTGGCAAAATTGTGAAGAAATATGAAGAGACTGGATCGGTTACAGATATTGTAAGGCCTGTGCATCATCGTTTCGGTCGTACCACCGAAAATATCGCTGCTGTAAGTGAAAGTGTTGCCGAAGACCCGAATGTGTCGATTCCTCGTCGTTCTCAGGAATTAGGACTGTCTTACGGTACATTATGGCGTATTTTGCATTTGGATCTACACCTACATCCATATAAAATCCAGCTCACACAACAACTGAAGCCAGCTGACCATTCACAACGTCGTAGATATGTCGAATGGGTGCTTGAACAACAGGCGGTGGACGGCGATTTTTCGAACAAAATTTTCTTCAGCGACGAAGCTCATTTCTCACTCGGTGGGTATGTTAACAGACAAAATTGTCGTATTTGGGGTTCTGAGAATCCTCAAGTAATTGAAGAGAGGCCACTACATTCACAAAAAGTCACTGCTTGGTGCGCTCTTTGGACCGGAGGTGTGATTGGACCTTACTTCTTCGAAAACGACGATGGAACGACTGTCACCGTCAATTCGGAGCGTTATGGTCATATGATAACCGACTTTTTTTTTGCCTGCTATTGAAGAATACGACTTAGAGAATATGTGGTTTCAACAAGACGGTGCCACATGCCACACAACTCGAGCGAATATGGCTTTATTGCAAGAGAAATTTTCTGGCCGCGTAATTTCTCGTCGTGGCGATATCAAGTGGCCACCAAGATCATGTGATTTGACACCGCTTGACTTTTTTTTTTGTGGGGCTACGCGAAAGACCGTGTTTATGCAGATAAACCTTCAACTCTTGAGCACCTAAAAACCAACATTCGTCACGTTATGGCTGAGATACCGCCCAATATGTGTCAAAAAGTGGTTGAAAATTACCTCAAAAGAATCGATGCTTGCAACAATTCGCGTGGTGGTCATTTAAATGATGTAGTATTTCATACATAATGTCAACGTTCAAACTTTATAATAAAAAAGAAATATCATGATAAAAAGTATTTTATATGTGTTTTATTTACATTTACTTTTGAAACCGCAAAATGGATAACCCTTTAGTATTGTCCGTGTCTCTATACATTTGATATCAAGCTACATAATGTATACATACTCGTATGTACGTATAATGTATATAAACATATGAGAGTGTTCCTATTCTATTCTTAGATACATGTATGATATTTTTTAGTATTCAAATTGAATTACATTTATATGTAACGTTCATTTGTATATAATGTAATGCTTTAGAAATCAATAAAAGGATAAATATCAGCTTGTATACACAATTAATTTCATTTTAGTCATATACAAAAATATACCTGTACATTAGAGTTGTCCTGGTGCATTTCTATATACATTAATGGTCAATAATTTCAATGTCTTTACATGTTTTTCGAGAGCAGCTCTTGCATGCACCAAAGAAAAAATTAATTCATTTGAAAGTCGATTGTTAAGGACCACTCTACTGTGTATGCATATATGTTATGTACAGAAATAAATAAATACCTTCATACATATTTGCTATATTTAATTGAAATTGTTGTCAATTGTAATGGATTTTATGCAATATCATTTGACGTCAGTTATCGACATTTTACGACCATCATTACCATAACCATTAACTTCATATGAAATTACGAATATATTAGTATTCAATGTAGGAATATTTTAAAGTAGGAGTGCTCTACAATAATTATGAAATTTTAATGAATATTGACTTTAGTTTTTCTTTTGTTGCTGTTGTTGTGTTTTACCCTACATGGTATATTCATTTCGGTCATATTTTTGTAAGCACTTAAAGGAATTTGCGAAGGTATCAGTGTCGCCTAAATATTTGATTTAACGATTTTCGTCTGTCCATCTGTGCGTCCATCTGTCTATGTGGCTGGTTTGCACGATAACACCCGCAAATATTGAGCTATTTTGACATAGGTATGAATGGGATTGGTAATGGGCATGATTGCTCAATTGCCACGCCCACACGGAGCAATCAAATTGACTAACCTTGGATTATTTAGAATGTTTGAATTGGTATAGCTCGCTTAATAAACCAAAAAACAATATTTGGCACATATTGTTATGTTAAACTGCTACATATTGTTGAAATAAATGGACGAACCACGCCTACTGTTTTTAGTAGCAATCATACAAAATGCCTGAATTTTTCTTAAATTTAAACCACTGTAACTTTGGCAATCTTATACCTAGAACAACCATATTTGGCTCTTAGATTACTACTGTAGTCGAAAAAAAATCAGCAAGCCACGCCCACTTTTTAATGTTTCTCTCATACAAAGTCAAGAAAATTTAAAAAAAATATATGTGGATTAGGACTTCAACGATAATAAGATTCGTAAAGAAGAGGCAAGCCTTGCCCACTCTTTTATATAACTTCCATGCAAAACCTCGGATTTTGTTCTTTGTTTAAACTGTGTTCAGCTTAAACTCCAGCATAAAAAATATATTCTGCGAAAACCCAACGACTACTACTGCTTAATGCAGCTCCCCTACAAAAACGCGGAATTATCTTAAACTTTAAAACACCCATAAACCCAACTAAACAATGAATGAATGACAGACAATGAAATATGCAGATTCTGTATGGAGGACGATGGGATATCCATACACCTAATCACAGACTACCAATCTGTCTGAACTTGACCTCACAAGAATCAAAATGTTCTTTGAGAAAATAGGAGGATATAATCTCTTCCAATATTAAACTCGGGTATGGCATAATAGATCGAGTCGGACGCAGTGCCATAGACAGCAATTGTCTAGCCCTTTCAAATCTAATCTAAAAACCCCCATAATTTACAAAATACTTCGCCCACTTCGACAACCATATTTCAGGTGTAGATTAGTATTATGGTTTGAAATTATTTCTCGAAAAATTGGTGAACCACGCCTACTACTTAATGTAGCTCCCATACAAATTAGTGGAAATAAAAATTTAAAAAATATGTATAAGCGAGCCAATTTTTTATGTGTATGTATCAACATGTGGGTGCCGTAGCTTAGTGGTTAGTGGTGATTTTCATGCGTTTAATCCCCGATTAAAGCACAACTTTAATATCGACAATATTTTTTCTAATGACAATTTGCCATGAAAAAGCTTCTAAAAGAGTACTCTGTGAGACAAAGCTTAGAAAAAGTGATGTCACCAGCGTTCTGCCGTTCAGAACCGACTAATATAAGTGGGTTCCTTCTAGTGCTGTCTAAAATTTAGTACGCATAACAGTGCTGGAAGAGAAGCTTGGCCAAAGGACTCTTTGGGGCTTATAAGTGCCACATACATATTTATTTAATTTTTTTTTATCAACATGTGCAGGATATAATTCAGTCGGACCAGTCCAATTGTATGGTGATATTTTTCTTACTCGGTGAGGGCATCTTTCATTTAAATTTTTCATATGAGAGCAAGAATTAAAATCAATTAGTAACATGACATTTTTTTTTTTTGGCAATTGAAGTACATTCACATTTCTGACTATTCAGTCTCAGGTTGATATGTTACAAAATTTCAATGAAATGGCTTGCAATTGTATAGTATTTTATACATTGCGTTCAGCTATTTGTTTGGAATTCAACCTACATGAAATTCATATTGTTTGTCTCTGTTATAAGCGTATTTACTAAATCATGTTTGGTCTTTTTAGAACAATATTTATACACACGTGTTTGCAGATGTCGTTATAGGACTAGGAAAAATATAATAATTTATTTCTGTACTCCTAAAATAGCTATTCGAATAAAGGTAACAAATTAATCAGAAATCATCACACATTCATACTCCAAAAAATTTGCTTACTTTTCACTTTACATTCTTATGTACACCTATACCTTTGTTTTAGGTATTTTCTACCCACTATGAATGAAAAAAAAAAACAAAAAAAAAATTTAATCAATAATGCGCTATGATGTGTTTATTTTTTCCTTTGCCATGAACCCATGTAGTGACACTTACATAGAATACAACACTTAATCAATCATTTTGACGTCATGATTGTTACCGTTGTTTTTATAAAATGCTATTTTCTTTTTTATATTCCTCATAAATTGTATTCTTACTTATTTATATAGGTAAGTAACTATTTATTTGCAAATAGGCTTTCTTGCTGCGAATTTCAATTTTCGTACATACTATGTACTACATACAATAAATGTTATGTGAATGTGTGTGTGTGTGTGTGTGTGTGGGTTTGCATTGCTATTGAAATGTAATTACGTATTTCTTTCTTTCATTTTTTTTTTTTTTTGTTTTTGTTTCTCTTTTTTGCTCTATATATTATGTTATTTTTTTTTTTTTTTTCATAACTTCTTCTATTCAATTCAATTTACATTGCCTTCATTCATTTTCATTTTATTTACAATAGGTTTATGTTATAGTATAGGTATATTTTATAAATAGCGTGTATACCAAAGTACATACTCGCACAAATCTAATAAATTTCATGATAATATTTTGCTTATTTTATGCTGTCGTCATGAATATCATGGTGGTATTGCCTTATAAGTCTATATGTATGGTTAGGTTACATTATGTATTTATTGACGAAATTTATGTAAATTTATTAAAGAATTAAATTAAGTTGCTTTCTTTTCGATATGATTAGATTACAAATTAACAAATTTCTATTGAAGCACAGTGATGCATTTTTATGAAAATCGTTGCGAGATTTTTTTTCTTTTTGACACTTACATAGATGTCATCATCAGATATCTAAATTTTTTTTTCTTCTGTATAGACCCAGTGGAAATTGACAGCCTGTAATTATAGTCTACATATTTTTTGTGTCAGGGGTCACAGGTTAGTAATTGCAATAAATCAATTGAAAAAAAAAAAATGTCGTGACATATATTTTTGGCGATTTACTTTATTTTCCTTCTTTTTTCTAATAAGTAGTAGAAGCCTCAATGATACCAACCTAATAAAGGGTTTTCCATTAGGGACATAACAATTTCGTATATTTATATGAACGCACCCTTAAACTTTTTTAATCAACTGTCAATGTCAAAATATTAGTTAAAGTCAACATTTTCATCATGGTAAAGTTCACAAACCAGCAACGTTTCGAAATTATTAAAAATTACTACCGAAATTCTGAGTCGGTGATCGCAACTTTAAGAGCGAAAAGTCATCTTCAGCGATGAAGCTCACTTCTGGCTCAATGGCTTTGTCAATAAGCAAAACAAGTGCTTCTTGAGACACCGTTGCACCCGCAAAAAGTTACTATTTAGTGCGGTTTACATGCCGGAGGTGTGATTGGGCCGTATTTTTTCGTGGATGAAAACGACCGTCGTGTTACCGTTAATGGAAAGCGCTATCGTGCTATGTTGGAAGATTATTTGTGGCCAGAATTGGATGAACTTGACATCAGCGATATGTGGTTTCAACAAGACGGTGCCATTAGCCACACAGCACACGTCACAATCGATTTATTGCAAGGCAAATTCGGTGAACGTGTTATCTCGAGAAATGGTCCGGTCGAATGGCCGACTCATTCATGCGATCTAACACCATTTGATTTCTTTATATGGGGCTTTATCAAGTCACTGGTCTATGCCAACAAGCCAGCAACTTTAGACGAGCTCAAAAACAACATCCAACACGAAATTGCCAACGTTTTAGTCGAAATGTGTGCTAGAGGGGTGGAAAATTGGGTCTAAAGAATCGACCGCTGTAAACGGGCTCGTGTTGGTCATATGACGAAAATCGAATTTCATTCATAAAATTGTATCCACAATAAATATCTCAAATATTTCTGTGTTTTATTAATAGATAAAATTGTTATGTCCCTAATGGAAAACCCTTTATTATTTGTAGATGGTATCCATTAGTAGATATTCATGAGTATCCACTTTTCTTTCAATTGCCGCTTAATTACGACTGCATTAAAAGTACCTTATAAAGGAAAGTACATTTAAAAAATAGAATCAATTAATTTCGTTGATGGCCAAGCTAGCTGGCATAATGGCATAATTTTAATTCCACTGCTTTAAAGATGATGAAAAACTTGAATAGTAACACAAACAACCGACATAATTTCCTACTGGATAGTATCATGTTATATGTTCATAATATGCTATATTACAAAAGCATGCATATTTTCATTTTAATTTTTTTATAGCCAATTTATTGAAAGTATTAAACCTCTGCAAAACAAGCCTACACTATATAGATTGTATATTGTACTACGAGTACATGATGTTGATGTTGATATTGACAGCTGCAAAAGACGAAACAAATTACCATATTTATTTGCAATTTGTTTAGAAAAAGGATTTTACAAATTTGATTAACATAAAAAATGAACTCATACAATCAACCCTTTACTGAAAATAACACAATATATATATATATATGCATATTTTTTCCATCCTCTAAAGGCTCCATTGTATTTTGTATGCGATTATACACAAACATCTATGTATGTTCAGGTGAATATTAAGTGATATTAATTTGTAAATGTAATTATTACTCACAAAATAATATGCAATATTGTATTTTGTGTTCATGTGTATTATACACACACGCACACATACATATGTTAACTAAATTTTGATTATAATCCACACAATTTGAAACACGTAATTTCAAAGGTGACTACAAGAGGACTAATGTTTGAGGGTTTTTCCATCAGTCAGTTGTTAGTAAACCATAAAAACAAATAAATAAATGATATAGCATGTTTCCATTACATGTGTTAGTACTTCTTTCAACATTCTTCAAGTATAATGCTCTTCGAAACCCCTCTTATGAGTTACCACATGCAAAATAGAAAAGCTTCTTATGTGTCATAAATATTATTGGTGACATCATCGTTTGTTTGTAAATAAATAAATGAAAATCTCATAAATTTTCATGTCTTTCATTTATGTTTTTTTTTTTTTTTTTTTGCCATTCATATAAGTATGAGAATGATAATAATAATAATAATGTTATTGTAATAAAAATAACATCATACAGACAAACACAAATGTTTATAATACTATTAATGATAGTCATGAATAATATCTAAGTATAATCAAAATACTTACGTACAATACTCGTATTATATTTTAGTTATGTTAATAGTATGATCCCAAAAAAAAAAAAAACAAACTTTTTAGTGTGAATCAGATTCCATGGGGAATTGTGTAAATAGCTTTTTAAAAGGAAATATAAATGTTAATGTAAAAGTTAATGTAAATATTACTTTATCGTGTCAAATGTCAATTAAAATATTATTCTATTTCGTTACGTGTCCCTTAGCCAAGGGCACAAAAAGGACGATTGTGTCCGTTTTATATTTTGTATATATACATCTTAGTGACGATGGTGATGTTGCTGGTATACACTGTCGGACAAAATAAAGTGCAAAGTAAAATGAAAAAATTCAATGTAGCTTAAATTTTTTTTTATATATTTTTATTAAAAAACGAAAACAGAAATAGTTTATATACTTCAATAACATAAATTAAAAAACAAAAAATGGGAATTCAATCTCTGAAATATAGCACAAGGATAAAAGTAGTATCTCATTGTCAAATTATATTAGACAAAATAAAGTGCAAACTAAAATTTTCAACTTCAATTATTAAAAAAAAATATAAGTTAGTATTTTGTATGGCCTCCTTTATTTTTAATTACCTCAGCCAATCTTTTTGGAATACTTGTTACTAAATTTTTCAATGTATCCTTCGATATGTCTTTCCACTCCTTCTGCATGCTTTCCCAAAACGATTTTAAGTTAGTACGAGAGTTAAAAGGAATTTCATCATCTAAAATGGTCCACAAATGTTCAATCGGATTTAGATCCGGTGATTGTGGAGGCCATTCTAATTTTTCAATTCCATTTTCATGAAAATACTTAGTTGCGATCTTGCATGTGTGCTTGGGATCATTATCCTGTTGGAATATAAAATCACCCAAACTCATTTCCTCAGCACTTCTTCCTAGGTTGGCCATCAAAATGTTGACATAATGCTCACCAGTCATTTTGGTATCTATTTTGACCATTTGTCCTACACCGCTTGAGGAAAAACAACCCCACACCATCAGAGAACTTCCACCGTGTTTAACTGTGTGCGAAACGTTCTTCGACTTCAGTCTCTGCGAAGGCTCACACCATACTCGCTTTCGTCTTTTTGAGTTTTTTAACTCAAATTTAGACTCGTCAGACCAAATAATGCGATTCCAGAAGGATTCTGGCATGGAAATATACTTTTTTGCAAACTCAAGCCGTTTTTTATGTTTGCAGGTCGAAGGAGAGGCTTTTTCTTCTCATAGAAACTCTTTAATCCTTTTTCGTTGAGCCTCCTTTGTACTGTTCGTGAAGAAATATCCAAATTGGTTAATTCTTTTATTTCCCTTGCTGAGTTCAAAGGACCTTTTTTGGCCAGAATTAAAATTTGTCTGTCATCCTGTGCTGTTGTCTTGCGTTTTCTTCCGCAGAATTTCTTTAAACTTTCATTCGTTCCCAAAATTCGATGTTTTTCAACAATTTTTCTGGCTCCAGATATTGATATTTTATATTTTGCTGATAGCTCTTTATACCCATTGCCATTATTACGGTCCTTGATCAGCATATCCTTGACATCCTTCGACAACGGCTTCATTTTGCAAATCTTCACAATCTATTAATCCATATTCTAATTATTTTTATGCCACACACTATTTTAATTCATAAAAATGCATTACCTTTAAATTTCCGGTGTAAATCAATGAAAAGTAGAAAAAATTATTTAATTATTCTCAGCGAAATTGCACTTTGCACTTTATTTTGTCCGACAATGAAACAAGTAACACTACTCTTTGCATGTATAGCTAAAAATAATCAAGAGTGTGTATAATTTTTTTTTTTCATTTGTACACTTTTGGGGAATCCCCCAATTAGAAAATAATATTTAACAGGGATGCAACTATTAATTGAGTACAAAATATTCAAAATAATTTAGGCTTAAAGGGTTTGCACTTTATTTTGTCCGACAGTGTACATATCGTATGTATATAAACTTAGACACATGTATATAAATACGATACAACATACTTGTTTATTTATTTGTACACCTTTTGTGTACCCAAGAGGATTTTGTGTAACAAATAAATTCATTCATTCTTAATTTTTCATCCCACAACAATATTTCTGCTCGTTCAAAAATATATTATAATATATATATATATATATATATAAATATTTATATGAAGACCTAAATGTATGCTTTGTAATTTCTTTATTTATGATTAAAACGGAGCAATGTAATCATCTTCAAATATCCTTAGTGCTCATTATTGCATACATTTACTTACTTATTATATTGCATTGTTTCACAAATTAAAAGCTGAAAAGTTTTGCTATGTATATACAATCAACATTCCCTTTGGTAGGAAAGCGTCTCTCAAAAGAAAACAACATAGAGCAACAGTTTGAAATTAATTTATATGGCATGTAACAAATTTGTTGTCATTGCTCTGTGGGAATGAGAGAAGCTGAAGCTGCCTGATTGTCTCTACTGGTGGCTTGTGTTGCGTATGCAAAACAAAGCAAAGAATATAAGAGTAAACAATGCAAATTATTTGATTCATAGTAAGTAACAAAATGGCATCACAGTGTTGTACAATAGTACGTATAGTAGAGAGTTATTTTACTTCTTGGATACTTTAAAATGTACACACACACACACACACACACACACACACTACAAAAGGTGAATGGGTATGGCGAAAAAAAAAAATACTCATACATATTATACTCATTTATTATGCTATGGACATCGAACTTGATTAGAATAGCAAACTTTCAGTATTTATATTGTAACGTATTCAAGAGGCATGCTTGTAAATAACATAAATAATTCGAATACCATTGGTATAATTTTTTTATGTATTTTAATTTTTTTTTTTTTTCTTAGTACAAACATTTAAATTTACTCTACACGCCCCATATTAACTTGTTTAATTTCCATCAAAAAGTACGAATAAATAAATTTATAAGAAGTAATTGGGCGCATTATACCCTTTTTAAATGGATTTATATTCAGATCACATTAAACTCTTAAATTATCAAGTATGTCCATAGTGGAAGTTGGGGGATTGTGGGATATCTTATTTTTCGAATTTTTGGTATTCACTAATCGTTTTGCATCAAAAATATTGTAGAGATTTTCGCAAAACAAAAAACAGCTTAACAAACTAAAGCAACAAAATATACATGTTCATGATATCAATTTTTATAATTTCAAACACGTTCTGAATCGTATAACATGTTAAACTTCCCCTATACAGTATATATATATATATGCAAAAATGTCTATAGGATGTTTTAAAACTTCATTTATATATTTGTATTCGTACATAGTCATCTAGTTATATCGGTATGCTATGTTTTTTTGAGAAAAATAACAAAAACAATCAAGGAGGTCAGAATGTCAAGAGTTGCGCACTAGTCAAGGGTATTGGAAACCAAATTAAAAAATGTAAGTAAAAGAAAAAAAAATTAAAAAAGAAAAGCAAACAATGAAATAAGAAACTTTTAACAAAAAAAAAAAAAAAAAAAAAAAACAAACCTAAAAAGGTCATAAGGTAGTTTGCATAGATGATATTTAACACAACTGTGTGAAATTATATACACACACACAAAAGAAAACCATAAACGATAAAATTTCATCTTAGGTTAGATATGATAAATGTATATACGATATCTAATATGTAAGACTTTTGATGAATTAAAAACATTTATAAAAATTTTTTTTTTTACATCAACTCCTTAATAAATATATTATAATAATGAGGTATGAGGCTTGAGAAATGTATCCATATGTTCACTGTTTCTATTTATAATTTAATTGCTTTCTGCTCCCAAAAAGCATAACAAGTGGTACAATAACCGCTTAAATATGGTATACCCAAAATTTGAGAATATCATCAGTGTTACCAGGCACTCGTTACCAAAGTAGAGCATAGTGGAACAAATGGAGCAAAAAATATTTGCATTTATAATTGGAGGAATTATCTAAAAGTTCTCTTCTTTCTTCAACATATTGTAATCGAAATCATACTAATGTCTATTATATAGAATGTAGAATATTTTTAAGCGATAATGTTAAAAAAATGTATTACAAATTGAAATTAATCATTAAATATTGAAGTCCTGCTTTCATCATGATTTTTAATGCTCACAAAAGTCCCTAAGTATGCATAGGAATCCAAACTGCTCCATTGTTATATTTTCATACTCTGCAGCAAAATGTTGTTGTTGTTGTTGCAACAAGAAGACGGAAATGCTTTGTTTTGTTCCCGTGCAAAGCATTCCCATATTCTGCTGAATTGAATGGACCTTGGTCGACCACGTGGTCGAGTTCTTCCGGTACATAGACCCATTCCATTCTTGGGAAGCTGCACCAAAATGCTAAAATATGTTCATTTTACTAAAAAGTTTGTATATGAAATTCATGAAATTCCTAAAATTTCTCCATTGCCGATTTAAAAATAATCTACCCCTCTCTTTGTCATCTGACTGATTTCAGATATTTCGGCAAAATTTGTTATGTTTTTTATTTTATGAACGTTTAATTCTACTCGAATCAACCTTGTTCGATCACTGGATACTGTCAATAATAATTGCAACACTTATTTTGTACAACTATATACAGCAACAATGTATTTAATCAACTATATTTACTTTTGCCTCTGATAATGTATCAATGTTTGCGCGATCACTTTCGGAATTCAATTGATTTCATTTCACAACTGGCGCTACTTATACTCTGTGGCAACACTCCAGAATCTTCCTTTATCGTAGTAGAGATTCTTCTCTTTCTTTCTCATTGGCTTGTTTTGGTTATCAGCTATTTCTTTTTGTTGACATTCGTTTCGATGAATGATAGTATTGTGTAATACTATAATTTCTCAAGATATAGATGAACCACACCCCAAAAATCGGGGAATATATTTCAATATAAAACGACCTAACTGTAGAAGTTAGGACAATCATATTTGATGTCCAAATTAACTTTAGATTACGTTAGGTTAGGTTATGTGGCTGCCCTCTCTCTCTGAGAGGACACACTTAGGCTAGAAATGCCCATTGTGATACCACCGAGCTTCTCTTCCAATATTGTTGTGCGTGTTAAATTTGGACAGCATTAGAAGGGACCTACTTATTTTAGACGGTTCCGAACGGCAGAACCCTTGTTACATCACTTTAACTTAGTTTTTGTCACAGAGCTCCTTTAAGAAGAGCATTTTTGACAAATTATTATTGCCGGAAAAATTGCCAATTCTTGCCAACAGGTGGGTATCGTTCGAAAGAAAAATCATTTCGATATTAAATTTACTTTACAATGAGAAATAGTTTTGCAAACATAGATGAGTTATATCCTTAATTTAATGTAACTCCCTTACAAGAACACTGCTACAAATCGTCCAATGATGTGCCGATATGTCGCCCCCCCCCCCCCCCCCCCCCCCCATAATCTCTAAGATATAGGAGACAGCAGTTGCAAATTTACCATTATTAAATGAAGTCGTTAACCCACTTTTGAAATACATTTCTCTTCATATGTCGTTTATAAATTGATTGGCCCATGCTGTGTGTTATACAATTTTTTGCAATCACTGTACAATGCCAGTGTATATAGTGAAAATAGAGTAAATAAATAAAAAGGATAACGTACAACAACAACATTATTTGAATTAAAATTTGTAGGGTGCTCATGTACAACAGTACTATATACATAGCTAGCTAGCTAGATAGATAGATAGATAGTCAGTCAGCCAAATAGATAAGTATCTACAGAGAGACAGATGGAAGAGTGAATAATTTATATTTAAATTCAAATTAGAATTGTATACACACACCTACATATACATACATATGTATGTATATGTATGCTCTTTGTGAGTACATTTACAATGTACTTAATGCTATCGTAAGTAGGTCTGCTGCTGCTGTTGCTGCTGCTGCTTACTATTGTAAATGACTATCGAGTGCGAGTACTCGTATACATATATGTGTGTATATGAAATTTTTGGGGATGATTGGAGGCGTTAAAAGTAAATTATCCGGCATGTTATTGTCAGTATTGCGTGTGTATTTCAATTTAATTTCGTAATTAATCACAAGTGCTAAAAGTAATTGTATTATTTTTAAATTGTAAATACAAGACAGTCAAGTTGAGTGCGGTACTATAGTGTGTGTGACGCAGCAAATAGTCTTATTGTATTTGTATTTGGTTGAATTTATCTTCAATTTCCGCATTTCAAGTGAAAACACAATAAATATATGTGGTATGTAGGTTGATTTCATGTATTAGAAATAATAATACAATTGAGAGCTTGTCTAGACAGTACGTGGAAATTTAATTGTAACTAAAATTTTAGATGGGTATTAAATATTTAATTAATTATATGGAGCGAGCGAGTTATCAAACGAAATTTATACTAATTTTCATTTTAATTACAAAATGACTATACTATGTTATATGTATATTTTGACTATAACATTAATATTCATTAATTACATTTAAACGAATACACTTACAATATTACTACTCCAACATAAATACTACAAATATGCCTGCTTAGTACATTTAAGTACATTTTGAAGTATCAAATTTTAATTAACAATGGCTAATTGTAATTGTAACAACAGCAATCACAACGATTTATCACAATACATCACATCGAACTTAGTATATACGTAGAAATAACAAAATTAATTAAACAAATATCCTTTGGGCGACAACATACACAAATGTTTAAATAAACATGTCCTTGAAGTTGACATCCTTTTGAATTTATTATAGTAGTACGTAGTCTATAGTATGTATGTGTATATTTTGAATGAAAAACAATAATAACTAATTGATATTTTGTATAATTTTACATTTTCTTATTACAGGTGGTAAACACATACATACACCCACCACCCATTATTAAAATATCGACATGGATGAGTTAGAGTGCGAGAATCTCATTAAATCTGTAAAATGGACGGAACCAGCGAATCTGATCTCATTAGCCATACTCGAATTTATAAACGTTCTAGTGATAGGTGGAAATTGTCTAGTTATAGCCGCTGTATTCTGTTCGTACAAATTACGTAGTGTTACCAATTTTTTTATTGTCAACTTAGCTGTAGCCGATTTATTGGTAGGTTTAGTAGTGTTGCCATTCTCAGCAACATGGGAAGTATTTAAGGTGAGTAATTTTCCAAGAAAAACCAAAATTATCTCTTTTTTTTTGTCATTGCTGTGTGTGTGTACATAATAACACAAAAAAAAAAAATGAGAATATTATTTACCGACACTGATAATCTCAATTTAACTTAACTTATTCATAGACGACAACAACTATGAGCACAAAGTCATTGCGTGATTAATACCATCAACAATGTATTGCCAGTGATAATACGGTTAATAAAGACACTAAGCAGCTTTTAGTGATTGATATTTTGCGTTTTCATTTTCTTTTGCCACAAAATGTACAAAAAAAAACAAACATTATATTTGGTTGCGTGCTACGTATGAGTAACATTTAATTCGAATACCTAAAGCAATGACAGAACTTGTGAATTAAATTTAGTATTTTTATACAAACTATTTATATATATGTATTAATACATATTTCTATAAAATCAATTGTATAATTGATTCAATTTCGATTTTTTTAAATTTCCCTCCTTGCAGGTTTGGATATTTGGTGATGTTTGGTGTCGCATATGGCTAGCGGTGGATGTATGGATGTGTACGGCATCCATATTGAATTTATGTGCAATCTCACTTGATAGATATGTTGCCGTAACACGTCCTGTCAAATATCCCAGCTTAATGTCAACGAGAACAGCCAAAATTTTGATTGCTGCCATATGGACGTTATCCTTCGCTATATGTTCGCCACCATTACTTAGTCTTTTTGGTTTTAGTTTTATGGATTCAGAGGTAAGCATTCATTCATTCACATACAAATGTATATAATAAGTCCTAAGAGTATAAAAGGAGTCGAAGAAAATTTGTCTATATAGACAAAAATTATATTTATTTTTGGCTATTCTTTGCATGTATTTATGTGTCTCTTTTTTTTTTATTTCTTTGAGACGCATACATATGAATGTACAAATATGATGACAAATGTAGTTGTGCGTTAGCGTGTGAAAACGAGAAAAGAAATTCATGACTTTTAGCAACACACACGCACACACACACACACACACACACACACACACACACGAACGCACCCATATGTGGCTTTCATTGCTGGCAAGGCTTTGTATCACACAATGTACGGCCATATGTTAAAATTGTGTCAAGCATTTGAGCAAAAAAAAAAATTGTCGTCCACATGAATATACTTACTTACTACTTACTTATGTGGCCATAACAACCGAATATCGATTTAGGCCGAAAATAACATGCTTCGCCAGCCATCTCTGTTCTTCGCTAGCTGGCGCCAGTTAGAAATTCCAAGCGCCGTCAGGTTCTCCAGTACTTGGTCTTTCCACCGGAGGTTTGGTCTTCCTCTTTTGCGTCGTCCTCCAGCGGGTTCCGAATATAACACCTTCTTAGCTGGAGCGTGTTCTTCCATTCGCTCGACATGACCTAGCCAGCGCAGCCGCTGGATTTTGATGCGCTTTACTATGTCAATATCGGCATACAGCTCGTACAGCTCATGGTTGTACCTTATTCGGTACTCGCCACCAACGCAAATAGGTCCAAAGATCTTGCGTAGGACTTTTCTCTCGAAAACTCCAAGTATTCGCTCATCCGAGGTGGAAATTGTCCAGGCTTCAGCGCCATATGTTAGGACAGGCATGATGAGAGACTTGTAGAGTGTAGTTTTCGTTCTTCGAGAGAGGGCTCGTCTTCTCAATTGCTTACCCAGCCCAAAGTAACACCTGTTAGCAAGAGTTATCCTACGCATGATCTCCAAGCTGACGTCATTACTGCTGTTAATGCTGGTTCCAAGATAGACAAAGTCCCTTACTACTTCAAAAGCGTAGTTGTCAACAGTGACGTGCTGTCCAAGACGCCGGGACTCTTTGTTTGTTGACACTAGATACTTCGTCTTGCCCTCGTTCACCGTGAGACCCATCCGACGCGACTCTCTTTCCAACTCTGAGAATGCTGCACTGACTGCTCGCGTGTTCATGCCGATTATGTCAATATCGTCGGCATACGCTAACAGCATGACACTTTTGTTGAAGATAGTGCCATTATGTCGTAGATCAGCAGCTCGTATTATTTTCTCCATAATAAGATTGAAGAAGTCGCACGATAACGAATCACCTTGTCTGAAACCCCGTTCGGTATTAAACGGTGCGGAGAGTGAATATACAGTGGTGAAAATTTCTATAAGTTCAACATAATTGCAAAAATTCTCTTAAACAAATTAATTGTTGTAAATCATTTTGTTCTGAACCATAACAATGAGAGTATTAATGGCAACACACTATGGCCGCATTGTGGTTATGACTTTGGGTGGCCCAAATCGAAATGAACCATAATAAACGAATATATGTGAAAATTAACCTGAAATATGAATTCTTACACAAAATTGTTATAACTTGAAAAAACGTCTGCAAGTTTAGTAATATTATATAATATATATATGAGTTTATAGGAATTTCCACAACTTATATTCTGACTGATTGTGTTGACGGTATGATTTTTTTCAACTCTACGCTGATGATAAAGACAACGACAAATATCCCAATTTCAATCAAAATTTCTTCTTCTTCTTCTTCTTCTTCTTATGTGGCCATAACAACAGATGATCGATTTAGGATCGATTCCTCGCTTGCTGGCGCCAATTGGATATTCCAAGCGCCGCCATGTTCCCCAAGGCATGATCCTTCCAACGGAGGTTTAGTCTTCCTCTTTTTCTGCGTCCGCCAGTGGTTGCCGAATTAAATACCCTCTCCGCTGGAGCGTCATCTTCCATTCGCTCGACATGACCCAGCCAGCGCAGCCACTGGATTTTGATTCGCCTGACTATGTCCATGACAGCCTACAGCTCATACAGCTCATCGTTGTACCTCATTCGGTACTCGCCATCAACGCAAATAAGTCCGAAGACCCTGCGCAGAACTTTTCTCTCGACAACTCTAAGCATCCTCTCATCCGTGGTGGAAATTGTCCAGGCTTCTGCGCTATATGTTAGGACAGGAATAATGAGGGACTTGTAGAGTGTGATTTTCGATCTTCGAGAGAGGGCTCGGCTACTCAATTGCTTAATCAGATCAGTGCCATTATTTCATAAATCTGCAGCTCGTATAATTTTCTCCGTAATAACGTTGAAGAAGTCGCACGATAACGAAGCTTCAATCTTTCGCACAATACGCACGATAAGACTTTGTATGCGATGCTCAGGCGACCTTTCTTATTTATGGGGCAGAGGATACCGAGACTCCAATTATCGGACATGCTTTCGTCCGACCATATTCTGCTTATGAGCTGGTGCATGCAGGTGAGCAGCTCAGCGGCTGAGCGGCAGGCAGGCCATCTGCATCTGCTGCTTTGTTGTTCTTCAGCCTCATTATGGATGAAATTATAGCAATGAAATATTCCCTACAAATAAATATGTATTTTGTTGTTTCTTATTTTTCAATTTCTTAAATTTCAATCCAAAAATGAAGCATTCCCTTCAAATAAATATGTATTATCTTATTTTTTATTTTTTTTTTCCGCCCTTCTCATGTGGAAAGTAAACTGAAAAATACGTATATTTCGAAGAAATACGTTTTTTCGAATTCATTTCAAGTTTAAAGTATTGTTCATTGATATGTTGAATGCTCGAAAGCATTGAAATTGGAAAACTCTAAACTATATACAAATGAGTATACGCTTGAATGTAGTTGTTTTTGCTTGCCATTGGCGAGGATAGATTTGTATATGTAGGTATACAAATGGAAATATATATATATATATATATATATATATATATATATATATATACATATATATATATATATATATATATATATATATATATATAAATATATATATATATATATATATATATATATATATATATATATATATATATATATATATATATAAATATATATATATATATATATATATATATATGTGAATATATGTGGATATAAATACGCATATGGATATTCTAAAATATTTATGTATACGATTCATAAATTTTCATGTAGATAAAAGCAATTCATACATTTGTAATATAAAGGCTTATATATATGGGGCATTGTTTCATATAAAAAATTTCAATGATAATGATTTATATCATTCTTTTGGCTTTTTTTTTCTGTTTACATAATTGATATGATTTAACCTTTCAAAAAGCATCAAAATTTGGCTTTTTCTACGTAATAATAATTTTGAAACCACCAACATTATGTGAAAAATATTAAAAAAATTTTAATATTTACAATATTTTTTATGTAAATATATATTTGTATTGTATATATTCTATAAATATATTTAGAAAAAAAAAAATATATATATATATTTACATATTTAAACAAAAAACATATTTTACCATATGCCACTTTTCCTATATCATCAACGCAGACAACATTAAAAGCAAACAAAGGCATATTGTCACAAAATAGTACATCATCGTGGTATATTATAGCATGGTGTATTTATATTCTATAATATTATACTATATATAGATATGTATATATACGCAGATTTTCATATATATACTCACTCGCATGTATCGACTTGTGTAAGTATATAATGCATTCATGGCATGCATGATACAGTGACTTTCAAAAATTGTTCACATTAAGAGATTAATATTTATCATATTCTTGTACAAAAATTCATAAATTTAATCATATTTATGACTACAATTACAATTTATTACTTTCAATTGGTTCAATAAAATATTTGAAATTGTACTTCTTAATTACATTTCAAGAAATTGTAAATTTTTATTGAATTTTTCAATTATTCATGGATTGGGAGATCTAAGTTAAGCTTAAACTCCCTTCAAATTAATGAAGGAGATTATTTATTCGAATGAAAACGTGATGGATTAAATGATGTGCTCCAGATTCAACTTACGTTATTTCTATGGAAATTTTTACGAATCCTAATTCCCCTGATGAGACAAGGGCCTTAAGTGGTGAAATTGTTTTTGTTTCTGTTAAGTTTTTGAAGAGACTATATTTGTAGCATGAATTATAGCTACAAATATACGTGGCTTAAATAATACGTAGCCGCGTTGGTGTAGAATATATTTTAATGCTTATTCAAGTTTGCGTGACGTAACACTGAATAGTGTGTGTTTGTGTGTGTGTGTGTGTAAATATTATGTGCATGATTGCTATCGTCCAAATCTCAGTTCGATAATCAGAAAAATATTTTTTCAAAAAAAAAACAAAAAAAAATATATAGATAGTATAAATGACGTAGTATAAATTAGACTTGAAAAATTTTGAAACAAAGAATTTCTGCCAATTCGGATATGCAGTGCAGGCGCCGCCACTCTCAAGAGCTGCTAAATAGCATTTATGAATCAAACTGCATCCGAAATATATAATAATATTTTATATTGGGTTTGGCAACTAAATAAGTGCCGATTTCATATATTTTAAATACCTTTTGTTAATTTTCTGATTATTTCTTTCTGACTGTGACATTTTCCCTTGCTTAAAAAGCAAATTCCACATTCGAAAATTCGAAAATGGTCGTTTGAGATCAATTTATGTATGAAAACATCTGGAATTTTATACTTGTCAATCCAATAGAGAGCATTAATGTTGAGCAATTAAATACAGATACTTTTCATACAGCCCTCAAACATGAATATATATGTATGTACATATTTGTGGTATGTATGTATGGTACTCGTATACTCTTGTATCCATAAATTTTGTTCATAACATATTCTCTTTGTTAAATTCGATATTTCATTGTGTCTGTTTGTGCATTGTAATTGATAGCATTATATTTACTTATTGTTGCTGCTGCTGTTGTTATTGTTGTTTGATTTGTTTTCTGGTATTTTTTTTTTCGTGTTTTCATATTTTCTTTGATTTTTGCATTGCAAACACGTGTTTCCAACACTTTTCAAATGTCAGCATCATCATCATTATTATTGCGAAAATGTAATGTTACGCATACTAACCTAACTAACTAACTACATACTCTAGCGCTTCAGTTACCTTTTTTGATTTGCTGACATTCTCTACAAACAGACAATTTCCCCATATATATATATATATATATATATATATATATATATATATATATATATATATATATATATATATATATATATATATATATATGGTATGTTAGAATACTTGAGCGTATATACATACATATTTCATAAATTATGCATGAACTTATGTGTATACATTTTGAGTTTTTATATATTTGTATTTGTATTTGTATATACATACATAGATACAAACATAGTTATTGTTAAAGATATTAAAGCTAATTTTTGTGTCTCTTCCACTTACTATATAGCTAAATAATAAATACTACGTCAAATAGAAAAGTTTTCTTTACATTCTTTTGCTTGTGTTTTGCATTTTAATGGTATTATTTGATGGTGCTCCGCATTGTATGAACGCTACATGTACGAATAGCTGTTGTATCTTGCACTCCAAAAGAGTCAATGGTATATTATGGGTCGATTTTGACATGTCTTCTTAATTGTAAGTTGTCATAATGGTGACGAATCGAACGAAAAATACACCGGCCATCCATAGAAAAATGCAATTTTGAGCGAACGATCTTAAATTTAATACAAAGAACTATAAAGTTGTCGAACAGAAATATTGTGAAAAATTTATACGTCTGCCGATTGTATAAAAAAAAATTTTTCGAGCACAAAACATAACTCCATTTATTAGAAACTCAATGCATAAGCTTGATTTGATCAGATAATGAACAAATTCGAAAATAAGAGCAACCACATAAAAGTCACGTCTAAGTTAAGACACTGAAATTTCAAATTAATGCTCACAAACGTGGCTGATTTTACCGAATGAAAAATAAAATCTAGAATAGACACAATCAGATAAAAACCTTGCCAACGTTCCATACAAAAAAAAAAATTATGGCTCCGAATGTCAGTATTATCGACATTTATTTCTCATATTTCTCATTGGGTTTCATTTATTTACATTCGTATTTGAAAAATGTATTTTTTCTCAATTTGTAATGAAATTACAACTGTACAAAAACCTATTGAAAATGTTAACGAAAATGATGCTCTCTCCTACTCTCTCTTACATTTTCATGTAGATGAGATGTAGATTATTATTATTTTTTTTTTTTTTTTTTTGTTACTATGATTTATCCAAATATCAAAATTGAATAATATCTCGCAAATAGTATTATTTTTATCTTCTTCCGCATACTACAAGCTTCGACTAAATATGACTGACTATGTGCTTACATTTTTATGTGTATTTATGATGAATGATGAATATGAATATTTTCAATCGATATTCGAACATAAAAGATTTATGTTCACTTAGAAAAGTGTTGGTAAATATGTATTTATATTATATGTACAGTTATTCATACTTAGATACATACTTAACTATATATCTATGTACACTATGTACTCATATACATTTACATATCTACGTATAACGAAATTATGTTCTTAAATAAAAATGTCTGCTGTCAAAACTATCTCATAAAGTTCAAATGAGAAAATGACAAGTATTTATCAAAAGGCAAACACGCATAAAAACCAAATAAAATAAGCTGTCATATGATGGGTGCATATACTGATGATTGGTGAAAATATACTTACTATTTACAACTACCTATACATACATACATACATACTACTTAGTTGAAGACATATGATAAGAGACGCAAATACAAAATTGATACATTTTTTTCTTTTGGTGGCCCACATTACTAGTATAGGCACATATGTATGTACAAAGAGACTTACAAACGCGACCACATACACTATCATAAATATATGTATACTCATATACAATAAGGCAACATTTTTCATATTGACTACATCAATATCATTATCGTTATCATTATTATTGGGTACATAGTACATTATCATTATAACCATCATCATTATCATTGTACTCGCTCGGTTGGTTGGTTGGTTGGTTGGTTGGTTAGTTGGTTTGTGGGTTTGATGTTCTATTACTTTTTCAAATCCTTTTAACATAAATTTTATATGTAGTCTATGTTGTGTGGTGTCATTTTATTTATTATGCCATACTTATTCACTCACACTCTCTCTTTCGCTCAATATGTCTCATGTTCGTAATGTAAAGAAAAATAATAGCAAGAAAGTAGATCAGTAATATCAAAGGCAAAATATATAGGGTAAATTTATGTGAATTGAGCATTGTTTTGTCTGACGCCAACAAAATAATTTTCTTCCAGCAAAAATTCAGTTTTTCTCTATACAAGTTTAGCTCATTTCTTTATTAATAGCAAGAGTTATGTATATTTTTTTTTTTCTGAATGCTTAGTAGTTAACCATTAGTTAAACCTCGTTGAGTTAAAGTTATATTTGAGAATTGGGCAGGATAGCCCCTAGACTATCAGTCCGTTGGCCATTAACACTTTTTAACTAAGGTTACGCCCCTTTCAAATGAATGAAGGAGGTCAAATGACCACATTACATTGCACAGTGCCACTTTTTGTGCCACTGTTTGATTCTTTATATTGATCGAGATTCAACTTACGTTGTTCTTATGGAAACTTTTATGAGTCTTAATTCCCCTGATGATGAGGCACTCACCTATGTACAATATGTTCATGCCAGCATTGACGTCCCGATTCCAACAAGTACGGCAATTTGGCCAAAATTGGTGATTCTTTATGATTCTCTTATTCAATGTTTTGTTGTTTAACCACAGTCACAGTGCTCTGTAGAATTAGTTAAACTTTAGTTGTAGAAAACATTGGAATATCAAAATATATTCGCAACCAAAATATGGGGTGACGCTATATGTCGATTAACACCACGGCAAATCAATAGCCCAAATTACATATACTTCCCTTACACATTATACTCTAAATATGAGAGTGGTCCTTAATGTGCAGCTTTCACTTAAGTCTTACTTTCATATTAACTCTTTGATTAAATTGTCACAATTCCATGCAAGAATATAGGAATTTGAGCGGCAGTTCCATGAGATAGGTTAGGTTAGGTTAGGTTATTGTGGCTGCCCTCTCTCTTTGAGAGGACATACTTAGGCCAGAAATGCCCATTGTGGTACCACCGAGCTTCTCTTCCAATACTGTTGTGCGTGTTAAATTTGGACAGCATTAGAAGGGACCTACTTATATTAGCCGGTTCCAAACGGCAGAACCCTTGTGACATCACCTTGTAACTTAGTTTTGTCACAGAGCTCTTTTAAGAAGCATTTTTGTGCAAATTGTTACTGCCGAAAAAATTACCAATTCTTGCCGATAGGTGGGTACCGTGAGATATGTATTTCTTATTTTAACTATGAAATTTTAACAAAATTATTTCTTCATTATGGAAGTCATTTTAGATGAAAATTCAACATACTGAGTCCGAATTCCGAAATATTCTATAAACATTTTGAAAACAAAACTTGCTTTTACACATTATTACATTAGAGACCCCCTATAGAACTCTCCACTTGAGTCTGAGTCTTAATATTTTCGGTGTGCAATTTTTGTAGCTGCTTTCTTTCACTTTCTCTCTCCTAAGAGAGACATTGAGTTAAACACCACTCTAATGTTTCTATACATTTATGACATTTTTATATACATATCGCTTTACGATATTTATATACAAGGGTGTGAATATGTACAAATATGTGAGCATATAAGGGTGTTGGTATGTTTAGACAAAAATTTAGGCCACTACTATTTTCTTAATAAACAAAGATATGAATCACTCATTTCCTTACTACATTTGGATACTTATTATGTTACTTGTAGTTTACAAAAAGGAAATATCAAACAAATTGAACATCTTTTTTGTGGTTGAACTTCAAATAAATTGTACAAATACATAGATAATATTGATAAATGTACATTGTATATACTATTACAATAAACATTTAGCCTAATTTAATGGTAGAGGTAGGGTGAATACAAAAAAAAAAAAATTAAAATGAACATGAAAATACTCGAAGCCTTTCCGTTGTACATATATTAGAGGACCTAATACATTGTCACATTTCCGGAAAATTTTTATATCACATAATAGCCCACAGAGAGTGAGGAGAACACTAAAATGGTTTCACTTAATTTAACTGTCACATAGAATGGGATATATTGGTGTATATTGATTGCATAAACACACTCATACACACACACAGATAGACTGTCATTGACACCAATTTTTAAATTTGATGTTTTGTATTTTCTATTTTGTATTTTGTGTGTGTGTTTTTTTTTTTTTTTTGTCTTGTGCAAATAAGCAGCAAAAAATATGCAACTATTGTCAAAATTTGCTACTGCTACATGTATAGTATATGCTGATATAGCAGCTGCTTATGTTGCTACTGCCATTTGTTCCAAATGGCTGCTCAGCAACACCAGCAACACCATCAACATAGTTGAACAATTGGAATTGTGCCAAAATTAGCGTAAAATAAGGTTCATATCGTATTTTTGTATTATTTTTCGTTTGAGTTTATATTTCGTTTCATCGTTTTTGCTCTTCTTTTTTAAACAACAAAAAAAAGCAATATGTTGCACATATGCCAACATATATTGTATATATGCATATGAAAAGTTTCATAACCGATTTGGTAAACTTGATAATTATTTGCAAAGGATTCACTTTAAGCTAGCATATGTTTCTATTTTCTTCAAAAAATATAAAAATATTGCTCATCTGTTTAAAATTACAAATTTTATTATTGAAAAAACAAAGACCTATTTTTAAACCTACAAAAGCTCAGCATATAAACCCAGCATATGTTTTTTTTTAATTATAGCCAAAATAAATATAGATTCAGTAACGATTTAAATCACCACCACATCAATCAATCAAAAGAGAGCGTGACGTTGGAGCAAGTACATAATTCTTAATCATCAAATGGACCACGCGAAACCACAATGAGATCTGTTAGAGGATATGAGCCCCGATACGGCTGATACCTCTGAGGGCCAATCACAAGTGTTA
The DNA here is from genome assembly GCA_963854835.1 of Megamerina dolium. Classification (NCBI taxonomy): domain Eukaryota; kingdom Metazoa; phylum Arthropoda; class Insecta; order Diptera; family Megamerinidae; genus Megamerina; species Megamerina dolium. The sequence continues at coordinate 5,985,386 of OY978526.1, read as the reverse complement.
CGGACACTGCAACCATACGAGGTCTTTTATACCCAAGCTCGTCTACGACACTAAAATCTCCTCTACCTTTTTAATGAAGGATAGAATTGATCTTGTTGAACTTTAGATGATTGAAGCTGGTGTTGTGAAACTCAGCTGAAAGTGTTTGAGGTGAAGCCTGGCCAAGGCTGTGGATTCGCAAAAGATGTGGGTCGATGTTTCATCCTCCTCCATACGGAGTCTACACTACGTGTCGGAGGTTAATCTCATTCTGTGAAGGTGGTACTTTAACCACTTATGTCCTGAGAAATAGCCTGAGAATAGAAATAGACGTAGATTTGTTCTGCTAAGGCTAATTCCATCAAAAGCTGTATCAAAGATGATGAGGGAGCGGAGACCTGTCAAATTTGTCCATTGTCCATTTAGTATTTGTCGTGGTAATGTTTTTCTGTCATATATTTGCCAGATACCCAGCTGAGCCTGTCGGTGGAGAAGACGAACCAGCTCTCGCTAGTTCGTCCACCACTTCATTGCCCTAAATTCCGTTGTGCCCCGCCACCCATCATAATGTGACCCTATTTTGCATAGATAGTTATTTGTAGGATATGGAAGCATTCGGTGACTAGCTTAGAAGAGAAATCGCATGAGAAGAGAGAGATTTGATGGCAGCTTAGCTGGCTGAGTAGTCTGGAAGTAGAAGTCGTCACCCTTGGTAGAGCCAGATTACCAAGGGAAACCTAGCTTAAAACAGAAGGGCAGCAAGTATTCGGAGTTCGCATATTAAGATCATGCATCTATCAGCAGATGCTGTTTCACCTTAGATTTGGGGCATTTTTTTTTTTTGGAGAGTTTGCATCTCTCCGCCCGACTACCATTTGCCAGCACTCAAGCATAGACGATTCTAAGCTAGAGCCAGTTTCTAGCCGCCCCCACAGAGAGGTTCAATATTGTTATATTCATACCTGCGACCTGAGTTAAAAAGAATGCTTTCTCAAGAAATCTCAATCTGATTTCAAACGACAGCTTCAAATTGAATGAGGCAGAAAGTATTGAGGAATCTCTTCAGATTCATTAGGAATAAATTCGTGTTTTGTATTGCGATATCACTTTATTGTTTTCCATATGAATGAATAATATAATTTCCATAGTAGATAATAGGATGATATCTGACAGCCAGGCGTCCAAATCGTTGAAATCTCGCATTGTAAAATCGAAGAGATCTCGATAAAACGTTTGAGTAGTTCAATGGTAGTTCAATACAAAGTTGTTATGGATTATTTCTAGCGCTCAAAAGAATGCCAAATTTATTTTTAATTCAGACATCACAAACCGTAATTTGTCTACTTAATTTAAATTTGTTTTACCAAGTTTTTATTATTAACATTATTTTCGTTTTTTTTTTCCATGCTTTGAATCTTGGCCAACCTCGAATTGAAGTTAAATGGCCATTGTGGTTGTGTTGCAATACTTAAATACGAGCACTGAACAATAAATAAAATCCATGATTACAAACACACATGCACGGATAATAGGAAAGAAAATATTAATATAGGTATAGCTCAAGTTCATTGTCGCACACGTATTCGTATCCTGTATAGGATATGAACATTGGCGTCATCATCAATCATGCACTTTACATTAAAAATATACTTTTGCTTCGTTAATGGATGTGGATGAATACGTGTGTGCACATGTTATATGCTTGTAAGTATATTGGTTCGTATTTATGTGATGGTGATGGTGGTGGTGGTAAATATAAATATTTTCATTACAACTACCAGCATGCATGCACACTATTCACTCAGGCACTCAGTCAGTTGACATGTCAGTCAGTACGTACATTGTTGCTGGTGGTGTATCTATTTTATTACCTACATAGTAAAAGTCAACAAGTTATGTAGGCGTCTGAGTTTGTACATACATGTAGCTTACTGTAGAAACTTTTCCATTTTTCTGATTGTTAATTTTTGTATAAGAAGTCATTTTAATAAATCACTTTTTGATAACAAATGTATATGAGTATGAGCAAAATATATGAGTGCTATGAATAAAAGATGTTTGCAAACAAGTTTAAAAAATTGTTATTCACTTTCAGTTATTCAAAAATAGTATCGTAGCAATTATATTTCATACAAAGTTCCAAAGCATTTCTTTATAGTTGTCAAATGTATATATACATGTTGCTTACTTACAATATCGAGCAGCAAGAATATTTTTAGATAAAATTGTACAAGTTTTTCTTTTAAACTTTCCTAGAACAACTAAAATAGTTTTTCATTTTATTATTATTAGTCGGTTAGATTGATGTGGGTGTCATCTTTGCAAGACAAACTTTTATCAGTGAAGACTTTATGTCAATTAATTGCTGTTATTGAAAATCTTTTCAAACGATTTAGTGTAATTTATATAAAGAAAGAGTGTCTTATGTTTCACAACAACAGATTTAAGAAATATAAAATTTAATACGAATTATTTGTAAAAACTATACTCTTCCTACTACAGAGCATATGATATAACCGTAATAAATATCATATAATAATAAGGATATTAAATATAAAATAACGACTATATTACGTGTTTGTTTATTATTATTCTTATTGTTATTATTATTATTATTTCTTTTATCATTATTCTTATGATCATCATCGTCATCATCATCATCATCATCATCATCATTATTGCTATATTCAGACCATTCGGTTAGGTACATATATTAGAATGACATTTTTATAACAATTTTCTTGCAACTTCAAGTTAAAATGCTATGATGGCAATGGAATACCAATAGCAACAAATAATACTTGGGTACCTACTAAGCATAAATTGTAATGTTATAATAAACGTATGAATAGTCATGTATAGCCATACAAAAGATATATATATTGTATAGGTACAATACCTAACAACAACAAAAAGTCTAAAAGCCAAGCAATGCAATCACAAAATAAACATTCTCAGCTAAAGATTTCGTACACACACACACACACACACAGAAACAAAGTGAAGTCGTGTGCATACAACATGAAAATCCAATAAAATATAAAATGCATTACGATGAAAAATGAAAGCAAAAATATTCAAAGTGGTTACTTTGAAACGTGTTAGCATTGATAATGTGGTTCCGATTGCAGCAAACATGCCGCATACGTGCATACTCGATGGCACTGCAATTGCCAATGCTATGATTTGTTTCTGTTGTTGTGTGAGTGTGTATATAAATATTAGAATTTTTCAAAATGCTTGAAAATAAAAATAAATATTATTTTTTATAAATAAAAATTAATGTTTCAAATACTTAATAAAACAAATTAAGAAAAAAAAAACATTACAATATAATAAAAAAAAAATACAGTAAAATAGGTTAAATGACAATTTTTTGAAAAGGCAGTTTTGAGTCAAAAGAATGTGGGTTTAATCAGCGGTATTTACTTTTTGAATATTTTTTGCCGTTTATTTTTGAGAATTTTTGTAAAATTTGAAAATTTTCATTAAAAAACGTTAGTGATTAAAATGGATTAATTATTGATAAAATATATAAAATTGACATTTTTAAATATGCAATTTTAAAGTCAAAGAATGTGGTATTAATTTTCAATATTTTGATTTCTTATAACTTTTACGGTATATTTTTGACAATTTTTCAAAAACCCCATATTTCATTAAAAGCAATAACAGAGCATGAAAATTAATTAATAACAGCAATTATAATTTCTAAACATGCAGTTCCAAAATCAAAGAATGTCGTATTAATTTTCAATATTTTGATTTCTTATAACTTTTACCGTATATTTTTGACAATTTTTCAAAAACCCCATATTTCATTAAAAGCAATAACAGAGCATGAAAATTAATTAATAACAGCGATTAAAATTTTTAAACATGCAGTTCCAAAGTCAAAGAATGTCGTATTAATTTTCAATATTTTGATTTCTTATAACTTTTACGGTATATTTTTGACAATTTTTCAAAAACCCCATATTTCATTAAAAGCAATAACAGAGCATGAAAATTAATTAATAACAGCAATTAAAATTTCTAAACATGCAGTTCCAAAGTCAAAGAATATCGTATTAATTTTCAATATTTTGATTTCTTATAACTTTTACCGTATATTTTTGACAATTTTTCAAAAACCCCATATTTCATTAAAAGCAATAACAGAGCATTCTCATTTTAGAAACAACATTTAAGGCAGCGGAAATAAATGCAACGAAAATCATCACTGTTATTGCAAATGCGATCGACATTTCCACACATGTTGTGTGTAGTATTTTTCCCCACTTTTAAGTCTCTAACATGAATAGCAATTCAAAACGAGTGATGACATTTATAGCATCAATATTATAAAATTTTACAAACGAACCGCAAAAAGGAGTATCACAATGAAAGTATTACATTTCATTTATCAACCTTTGTGCATACAAATGCCTATATATTGTATTATATATTGTACCATACCATACATACATACAACATTAAGGTGATATGGTAGGAGGTTAATAGGGTTGGTTGTTTGGTTGGTTGCCATGATTGGCCGATTGTATCATTATCTGAGTTGAGTGGATGATACGTTGTATAAGTGTAGTTTAATATGTGTACTCTAAATCCAAATAAAAAAGGTATGAACAAGTTATAAAAAATATTGTGACAGCATTGCACAAAAAAAAAAAACATCGCTGGATAGATATGTATATGTGTTTGTGGATACATACAAGTTTATGTATGAGAGTGTGTATATATGTAAACGTAATTTACACAACAAAAATATTAAAATTGAAATCAGGTCGCTCGATATAAGCCTTTTGCAAATCGAATTTCAATCATGCAGCCTCATAAAGTGTATGCAGCTATCTTTAAGTAACATATGTATATAAACATTCATGTTGGTAAACATACTAGTATATACATTAACGATTAGTATATAAACGTTGTTGCTCTATATAAGCAGACATGCATTTACCCTACATTTAGATGAATCAAGGGTAATGAGAGCTACACACAAGTCAGCTATATATATCGTATGGATGTATATGAACAGAATCATACGTGTGCATATGAATATCCGTTTTACTATAATCGATTCTTCATAATGGTCTATGTGCATATATAATATGTGGTATATTTTGCATGAGTGAATATACATTTTTCTATTATTACGTACCATTATTGTATACAGAGATGGTTATTAGTAGTATGTAAATAAAAATTTTCATTTCAATCAATTAAAGTCCAATTTTCAAAATTTGAATAAATTTCTAATATAGTTTTTATTGAGTATAAATTAATTTTATTAAAATCGGATATGTTGAATTTTGAAAAAAAAAAAAAAAAACTTGTTCATACTATCAATGTTGAAAATCACTTTTTTATTGCATTATAGTCCTACGCGACAATTTTTACTCTTTCGAGTCACTTTATCTTTGACTTGATGGATTTCATTTCATCGAAGGAAATTAGAGTTTCACTACTTTTTTGGACTTGTTTTGTTCTCGGGAAAATGTTTTTTTCGAAAATTCCTACTTCCAATTGTCCAACTTGTCCAAACTCAGTGTAAAATTCTTTTTATAACACAGTTTCTTTAATAAAAATCTGTACAATTCCATTAATGCATCATATTTGTACACATTACGCCCTTAGCTAAAAGTGATCAAATCGAATTGAATTGAAAAGTCTATAACAATATACATATGATATACAAATACAATACATAAATTCACATAGTTAATTAAATTGAATCACATTTGTTGTTTGTGCTGTTTTTGTTCCATTCTCATTGTTCTTGAATAGCCTATGGTACAATCGACCTATGCACGGGGAAATTATACGCTTTATTATGCTACAACTACAACAACAGAAAGTTCGTCAACACAAAAACAATATCTACAGCATCAGCACCAGCAGAAACAACAACAGCAACAACAACAACAACATCAGCAGCATTTATCAGGAATTCCAATACCATCACCGTCACATCCATCAGCAGCAGCTGCAGCAGCAGCAGCAGCTGCAGCACAACCACCATCACCATCATCATCATTATTACCATCAAAATGGCCAACATCATATAATCCATATAATCCATATGATCCATCATTTGCACCATTAGATACAGAAAATTCAGATGTATCATTGTCAATGGATGCAGCTGCCACAGGAGTTATAACAACTTGGGGATCGAATGAAATCGATGCAATTACAGATGCAATGGCAGAGCTCACCTTAAAATCATCAACAACAGAGACATCACTAACAACTGAAGCGGCCGATAGTGAGAACGTTTTATCGACGGCAACAATAGCGAATTACACAAATAGTGGACCACTGCCACCATGCCCGTGGAAATGTGAATTGACCAATAATCGTGGCTATGTCTTATACTCAGCATTTGGCTCATTCTATATTCCCATGTTTGTAATGCTCTTCTTCTATTGGCGTATTTATTTAGCAGCTGTACGAACAACACGAGCCATAAATCAAGGTTTTAAAACAACTAAAGGTGAGTTATCCAATATAATACATAGATTTTTATTCTTCATTTTTAATTTTTTTGCTCCAATTTCAACACTTGTACGCTCTTATATTTTGGTATTTTTTATTCAAAATTTTATTTTTTCTACCTACATACATACATACATATATTTGTATCGTAGTATGTCACTTAGTTTCATTACTTACCATATATATATAAAAAATTGACATTTTATGAGTATGTAAAAATATATTATAGCAATCAATTACTCATACTTTTTTTAAATATTATCTAAAATATTACACATTTTATACATATGGCCTACACATTGTGATTATATTGATTAGTATTCGCAATCATTATCACTAGTGATGTGTCCTTTTGTAGTTTAGATTTATTCTTCTCGTTCTTCTTCTACTTGGTCTTCTCTTCTTCTTCTTGTTATTCATGATACTACACCTAATACTTGACACTTCATTTTTAGATATTTTTTTTTAAATTATTTTCCACATATTCCACATATTTTTGCTACATAATTTGTATATACATGGGTAACCGGAAATAGCGGAGACAACTGTTTAGGGCGAACCCATAATTATTCAAAAGTCTACAGATGTCTTCTATGACATGCCTCAGTTCCTCTACTATAATAAGACTCAATTCAAGCGTCACTTTATGTAATCAAAATTTTCCAAAATAGCCTGCCTTTTAATTGAGGTCTGAACAGAACGACCGGCATTCGTGAAAAATAATAAAATTGTTTTAAAGTAGTATAACATTTGGATAGTTTTTGCATTGTGTGCCATATATTATACTTCTTAGAAAAGTATGAAAATGTTCTTTTTATAATCAACCTAACCTATAAACTATTTCTGGTTATTCTGTATATCAAAATTAAGCCAATCAAATTATTTCAATAACACCAGCTACATTTAAATATAAAATAAATTCTAAATAATTGCACATTCTCTCGTATATACACATACATACACATCGAATGGGTTGTAATTATCATCGCAGCAAACATCTCTCCTTCGTCTCGAGTATCTAGAAACATACCTATACACATATATTCTCTCAGCGTAGTATTGTAGATTCATTAAAACATAGAATCATAATTTATTTTCTATGTAATCTAATGTATTTACTTCAATTTTTTTTTTTTATCGTCCATGAACAAATGTTCTGTACAAATTTCCAGCAAAAATTAAACTTTGTCAAGTTTGTTAACGTTCTTACTTGTAATTTTGTAAAGTTGATTCCCATTTGTTTGCACTTTAATTGCATTTACTTACTTGCTTACAATTATACACACACACACAAACACACACAGTCAAAATAAATATTCCAATAGTGACTACCATCATACATAAACATATATAGTACATATGAATATTGTAAAAACAATTTTTCATAAATAGTTACTTATCCTAATAAAACAACAATTTAAATCGTAGTTTAGTATTAGTAGTGTGATTACATAAATTGTATTTTATTCATATTAAATTACATTTTAATCTACTTATTCATATATCATATGCGAATTTTGTGCATAGTTTTTTCTTTGGCTTATGATTTTAGTTTAGAAACAAATTGTATTGTAAAATAAATTTCAAATACCATAACAGACATACATACAAATCTATGATGGTATGTATTGCATTTTAAATATAAGTATTATAATATGTATAATATCATAAATGAACTCCATCAAATCCAATTAAATAGTTAATGTATGTAAAATAGAAAATCTGTAAATGAAAAAAAAAAAAAAAAAACTGTCCTAAAAACTAAATTTCCCTACCCAAAACAATTTGCTCTCCCACTCTCTCTCTCTCTCTCGGTATATCACTATCTTTGGGTAAGTATACAATATAAGTGCTGCTCCATGTAGTCCTGCGGCACTATTAAACACTATTATTAACATCCACTTTGGAATAAGTTTTATGCGTTTGTTAAAATTCGAATTTTCCATACAATTTGAAACTTTTTGTTCCACAACAACAACAACAACAACAACAACAACATGGCCTAAAGGCTTCAATGAACGATAAAATAATTCGATTAATTCATTCGCTGTATATTAAATGAAAGTTGCTATATCTACTATTTAGTTGTTGAATATATTTGCGTGTTACATTCTTGTTAACAAAAAAAAAAAAAATTTTTTTCTTTTTCGTTGATTTTGAATTCTAAATTTACTAATATGAAATGAAAATCAACACTTATTCTGCAATTTTGGATAATTTAGCACATTCTAGAATCTATAAATGAATACAGTGACAGCAGTATCACAACGACGGCATTAAAATCTAATATATTCCGAATTTCACTTTCAATCGATATTGATGCGATGTTGCATGGAAATTATTAATCTCTCGATTTTTTGCCTTTCAACAGTGCAGCTTCAAAATGCGAAAACAAGTTTAGGGCAAAGAATTTCTTATTCAAATAAATATTAAAATCAAATGATCAAATTGATTTCGTCGTGAAATAGAATTTATAATAAAGAGCTGCGAGAATGTATCATATTTGATTTTCGAATGATTCTCTTTACTTTCAAAACATATACAATATTTGCAAAGCATGTCTAAATAGAATGAGAATGAGAATGGAATGATTTTATTCATTTTACTCATTCGAATTTGTATTTGCTTAGAGAGAATGAATGAGCGATTCTATTATAATATCAATAGAGTGTTCTGAAGATACAAACGAATAAGAGGGCGGTCAACACATTTCGGAACATTTTTCTTTATTCCTCAATATAATCTCCTTTTAGCTCTATACACTTTTCCCAGCGATATTCTACAGCTTCGATATCATGTTCATAGTATAAACTGTCTAGCTCATTAAAATAGCCATCTACCGCAGACTTCACCTCCTCATCGTTTGCAAATCTTCTACTACCAAGCCATTTTTTCAAACTTACAAATAGAAAATAATCCGAAGGATCTAAATCCTGCAAATAAAGTTCGTGCTGAAGCAATTCAAGCTTTAAATCATTGATTTTTGCCATCGCAATAGCGGATGTGTGAACTGGTGCAATGTCTCGATGAAATAACACTTTCTTTTTCGCCAAATGCGGCATTTTTTTCTTTAATTTCATCACTTAAACGCTGCAACAAATTAGCATTATACTCGCCGTTGATTGTTTTTCCTTTTTGAAGAGAATCAATAAAAATTATCACACATGCATCCCATAAAACAGACGCCGTAACCTTGCCGGCAGATGGAATTGTCTTCGCCTTCTTTGGACACGATTCTCCCCTTTCAGTCCACTGTTTTGACTGCTCATTTGACTCAGGTGTGAAGTGGTGCACCCATCTCTTATCCATGGTTACGAATCGATGCAAAAACTCGGCTTTATTACTGTGAAACATCGCCAAACACTCTATAGAAACATCTTCACGACGTTGTTTTTGTTCTATTGTGAGCAAACGCGGCATCCATCTTGCACACAGCTTCTTCATCTGTGGATGAAGATTTCTGTGGATTTTTTTTAACCGTTTCTGGCGTGGCCACCTCAATGGGTCGACCACTACGGTGTTCGCCTTGGCAGCTTGTACGATCTCGTTTAAACTCTGCCACCAAATATTTTATGGTCGCAAACGAAGGAGCAGACTCATCCAGAGTAGAATTTAGTTCGGCTTTAATATTCGTTGGACTGAGACCTTTCAAATGAAAGTATTGAATTACATAACGGTGACCAATTTTTCCATGTTTACAAATTCACTGAGGTCATTAACTTTCGATGACTCTAAAAAAAAAATACTAAACAACGTGACGCCTTGAAACTTAAAACATATGTTTTATAGGGTTGCCACTTTTCACCAAAGTAATTTTCTTCAAACTACTGCCGCCATCTATAAGTCAGGTTGGGTAGTTCTGGGGCCGCCCTCGTACATTCCTTAAGCTCTCTAATTTATAACTTTCAGAAATTTAGTTAGTAATTTTAATATCGAACTTTTCGAATACAACTAATTTCTTGTAGGAATAAAAAAAAATTATATTTGGGTTTCTCCATATGGATGGTAGAGGGGTCAGCAGGGAATTTTTAATTTTGGAGACATTTCTTCTTTCTTCTTTAGGCTGGAACTAATCTTGATATTGTTTTCTGTTGAAAAATTATAAATTCCACGCTGCGTAAGAAAATATTGTCCCACTGTTTTTAAATATTTTCTTATCATGTTGAAATATTTTCATTTTATTTTTATTCATTTCAGCATTCAAAAATGTGTACTCGTGTATGCTTTTAAATTATGGACAATACATATATACACATTTATGGTTTTAACAATCGATGAGATATTTCTACAATATATCTCAAATGTATCTTTATGCGAGCATATTGTGCATATACATACATACGATACTTTCATAAATAAGTACTGCTAACAAAAATGATGTCAACATCATTATCGTTATATTCTATCGTTTTCAATGCATTTTGACAGAAGAATTTATTTTAGTTTCTCTTTTTCACTCACTCTCTCACTCGTATACATATTCATTTTTCCTGATACTAGCTGTGATATTACATGTTACAGTTCTCTACTTTGTTTTTTTTTTTTTTTTTTTTTTTTGTTTTTTTATCTCTTGGTGCTGTGGATAAATCTACTTCCAGTTTATAGTTCATTGTGCAAGTATTTTTATCATAATTTTTTCCACCTGCATTTGGAAATATGTAGGTATTCTATGTTGAAATAAATATTGCAGGGGAAAAATGAATAGAATTGATAGATAAACCATAAATGATATCACTACAATAAGAGTTGCTAGTTATTGATCATTTTTGTATGATTTTAAAATAAATGAAAATATATTTTTTTTAAATATTATATACATATTTAGGTAAGTAGGATTGATTAACCGATTTTCTATTCTACGAGTTTTCTTAATTTTTTAGAAAATGTTTTCATATTTTTCATTTTCTTTCCAAGATACTGCCGGCATTGTAACCAGAATTGTTTTTCCATATCAAAAAACCAGTTTTGAACTTCTGTGATCAAAATAAATGTCCTATTCGCTTAGCATGTACTCCACTTTTCCAATGTTTTCCATAATCAATCAAGAAAATCCAAAAACAATATTTTAAATTTATTTTCTTACTTCTCTAAAGATATTATTTTCCAAGAACAGACAATCAGAGACATGCATAAAATAAGCCAATAGTGCCAAATGCCACTAAAAAACATTTTGACATTTCCCAAATGCCAAAAGTTGAGTTTATTTCAGTAAGCCTTAGGAATGTTCTTTCCCACCATTAATTTTAGCATATATGTACTTAGTACTCAACACTCTCGAAAACAAACAAATTGCAATTTTGCGCCAAAATAACAAAACATAAACAAACAAAAATGCCATCACTTTATTTATCCAACATTAATACACTTATTGAAGTTTCGTAGAAATAATACCGACCAGTAGAAGGTACTCAGATCATGATGGATATCAATTTACTCACTAACTAGCGAAAGCATTGTTGAAATTCTCATACAATTATCTAGAAAATAGCACAAAGCACAAAGTAAGCCTATTGCTTCATGTATTTCGTGGAAAATCATTAATATTTGAATGCCTGAATTATACTACTGAATATTACATTTCATTGCCAATAATAAAGTGGCAGAGCAGGAAGTGTCTTACAAATTCCAAATATCAAATAGTAAATAGAATAAGTTCAATCAATTTGGAACAATTTTTATCAAGATGAGAGCTGGTGGCATTTGGAAATTTGTGTTTAAATTCAATCTGAGATATCTACGTAACATCTAACCCTAATGTTTGTTAAGATTTTATTCAATTGAAATTTATAAATTTTTTGAAAAATTGTATTATTATTGAAGCCAATGAGTTGAAGATAAACAAAAATATTAAAAAATAATAATAACAGAGATAAAAAATAATAAAAAAAATAACAAAATTAATCCGCAAACCACAATAAGTTCAATTTGATATGAAAATAGATTTATTACTGGCACCCACACACACACACCAACACACCTTTATTTGTATATTCATATTAAAAAGGTAGTAGCAGCAGAATATCAATGCTATTGAATTGAATTTACATATTATTTTATATGTACATATATATATATATATATATATATATATATATATATATATATATATATATATATATATATATATATATATATATATATATATATATATATATATATATATATATATATATATATATATAAATAAAAAATAAATATGTGGCACTTAAAGCCCCAAAGGGCTCATTGGCCGAGCTTCTCTTCCATTACTGTTGTGCGTCTTAAATTTTGGACAATATTAGAAGGGACCTACTTATTTTAGCCGGTTCCGAACGGCAGAACACTTGTGACATCACTTTTTCTGAGCTTTGTCACAGAGTTCTTTAAGAAGCTTTTTCATGGCAAGTTGTTACTGTCGGAAGAATATATATATATATATATATATATATATATATATATATATATATATATATATATATATATATATATATATTATTTTCCATATAAACACTTGTAAATGCAAATAAATGAAACTTTTAACACTTTTCAAAATTAATTTTCTCGACAATTTTCAATTTTCTATTTGTTCTTCAATGAAATGTTCAACAATCTTCATTTGATATGATAAACAAATTGAAAGATTCCATACAATACAACAAAAATTTGCATTCATAATTTATTTTGTTTTATCTTGTTTATTTTATTTATTTTATTTTATTTTTTATTTTTTTTTTTATTGCTCTTACGATTGCCTACTGAGTACGCCAACTCATAGCAACAAAGGGTAAAGTTCGCAAAATTGTTGAAAATTTCAATTCAACTTTATGTACTAGTACGTACACACTAAATGTCAGTCCCTAAAATAGCATTGGCAACACACGAGTACATGCAAATGAATATAAATAAAATTAAAAAAAAAAAAAAAACTAAGCGATTACTAGCTAGCATATACCATAAAGGAACAAAATAACAATTGTCTTGAAATTAATAATTTGCTTAAATTTTGCGAACAACCAACATACAAACGTACATACATCAGTACATCTATTTCACTGCACAACTAACATAGAGTTGAATGTGCCATAGACCGTAGTCATCGAAGAAATGTTCAAAAATCCGCTTTAGCAAAATGTACTTGAATAAAGTACTTCATTGAATATTTTCATAATTTCATTAAAACTCGACACAAAGACACTCCCAATGGAATAGAATTTGGAATGAATGAATTTTCTATTGATTTAAACATTAGACAGTGCACAGTGTGAGAATACTTATAAGGAATTTTCTTTAACAATATATATCTTAGGTACTTGTAAGGAATTATTCACTTTGTACTTGTTAATTATATTTACACCACAATCAATATTACAGGGTTATGCGATTGAAGTGTTACCTATTCAAGTGACCATATCTTTTTTGTGTGAAATTATTTTTTATTGATTCAAATTACAAAAATTGTGGAAATAATCAACATTTCAAAATCCAGTTGCAAGCTGCGCGAATGTGATTTTTCGGAATTTTGGCCCATTCCCGAACAATGACTTTCTTCAGCGCATCCATACTGGCATACTTTTTAGTCCACACACTGCTCTCCAAAATGGCTTAGAAGAATTAGTCCATCGGATATGCATCTGGCGAATTCGAAAGCCATTCTATGGACGAAATGAAGTGTGGAATATGATTTTTATACCCTGCATAATGCAATATTTATGGTATATTCATTTCGGTCAGATGTTTGTGTCCACTTGAAGGAATCTCCGGAGATATAGACATGGATATATATTCGTGATCAGCGTCGATTAAATTTTCGATTTAACGATGTCCGTCCGTCCGTCCGTCCGTCCGTCCGTCCGTCCGTCCGTCTGTCTGTCACCTGGCTGGTTCGCACGATAACTTGAGTAAATATTGAGCTATTTCGATGAAATTTGGCATAAGTAATCTATGATCCAAGGGTACGGAGGGGATTGATATTGGGCATGATCGGTCAATAGCCACGCCCACACCAAGCATTCAAAGCGACTAACCTCGAAATTTTCAAAATCTTTAACTTGCTATAACTCACACAATATACCACTTGGGACAACAATATTTTGCACATAGAGTTATATTATACTACTATATAACCTCACCAAAAGTGGATGAGCCACGCCTACTTTCTAGCGTAGCTCCCATACAAAGTGTCTGTACTTCTTTTAAATTGAAACTGCTGTAACTTCTACAATCTTCTGTCTAGAATAACCATAATTGACACTTAGATTAACACGGTAGTCAAAAATAATATGGCAGAAAATCAATATGCCACGTCCACTCCTTTTTGGGTCTCCCATACAAAGTTGCGGAAATTAAAAAAAATGTTACCGGTTATAACTTGCAAACTATTCAGCGTAGAATAACGAGATTTAAGGTGTGGATTAGCATTGTACGAGCAACTAGGCTTACAGAAAATGGGCGCACCACGCCCAGTGTTTATCGTAGCCCCCATACAAATTTTAAATTGAAACAGCTGTAACTTCGGCAATCTTCTGTCTAGAATAACCATAATTGACACTTAAATTAATATCGTAGTCGGCAAAAATCTGGCAGAAAATCAGTGTGCCACGCCCACTCCTTCATGGGTCTCCCATACAAAGTCGAGTGAATTAAACTAAAATGTTAAGCTCCATAGCTTACAAACCATTTAGCCTAGGACAACGAGACTTAGGGTATGGATTAGTATTGTACGAGCAACTAGGCTCACAGAAAATGGGAGCACCACGCCCAGTTTTTATCGTAGCCCCCATACAAATTTTAAATTGAAACAGCTGTAACTTCGGCAATCTTATGTCTACAATAACCATAATTGACACTTAAATTAATATCGTAGTCGGAAATAATCTGGCGAAAAATCAGCGTACCACGCCCACTTCTTATTGGGGCTCCCATACAAAGTTGAGGAAATTAAACAAAAATGTTAACTACTATAACTTAGAAACTATTCAACGTAGGACACCAAATTTAAGGTGTGGATTAACATTGAAAAATTAATTGGATTTACTAGAAAGTGGTAAGCCACGCCCACTTTTTATATAGCTCCCATACTAAGCCTCGGAATTATCTTAAAATCCTTTTACTTCGTCAAAGTCAACCATATTTCGGGTGTAAATTAGTAGTATATGCAAAAATTGTTTCTCGAAAAGTGGAAATAAAAGAAAAGTTGGATATTCGACTAAACTTTTTATATATAAATCTACATATGCAGGGTATAGTTTGGTCGGCCCCAGCCGACTGTAAGGAGATTTTTTAACCATTCTTGGTTCACACGAACTTTTTGTGACGGTGCCGACTCTTGTTAGAACGTCCATGCTCTACGAACGTCTAACTTTTTGGTGCTTTTGTGTAAGATAGAGTGCCTTTTGGAACTTGTAGTGCTTTATCTTGAGCTCATTTTGGAATATGCGTCGATACACAAACATTTTATTCACTTTGAGATGTTTGAGCTCACGAACAATAGCTGGTTGTGATTTTTCAGCCAAATATAACGCAATCACACTATTACGCGTGAATTCCATTTCGAATAACTTTTGTTCTATACAAAATAAAAAATATATACAGCTGTTATTGGTATGAATTTCATGTAGTTGGCAATATCGGTTTAACAGATATACCTGTGTGCAGATGGTACCACTTCAATCGCCAAACCCTGTATATAAATTTGTAATATTTGAATAGATAAATAGCAAAAGAAGATTAATACACAAAGTAATACAAGTGGACATATTGAATATTAATTTAAGCGCAAGATAATTGTTTTTATATTTATATAGTAGTTACAATGACATGTACAAGTAGAATGGGTCGATAGGAAAAATCTTTTAAATATTAATCTCTTCATTGTAAACTTTGTGCGTGGTAGGGTGTTAAGTACTTTTCGGATAAATTGTTTGAGAGAGAAAACTAATGATAATCGGTCGCACATCGCACCAGTCTGAAGAGGACTACTGCGCAGCTATAAGCTAAAAGATGAAGGTAAGGTGTAAATTTGTTCGTAAAAAATCTTAAATTGAAAAAATTAGAGATCAGTCAGTAATAATTTTAAAAAATAAATATATGGCACTTATAAGACCCGAAGGGCTCTTTGGCCGAGCTTCTCTTCCATTACTATTGTGCGTGTTAAATTTTGGACAGTATTAGAAGGGACCGGCAAATTGTTACTGCCGGAAGAATTGCCAATTGCTTGCCAACAGGTGGATACCGTTCGCAAGAAAAATCTTTTCGACATTACATTTGTTATGCTTCAGTCGGGGATTGAACCCACCACTTACAGATCAGAACGCCAACACACTAACCACTGAAGAGCTACGGCACCCAGCCGTCTCGAAATTTATTTCAGAGGAAAAATTAAAGGATGTCAGTCGTATATTTTATACTTCTAGGAGTGACGCTTGGGAAACTGTGACACTAATTACCAGTTTTCCGTTAATATTTTTCACTTTGACATCAATTATCCCACACACACCTAAAATTTGTTTGACTCACGCATTTTTTATGTAACCTCGCAAAATACGGGGAGTAGAAAAGTCGTCACTATCGCATTCCTAGTATTTCTACAAAACACCTACTTGATTTCGCCTCCATTAAAAATGGAGAAAAATTTTAATTTCGCTGCTTTCACATAATTCCTCATAACTTGGATATTTTTGTACTGATTTTCTTCATTCGTACGTTTTCTTTGTAAAAGAACCAGCTCAATGCAGAAAGTATAACTATAATTATTTTTTAACGAATTCTATTTTTCCGATTACGAGGGTTATATTTATTTTGATACTTTTTAATCCTTTAAAAACCCGTCTACAGAAAAGTTATTTAATGCGATATTCAAATTAATTTCTAAGGCCCAAATCGACTTTTAAAAATGGTCAATCGGTTTTTATGTTTTTTTTTTTTTTTTTTGTACAACTAATGTAATTTGAACCATAACTTTGTTTTACTTTATGAGTTTAATATGAATTTAATAAATCACTACAAAGGCAAGAGTTGGAAGCATTTACTTTTAAAGAAGTTTTTTTTGTGCGACCCAATCTATTGTATACTATTTAGACTCCAATAGACTACTTGATCAAATATATATGTTATGTACTAAAAAGAGAAGTGCTTAAATTCGAAATAAAATGCTCATTCATCAACATAAGCTGTCAAGTATGTAGCTAAAGTACATTGTATATACAATATTAATAATAATAATTAATTAGAAAGTACAGGCTTAAGTTTCTGATTACACTTAGATACATTACTCATTTCATGAGTTTTTTTTTTGGTTTTTTTTTTTTTTGTTTTTGTACACTGTACCAACTTTTGATACCCAATCAAATATATAAGAGTATTAAATTGCATGTGAAAGAATTTATTGCTATAAACCTACGCTTTATGGTTTGGCATCAATAAATTTCACTTATGTAATAGCTGTCCACCTTTCCTTATTATATATATATAATATATATATTTGCCATACGAGTACCTATCGTACTAAATATAAGTATTCTTGACTGTACGAGTATTGTGAGTATTATTCGTACTTTATCGTTTTTTCACATACGCACTTTCTCTCTGCCGTGTTGTTCATCATACGAGTAGCTACATATTCATATCTGTAAATCAAAATTGTGAATATATTATAATATTTTATGTCAGCTATAATGTCTATGTTACCTAAAAACAGAACCATTAATATGAGCAGGTATTTTCAATAGGCTAATATATTTTGAACATACTTATGCTTTCTATGCTTAAAGGATGGCTTTTACGACAAATAGTGGTATGAAATTAAACCCAAAGGGTTTGACACTATATTCGATTAGGAGCATATAGTATAAAAAAAAAACTCCTCAAGTTTCGCTGATAAAAATAGCAACTTATTTATTTTTTCGTGAGTACCAATTCCATACTTCCTTCAGATATTTACTTTACAATTACATTTATCGTAATTACCAGTTCAAATTAAAGTGCATTCATTGTTTACTCGCTTTCTATTATGTATATTACTATACATATTATATACAGCTGTCCACAAAATAATAGGAGTGAGCTCACAAAAATTCAAAATCGCTTATTTTCACAAAAAATATTCTTTATTTCAAATTCTTTTTTGGTCCTAAATAATGTATGGACATTGAACTCATCTCTCAAGTGCATTTAAAGCCTTTTAAAGTATCTTAACAAAATAAATATTTCACATTCAGAATGAAAACTAGAAATTCATTGCACAAAAAAATAGGAGTATTTCCTGTAAAACAAAAAATTTGGATCTTAACTAATTAGAAATGTTATAAAAATGTTTAAAACTAAAATTAATATTAATATTTGGTTGTATAGCCTCCATTTTTCAAGACAGCAGCACATCTACGCGGCATTGAATCGACGAGGTCCTGGCAACGCTTTAGAGGGATTCTCTCCCACAATTCTTTTACCACTGTCCATAGGTCTCGAGAATTTGAAGGCTTTTGATCTGCAACACCTTTTTTGATATCTGCCCACAAGTTTTCTATGGGATTGAGGTCGGGAGATTGAGCAGGCCACGATATGACCTCAACCTCATTGACCCTAAACCACTCCTTTGCAGCCTTACTGGTGTGTTTAGGGTCATTATCTTGTTGGAATATCCATTTCAGTGGCATATTCCATTCAGCATAAGGATACATCACCTTATCTAAAATTTCCACATAAACCTTTTGGTCCATGATGCCTTCTATCAAATGTATTGGACCAGCTCCATTATATGAGAAGCTGCCCCAAACTACAACTTTTGCTCCGCCGTGCTTCACTGTTTTTCTTGTATAATGCGGACGATATTCCATATTAGGTGGCCGCCGGACATAACTCCTGGATCCAGTTCCACCAAACAAGACGATATTACTTTCATCAGTCCAAAGTATATTCCGCCATTTTTCCTTTGGCCAAGAAATGTGCTCTTTAGCAAATCGTATGCGTGCGGCTACATGCTTTTTTGTTAATAACGGCACTTTTCTGGGGCTTCGAGCAAATAATTCGTGCTCCACCAAACGTCTTCGAACAGTTTCAGCACTGACTTTCAGATTTAGCACATTTTTTATCATTTTAGTGGAGTCAAATGGGTTGGTTTTGCAATACCGCACAATACTCCGATCGTCCACAACAGAAGTTTTACGCTTTCGTCCACGAGTTTCGGCTTTCTCTTTATAAGATAAGGCATTGACTATCATTTGAGGAGAACATCCAACTAAATTTTGAATTTCTTTGTAAGTTTTTCCGTGTTTCCTAAGGTTTATAATAATTTTTCGCTTTTCCTCTGTGCAGTGCTTACCACGCCCCACTTTAAAAAAAAATGTTTGTCAAAACTTCATGAAATAACTTTAAAGCAACTCTTTGTACTTACTTTTACTTTTTTTAAACAATTTTTCACTTAAACAGCCCATTAGTAAAAAAAGTAGACGGCACTCCTATTTTTTTGAGCACAAGAAATCGAAGTTCACTTACCAAATATTGAAACTGCACTAGAATCAAAAACCCAATGATCAATTTCACATTCTTATTTCACAACTTACATCCCGTTACAAGTCCCGTTATATTTTCGCTTTATTTGCAGTTGCTTCTAAAAAGTTATGCCTTAAAATATAATTCTTATGAACGCACTCCTATTTTTATGTGGACAACTGTATGTACCTGATGTATCCTTGAATAGCCCCAAAATAGAATGAGCTATTTATACCATATATGTATGTTTAATCAATGATGTGGTGTCGTGATACAATGAAAATCAATAATTCGTAATTCAACTGAAACGAATAAAAAAACGAAAACAATATAAAAAATCAATAAATATTCACAGTAAAAATTAGGGCTGTGCGATTAATCATTTGATAAAAAATGTTGATTAATCAAAATGTGCAATTAATAAATTATTCGATTAATTATATAATCATAATAATAATCATAATATGGAATATTAAAAAAATGAAATTATTCGATTATTCAGAATTTTGATTAATCAGAATAAAATTATTCGAATAAAATATTCCAAATATTTATAATATTTTGTCCCATACAAAGTAGAAATGTAGCTCCAAATATGAAAATGCGTTTTAAATTTTTATTCCCAAAGAAAATTTCAAAAACAAATTAAAAATAAAATTAAAGAAATATTTTGATTAATCAAAATACTGATTAATCGAATAATCGATCGAATAATTTCAATTTTTGATAATTTGATTAAGCAACATTTTTGAATAATCGATTAATCACATAGCCATAGTAAATATAATACAATTATCTCAATATCATAAAATGAATATGTACATACAAATGTATTTACAGGTATTCCAATTATTATCAGCATTATTCGTTCAGATGTTGTATGTAGAAAATCATATGTATACGAGTGTCGAGCACATACGGAATACACTTCTGCAACAATGTTGCATATAAAAAAATGTTCCGATTCTTTATTTACACTTGCATAGGGGTATTGTTACTCAATCTTAAGTACAACTTAAGAAAGAAAACAATGGAAAATAAATTTATTTCATACATACTTGTGTGACGAACAATATTATAGTATGAATGTATGAATGTATGTAAACATGATCTTACTCATGTTGATTTTTCTTTTCTTCTGCTTACTCATCATCATCATCATCGTCATCATCATTATGACATTCTTCTTCTTCGTCTTCTTCTTCTTTTACTTCCTCTTCTACATACTATTTGTGTTCATAAGTACTATGTGGCCATGTTGTACGTGCACTGTGTATGGCATTTGCCAATGAGCACAAATGATGAAGCATATATATTTACATATATCTGTACTGATGCTGCTGCTGTTACAAAAATCTATTCAACATGTATATGGGTGATGTGTTTGAATGTGCGTGAATGTGCCTTGTTAGCCTAGCCTTCAGGTATGTGCTTTGTTTGACTGACATTTTAGCTGCACCAAGGGTTATACAAGTGAAAAGTGAATCTCATACTGATACAATACAGGGTATTGCTTTAGTTGCGATTCTTGATTAAAAAGTAGTCGTTTTTTTTTTTTCAATTTCTATCGTCCCTATTGTATGCATATATAGAACTATACACACACACACATATATATATTTTCTATTCAAAGCTTCCTAGAATTTGTTACAAATACTATCCATATCCACTATGTTTGGTCGTCATTTAACTTAGCGTGCATTTAGTTGAAATATGAGTTACATGATATGCTGTATTGCGTTGTTCGTTACTGTGCTCAAGTATTTCTAGTTCAAGTTCAAATTTTAATACGAAACCTTAACCATTGGTTTTGTATGGTAGAATAGGTTAAATTGTTCGGAGAAAAAAACAGGTCATCGAAGGCGAAAAGTCCATAAGACAGATGTAAACTTGTGAGTGAAAAACAAATTTCAATTTATAACTAGCTAAAATCATAATTAACATGGACAGAGCATATTAAAAAGGATTTTTACATTTATGTTAAATTCCCTAACATTACATTAACATTATTATGAAATTATGTTATATTACTTAACATTATATTTTGCTGTTCAAAACCTTCTTCTAATGCCATTTGGCTTCTGTTAATAAAATGTATAAAATGTAATTTAATAATTTTTCCATTTCTTACGAGATTTAACAACGTTAGAAAATTGAATTTTTTACACAAATTTATCAACAAATCGCCATTTGACCCGCTCGTATGCCAAAATATACCATGTATGTGATGTAATATTTTTATCTTGGCCTTTCTTCTTTGCATTTCTATTTTCTTTGGTCGTCCATTACACTTATGGCTGTATATGTATGTATGTATACAATATACTTGTATGTACAATACATAGTATAGTGAGCCATATATATATATATATATATATTTATTTGTTGGAAAGTGTAAAAGTGCGACCATGTCCTTGTGATAGAACTTTAGAATAAGTTTTCTTTAACCTTTACACACTTGGCTGACATTGTCAGTGAAGTGATGTCAGCTGAACAGTCAGATCCTAAGTATGTCCGTATATATGTTACGTAGAAGAACCAAAGATACGATGGAGGTGTCTACATGTGTTACTGCGTATATATTTGAAAGTGTTTCAACACGTCCGTTCGATCTGTTCTAAATATTGTTTTTGATTTTGAGAATGTATTCATTTTTTACGCGCTCAAAATTTTTATGACAGCTCTGTGCAAAGAAAAAAAAACGTCAAATTGTAAAATAAAATGAAGAAGTACTAGAAAAATGTTCCTCAATATACTTGCTAAAAGATAAAATTGAAATTTTCATTTCAAGAATCTTTTTAGGCCAAATTTAAAACAAATAAGACTACATTTTGTGATCGTTCTTAAGGAAAATTAGTTTTTAAACCATTTCGCTACTGAGTGCTGTTAAAAATCAATTAAAACATTTTAGTTGGATTCATTTTGAAATAGTTGTAGTATAATTTCTCAAGTATAAAATTATAATTGAACCAATCTAATAGACAAATATATAAATATTTTTAGGCCTTCTTGTTATATATGCATTTATGTATGTGTATATTTTACGCCTGCTCAACTCAAAATACATTTAAGTATAAGAAACAAAAAAAAAACCTGTTAAATTTAAATTTGGTTTATTGTATTTGGTTTCATTTTATCGTATATATGTATTAAGTTTTTTTCTTATTACCACTGAACTATGAATGTGATATATCCAATGGATTGCTATTTATATTTTGGCATTGAACAAACGATTGAGGTGGCCCTAAGATATGCAACTGTTCGCTTACCTCTTTTTCGTAAGTCGTAAATTAATTTTTATATGTGGAATAAAAGGCAAAATCCTCGAATAACTCATAAATTTTACATTTTTATACCCTGCATAATGCAATATGCATGGTATATTCATTTCGGTGAGATGTTTGTGTCCACTTGAAGGAATCTCCGGAGATATAGACATAGATATATATTCGTGATCAGCGTCGATTAAATTTTCGATTAAACGATGTCCGTCCGTCCATCCGTCCGTCCGTCTGTCTGTCACCTGGCTGGTTCGCACGATAACTTGAGTAAATATTGAGCTATTTCGATGAAATTTGGCATAAGTAATCTATGATCCAAGAGTACGGAGGGGATTGATATTGGGCATGATCGGTCAATAACCACGCCCACACCAAGCATTCAAAGCGACTAACCTCGAAATTTTCAAAATCTTTAACTTGCTATAACTCACATAATATACAACTTGGGACAACAATATTTGGCACTTAGACTTATATTATACTACTATATAACCTCGCCAAAAGTGGTTGAGCCACGCCTACTTTTTAGCGTAGCTCTCATACAAAGTGTCTGTACTTCTTTTAAATTGAAACAGCTGTAACTTCTACAATCTTCTGTCCAGAATAACCATAATTGACACTTAGATTAACATGGTAGTCGGAAATAATATGGCAGAAAATCAGTGTGCCACTCCCACTCCTTTTTAGGTCTCCCATACAAAGTTGCGGAAATTAAAAAAAATGTTACCGGTTATAACTTGCAAACTATTCAGCGTAGAATAACGAGATTTAAGCTGTGGATTAGTATTGTACGAGCAACTGGGCTCACAGAAAATGGGCGCACCACGCCCACTGTTTATTGTAGCCCCCATACAAATTTTAAATTGAAACAGCTGTAACTTCGGCAATCTTCTGTCTAGAATAACCATAATTGATACTTAAATTAATATCGTAGTCGGCAAAAATCTGGCAGAAAATCAGTGTGCCACGCCCACTCCTTCATGAGTCTCCCATACAAAGTCGAGGGAATCAAACTAAACTTTTAAGCTCCATAGCTTACAAACCATTTAGCCTAGGACAACGAGATTTAAGGTATGGATTAGTATTGTACGAGCAACTAGGCTTACAGAAAATGGGCGCCTCAAGCCCACTGTTTATTGTAGCCCCCATACAAATTTTAAATTGAAACAGCTGTAACTTCGGCAATCTTCTGTCTAGAATAACCATAATTGATACTTAAATTAATATCGTAGTCGGCAAAAATCTGCCAGAAAATCAGTGTGCCACACCCACTCCTTCATGGGTCTCCCATACAAAGTCAAGGGAATTAAACTAAAACTTTTAAGCGCCATAACTTATAAACCATTTAGCGTAAAAGAACAAGATTTAACGTATGGATTAGTATTGTAGGAGCAACTAGACTCACAGGAAATGGACGCGCCACGCCCACTGTTGATAGTAGCCGCCATACAAAATGAGCGAATTTCTTTTAAATTGAAATAGCTGTAACTTCTGCATCCTTCTGTCTAGAACAATCATAATTAACACTTAGGTTAATATGGTAGTCGGAAATAATCTGGCGAAAAATCAGCGTACCACGCCCACTTCTTATTGGGGCTCCCATACAAAGTTGAGGAAATTAAACAAAAATGTTAACCACCATAACTTAGAAACTATTCAACGTAGGACACCAAATTTAAGGTGTGGATTAACATTGAAAAATTAATTGGATTTACTAGAAAGTGGTAAGCCACGCCCACTTTTATATAGCTCCCATACTAAGCCTCGGAATTATCTTAAAATCCTTTTACTTCGTCAAAGTCAACCATATTTCGGGTGTAAGTTAGTAGTATATGCAAAAATTGTTTCTTGAAAAGTGGAAATAAAAGAAAAATATTCGAGTAAACTTTTTATATATAAATCTACATATGCAGGGTATAGTTTGGTCGGCCCCAGCCGACTGTAAGGAGAATTTTTCATGCTCAAATAGTCATGGAATCATATTTTTCATTTATTTTTTGCGAAGAGGACGAGCCTTTTTTTAAGCAATCCATTGTCAACGTCGCAGAAGACATCTTTTGAAGGATGCCGTAACCACATGACGATTTAGTTGATTTTTAAATTTATTTTTCATTAATTAACTTTATCGATAAAATTTGCAAAAAGTGATCACACAAAAATATTCATGATTTAATACTACTTTCTAACCAATATGAATTTTTCGAGGTCTCTCTAAACAAAATCAATAACGCTCATTCGTGAAAAGATTCTTTGTACTTTTTTATTAAAAAAAAATTTAAAACTTTTCGAGTACTAATGTTGCTCAATTCCGAAATATAAATAGCGACCCTTGTAGTTATATTTAGGATATACGTGTGTGTGTGGGTGTGTGTGTGTCTCATGAATATCTCTCTGTGTTTTATTGTATGTATTAGGATGAGAAATTTGAGTGTTTCATGCGCGTGTGCGTACGTATGTATGTTCTTGCCATTGAAATGTTAAAATTTTAAGCAAGTTGTCAAAATGTTGCAACACTAATGGAGGTTGATTTTTAAGAAAAAACATTTTGTGCTTAATTGATTGACATTGAAATGAACATTTTAAAGTTGTACATATTTTCTTTTTCCACTTCCATTTCTATGTCGTATTATTCAAATGCATATATGTTACGTTCGATAATATTAATATTAATCGATTTTTGTATAAGCACAAACCCTATACAATATACATACATACATACATATGTAGGTATGTGAATTAAGTATGTATTAAGATGGACACTTGAACCACTTGAACAAAAATATATAGTTGTACATTCAAATTTATTAAAGTCATCTGTAATACTAATTGAATGTTTCACTTATGAAATCGATTAAGTTCATAGAACAAAAAGTTGAAAACAATGAGAAAGTAATATATTTTGTTTTTTTTTTTTTATTCCTGTTATTTATTGCATAGCTAATTAAATGTGGGCACTTAGTGGCGATAATTATACCCTGCATAATGCAATATGCATGGTATATTCATTTCGGTCAGATGTTTGTGTCCACTTGAAGGAATCTCCGGAGATATAGACATAGATATATATTCGTGATCAGCGTCGATTAAATTTTCGATTTAACGATGTCCGTCCGTCCGTCCGTCCGTCTGTCTGTCACCTGGCTGGTTCGCACGATAACTTGAGTAAATATTGAGCTATTTCGACGAAATTTGGCACAAGTAACCTATGATCTATTGGCCATGATCGGTCAATAGCCACGCCCACACCAAGCATTCAAAGCGACTAACCTCTGAATTTTCAAAATCTTTAACTTGCTATAACTCACATAATATACCACTTGGGACAACAATATTTTGCACATGGAGTTATATTATACTACTAGATAACCTCGCAAAAAGTCGCCTACTTTCTAGCGTAGCTCCCATACAAAGTGTCTGTACTTCTTTTAAATTGAAACTGCTGTAACTTTTACAATCTTCGGTCTAGAATAACCATAATTGACACTTAGATTAACATGGCAGTGAGAAATAATATGGCAGAAAATCAGTGTGCCAGGCCCACTCCTTTTTGAGTCTGCCATACAAAGTTGCGGAAATTAAAAAAAAATGTTACCGGTTATAACTTGCAAACTATTCTGCGTAGAATAACGAGATTTAAGGTATGGATTAGTATTGTACGAGCAACTGGGCTCACAGAAAATGGGCGCACCACGCCCACTGTTTATTGTAGCCCCCATACAAATTTTAAATTGAAACAGCTGTAACTTCGGCAATCTTCTGTCTAGAATAACCATAATTGATACTTAAATTAATATCGTAGTCGGCAAAAATCTGGCAGAAAATCAGTGTGCCACGCCCACTCCTTCATGAGTCTCCCATACAAAGTCGAGGGAATCAAACTAAAATTTTAAGGTCCATAGCTTACAAACCATTTAGCCTAGGACAACGAGATTTAAGGTATGGATTAGTATTGTACGAGCAACTAGGCTTACAGAAAATGGGCGCTCCACGCCCACTGTTTATCGTAGCCCCTGTACAAAATGAGTGAAATTCTTTTAAATTGAAATAGCTGTAACTTCTGCATACTTCTGTCTAGAACAATTATAATTAATACTTCGGCTAATATGGTGTTCGAAAATAATCTGACAAAAAATCAACATGCCACACCCACTTCTTAATGTGGCTTCCATACAAAATTTGGAAAATTAAAAAAATTTAAACCGCTATAACTTACGAACTATTCAGCGTAGGACAACCAAATTTAAGGAGTGGATTGATATTGAAAAATTAATTAGATATACAAGAAAGAGGTAAGCCACGCCCACTTTTTATATAGATTCCGTACAAAATCTCGGATTTATCTTAAACATTAAAACACCCATAACTTACTAAATAATACGCCTAGGTCAACCCATTGCAATCTAGGTAGTTTAGTATTATAGGCAGAAATTATTCCTCAAAAATTGGTGAGGTAGCCTGGTTCTTAATGTAGCTCCTATACAAAGTAGTGGAAGAAAAGGATGGATATACGAGCAAACTTTTTATATATACCTCTATATATGCAGGGTATAATTTGGTCGGCCCCAGCCGACTGTAAGACCATTTTTTGACATTGCTTTGACATTAAAATTGAAAAGGAATTCAATTCAAGTGAAGTTAATCGATTTGACAGCTAAGACATTCATTTATAAATATGAAATTATATGAATATTCGGTTTTTCTGCCATTTGCGATAAATTACTTCAATATGAACTTGTTTTTTTTTCCATTCTATTACAATCAATCTGACAAATGCGTGCCTCCATAGGTTAAGTCTTTGTGTTTGTCAAACACAATAACTTTCTGGATAATGTATGTCCTTCCATTCGCTCATTATGAATAATTTTAATGCACTTGACTCTGTCTGTATCGGCAAACAGATCATAAGGCTCATGGTTGTATGTACCATATCTAGAAATTGCCAATGCAAATACAGATGAAGCTCTCACGGAGGTTACAAAAAGATATATGATGCAATCAAATAGAAAAAATTGACTTAAATCTGAAATTTAAATACTATAAATAAATTAAACGTACTTCTTAATGCCACTATTTAGTCCAAAACTGCAATACCGTAAGTAAATTTAATTTTTGCATAATAAAATTCCCATATAAATAAATTTATTTCCAACCACTTTTTTATATATACCCTTTATATGCATGGGATTGAAGTTTATTTTATACACTTTGCTAATTCGATTATGACAAAAATCGAAATTGTAATAATTATTATGATTATCATTATTATAACACTACACATTATAACACCCACATATATTTTAATACATATGCATAAGTGATATCTAAATAATTAATGTGATATTAATGTTGAATGTTATGTCCTGTACAAGTTCATACAAATGAATACCTTTGCAAATGTACCACCACCTACCTATCCATTTACCTATCTAAATAAGATGTAATAAAATTAAAATTTGATGTATTTGAAAAATATATGTAATAATGACCATTTAAATGAATACCTTAGCAATTATCAATAATGAGAAATGTAAATCAAAATGAGAAAAAAAAATCCTTAATTTATAAGCACCCACGCACACAATCAATATGAAATACTTACAGACAATTAGTAATAAAAGCGTAGGCGAATCAATCAATTGATATTTCTTGATAATTAATGAAAAGCCATCATTATTTAAATGAATAAATATTTCTTATGCAAAAATGTTTTATTATTTTTTTTAAATGTCAAATGCAAAAATCCAATACAAATTCATATACACCAGACGTAGTAGGTACAAAAAAAAAATACACAAAACCACATATAAATTAAATATAACAAAATTTTATATTGTATTGTGTGTGCGTGCCTGTGTTGTGTGTTATAAATATTTTAATTACATAAATCAATTTACTGATACTAAATATTCCAATTTTTTTTCTACCAAAAATCTCGATGTTGTTATTGCAAATGTTTATATCTATATGTATTTGTATTTATTTGAAATAAATAATCCCATTTTTTATGTCTTGTAAACACATTTCTCAAATGTAATTTTTTTGTTTTATTCGATTTTCTTATTATTGTTTGACACTTCTATTTTGTAATTTGTCTTTAATACACCAATTCAATATTGAACCCTATAAAAAAACCCCTATAAAAATTCATCATTAAATAGGGAAATTAATTACAGTTTTTTTTTTATCAATTTCGATTTCATTTTCGTCCCGATAATTTAAAATAAAAATGTATACATTAAAAGGATGGATCTTTTGAAATTCTACAAATGGTGTTCCATATCAAATCTGAATCACGAACCGCAAATTGAAGTTCCATCTTACCAACATTAGGATTTATGAAAACATTTTATAATCGCGATTTTTATCTGAGTACTAACTAGATCGTATCACGATATATGGAGAAACAAAAAAGTTCAATTTGTTCGAATCGTCTCTGAACACTTACGTCGCGAGTATTTTAAAACTGTACAAAAAAAATTTATTTCTGAGAAATTAGATTTTTATGAATGATATATCATATTAAATTCGACCGTTTTCACAAACAACACGCATAACTAAATTCCATAAAAATTAACTTTATAGAAGATTATAAAATTGTTACCATAAAAGTATTTACTTATATTTAATATGTAGCTTTAATGAATACCTTCACAACGATATATAATTCATAAAAATCGGACGTCAAATAAATAAGTTATAGAAAAAAAATCCTTTTAGCAGTTTTTAAAGGGTGCCGAAAATATATTTTTTACAGTCCTAGACCACCCTCAAGGTAAGTATTCAGAAACAATTCGAACAAATCTTCGAAGCTTTTTTTTTTTTTTGTGATATGATCTAGTGAATATCTAGCTCGCTCATTTGTAAACGAACAGTGATCAGTTTCTACTCAATGTTCTCATTTCTGATTGAGCCAAAAAATGTGTTAGCGATCTATTCACCAATGATACCGAATCGAAATTAACGATTGTGAAATATGACGATATATATTTAATCACCTCAAGAGATCCTCGGAGATATGATTCGCACTATTTCTTAAACAAATTCACCAAATCCAATAACAGAGTATATTGGGAAATGACTTAATCGATCAATTTTCATGCCCACAAGGAGGAACTAAACTCCGAACTTCTTTAAATTTCGCTATATTCTTAATAATAACTGCTATAATACAGTATAATCCAAAATGGGTTTACAATGCCCTTTATTTCATGCATATGCCACATAATCGATATTAGACATTTCAAATGCTGATTGGCTCCCCAGAACTTTAGCTCCCACCAGTTGTTGCATCTTCTGCTTAGTCTAAGTTCTCGAGCAGATTCCGAATACAATAATTTTTGGCTGAAGTATTGTATATTCTTTCAGTACAGCCATTGAATTTTGATGCATTCTAATTACTTACTTATGTGACCATTACAACCGAAAATCGATTTAGACCGAATCCGACATGCTTCGCCAGTCAGCTCTTTCCTTTGCTAGTTAGAAATTTAAAGCGCTCACAAGTTCTCCAGTACTTGATCTTTCCACCGGAGGTTAGGTCTTCTTCTTCTGCGTCATCCACCAGCGGGTTCCGAATATAACACCTTCTTAGCTGGAGCGTGTTCTTCCATTCGCTCGACATGACCTAGCCAGAACATCTGCTGAATATTAATGCCCTTTATTATGTCGGTGTTAGCATAAAGCTCATACAGCTCATGGTTGTACCTAATTCGATACTCGCCACCAACCCAAATAGGTCCAAAGATCTTGCGTAGGACTTTTCTCTCGAAAACTCCAAGCATTCGCTCATCCGAGGTGGAAATTGTCCAAGCTTCAGCTCCATATGTTAGGACAGGCATGATGAGAGATTTGTAGAGTGTAGTTTTAGTTCCTCGAGAGAGAGCTCGACTTCTCAATTGCTTACTTAGCCCAAAGTAGCACCTGTTTGCAAGAGTGATCCTTCGCAATATCTCCAGGCTGACGACATTAGTGGTGTATGGTAATATCGGCACAGATATCATAATTGTCTTATTCGGTAGTCGTCACCAACGCAAAAATATTGTCCATGTCCATGTTCAAAAATTTTGCGCAAGACTTTTATCTTGTAAATTCCTAGCAACCACTCGTCCGTAGTTGTTTGTTTACATTTGAGAAACTGTATTTACTCTAAAACTAAAAAAAAATCTCTTTGTAAAATTTATTTTAAAAAAACATTTTATATAAAAATATATTTTTTTAAACTCCCTATAAATAAATTAAAATTAAATTAGTCATATTCCTATAAAATTGTAAACTTTGTGAAAATTTTTGTTTACTATAAAATTCAATGTTAGCCCATAACAAACCGAACTACACTTTAATTGCATCTCCGTTTTTTAATATTGCATTTTTTGTAATGTGTTTTCCCTTCAATTCAATTTTTTATTCAATATTTTTCGAATGTATTTTCTTATTCTTTATGTACGAGTACTACATGTTCAATCAATATACCTATACCTAGCAAAATGATTCACATTCATATTTTCCACTCTTGTATGCACACACACATACACACACCAACTCACACCCAATCCCAATTGTATGAATGTAGTGGATATCATCTCAAAATGTGAACAAAATTGCGCCTTTCAACTAATTACAGGCAATCCTCATGAGTCTGGTAGCAATCGTATAGATGATTCACGCCTTGTACTGCGAATGCATCGTGGCCGTCCATGTAGTACGCCACAACGTACACCACTATCGGTACACTCGATGTCCTCTACATTAAGCGTAAACAGTAATGGTGCAGATGAAATATTGGCGCTACAGCAACAGACTACATCATCACAACCCAACACACCCAAACGTGCCACTTCAATGCGCCTCAATCGACAGCGCCACGAGAAAGTTGCCCTTAAAGTGTCATTTCCTTCATCTGAAAATGTGCTCAACACTAATAATCCGCTGACAACATCGCCACCATCGTACCAAATGGTGACAACAACGGTTGGAAGTAATAAATCACCACTATCGAATGGTCGTCGTGCTTCATTTAAATCGAGTCTCTTCGACATTGGTGAAACGACTTTCAATCTAGATAATGTCGACGCAGCACCAGTCAGCGCACCAGGTGAAAATGTGACAGACTGCAAGAGCCAACGCGACCCAGAGACAACACAAATGCCATCGTCGCTAAACCATCCGAAGGAGAAGAAACGTTCTGGCAAACGTAGCGGTGCAAAATTTCAAGTGAAACGCTTTCGCATGGAGACAAAAGCCGCCAAGACATTGGCAATCATTGTGGGTGGTTTCATATTCTGTTGGCTTCCCTTCTTCACCATGTATTTGGTGCGCGCATTTTGCGAACAATGCATTGAGCCGACCGTCTTTTCTATACTCTTCTGGTTGGGCTATTGCAATTCGGCAATTAATCCGCTTATCTATGCTCTGTTCTCCAATGAGTTTCGCATTGCCTTCAAACGTATCGTTTGCCGATGTGTCTGCACTCGTAGTGGTTTCCGTGCATCGGAGAATTTCCAGATGATTGCTGCACGTGCACTCATGGCACCGGCCACCTTCCACAAGACCATATCTGGATGTTCAGACGATGGTGATGGTGTCGAATTCAGCTGACTAATGGGATACTTTGATAGTCCGTTGCAACGTGCCGGCTCACTGCCACCGGAACGAGCTGATGTAAAACCCGAACGACGTGGCGGTTTCTGCAAGGGCAGAATTATCTAGGGATACAAAGTAAAGCAGGATGAAAAAATCGATTCAATCGATAATCGTAAATATGAACATTTTATAGTTGAATTAATTGTAATAAAATCTTGCATGAATGTGTATTAAGTCTTGCATCTTTTGCGAGTATGGGGTAATGCGTGCATCGATGTGCTTACTATTGGATGATGTTGTTACATATTGTATTTAATGTTCGGTGCTCATTGCTGTTGTTCGAAACTGATGATGAACCATGTTGTAACTATGGCAATAATTTTATGATTATTAATAACAGTAAATTTAATATAATATGTGCGTAATACTTAAACAATTAATTAAGTAATATCTAAGTATACCTTACAGATGATTAAATGAAAGAAGCTGAGCAAAAGCAAAAGTTCATTTTGAAGAAAATGAAAAAAAAAAAAATAAAAAAATATTTGGAAAAACTCTTAAATAAAAATTATATATTATTTATATTAATGTATGTATAAGTATTTATTAATATGTATAAAAAAAATTTGTACATTTTCAATATCTATGTATGTATACTGAAACTTGAACAATAGCTTATAATATAACAAAATAAATGTATATTGTATTTAAGTACAGTAAATTAACAAAACTGCTGGGAATTTGTAATTGAAATTTCACATGTACAAACAACAACAACAACAACAACAACAACTAGAAAAGAAAACATAATAAAAATAAAATTTCAAAATTTTTCTTTTATTGATTTAATTTATCTACTGGAGGTCATTTCTATGGTGTTTTTCTCGAATATATAATTTCTGAAATTTTCTATCATTTCTCTCTCCATTATCATTTAGAATACACAGGTATTATCGTAAAGTAACATAACATATGGTTACAATGATTTAGCTCAGTGCGTGCGAGCATAGTTATTTATTCATTATAGTAATTTTTTGTTTTTTTCTTTTTACAAAGGTTTGTGCTCTCTTTCTTTTCACATACACGTATTTGAGTATATAGTTGTGTGATATGTGCTCCTTATGCATATGTATGAATTTAATAAAAAAATATATTTACACAACAAGAAATTGAACACACCTAGCCTATAGTAACGATATATTATAAATACAATCAACAGCAAGCGCTACATGTTTCCGCATGAGCTTCCTGGTAGTGATGAGTGATTTTTTACTGTCCATGATTTAATCATCGTGATTGAAAAATCGCTATAGTGATTTCTACTGCTAGTTAACAGTACCATAACAGTAATTAGTGATGTTTGTACTAAAATGATATTTCCCTGTTAGTGGTCAGAATCCCTATAGTGAGTTCTACTGCTAGTTAATGGTACCATAACAGTGATTAGTGATTTTTGTATTAAAATGATATTTCGCTGTACAATAACAGTGATTTGTGATTTTTGTACTAAAATAATATTTCGCTGTTAGTAATCAGAATCGCTATAGTGATTTCTACTGCTAGTTAATGGTACCATAACAGTGATTAGTGTTTTATGTACTAAAATGATATTTCCCTGTTAGTGGTCAGAATCGCTATAGTGATTCCTACTGTTAGTTAACAGTACCATAACAGTGATTAGTGATTTTTGTACTAAAATGATATTTTGCTGTTAGTGATCAGAATCGCTACAGTGATTTCTACTGCTAGTTAACGGTACCATAACAGTGATTAGTGTTTTATGTACTAAAATGATATTTCCCGGTTAGTGGTCAGAATCCCTATAGTGAGTTCTACTGCTAGTTAATGGTACCATAACAGTGATTAGTGATTTTTGTATTAAAATGATATTTCGCTGTACAATAACAGTGATTTGTGATTTTTGTACTAAAATAATATTTCGCTGTTAGTAATCAGAATCGCTATAGTGATTTCTACTGCTAGTTAATGGTACCATAACAGTGATTAGTGTTTTATGTACTAAAATGATATTTCCCTGTTAGTGGTCAGAATCGCTATAGTGATTCCTACTGTTAGTTAACAGTACCATAACAGTGATTAGTGATTTTTGTACTAAAATGATATTTTGCTGTTAGTGATCAGAATCGCTACAGTGATTTCTACTGCTAGTTAACGGTACCATAACAGTGATTAGTGTTTTATGTACTAAAATGATATTTCCCGGTTAGTGGTCAGAATCGCTATAGTGATTTCTACTGCTAGTTAATGGTACCATAACAGTGATTAGTGTTTTATGTACTAAAATGATATTTCCCGGTTAGTGGTCAGAATCGCTATAGTGATTCCTACTGTTAGTTAACAGTACCATAACAGTGATTAGTGATTTTTGTACTAAAATGATATTTTGCTGTTAGTGATCAGAATCGCTACAGTGATTTCTACTGCTAGTTAACGGTACCATAACAGTGATTAGTGATTTTTGTACTAAAATTATATTTCGTTCTTAGTGTACAGAAGTAGCGAATAGTGATTTTTTTCTAACATTGTACAAGTGGTGATTTTTCAACTACCATGATATTTCACTGTGAATAAAAATCGCGATAGCTCTAAAAATCACCGTGATTTAAAAATCGCAATCACTCTTTTTCGCCGCTCGTCACTACTTACTGGTATTTTGACTGTGCTGCTTCTTGCTTCTCCTAAAATACTCCATAAATTCTTTAGATATAATCAAAAACAAATACACATTTGTGCCCTTCTCAAAGCCCTTCTTTCTAAGAGCTTGAATTAAAATCAGAATTAAAAACTTTCTTTTATTCGTTCGAAATCTCACGGCCCACTTACCCGCCCAACCGACCCAGGGGCACGTCCGTACTTTATTAATTCATTAAAAGAAGAAGAAAAAACAAAAGAGATATATACACATCGCTTTTGGAGTGTATTTAAAGTATATTAAAGAAGTAAATTTTTGTTTCGAGTCTAAATGGCAAATTTAATAGAAAATAAATAACCAAATAGTATTGTATAAAACGTACAAGCATTAAGCATTTGAATTTGAACAAACAGATACAGTTAATAAATTTAATTCGTTATTTGCTACGATACAATATAATGCATACCAATATTATAAATTGACCAACTGAGAACTTTCAACTAGTATGATAAAAACCATATGTGATACATATGACGTCAATCGATAAGTTAATTTGTTCACTAATTACTTATTCACAATCGAAACCCATTACTGTTATTATTTTTTTTTTTTCTTCTTCTTCTGTATTTCAGCGAGCTCTTACTAGTGTAATTAGTTTGCCATTTTCATTTTTCCAACTTCTTATTCAGTCAGAATAACGATGTAATTTTTTATTATTTTTTTTTTTTTTTTGAGACATGAAATTCATATATGTAATTACTTGGCTGCTGATCAACGCGCCTTCTGCTACAAATATGTATATCCCCTACAAATTGAAAATGTTTATAAAATTCGCTCCCACCACTTCTAAGGCACCCCTGGTGAGGTAAAATATATGTATGAGCAACTAATATTTATTATTTCTCCATATTCATGCCACAAAATCTTGATTTATTATTTTTTTCCGTAATTAAAATCACTAAAACATCATCGTCATCATTACATCATTTTATTTTTCGCATTCTTTCACTAAATAAAATTACATTGAGAAGGCGCTTCTCACGCTTCACCGGCTTTCATTGAATCACTGTATTCTATCAAAACTCAGTGATTAGTGAGTTAGATTCTGTACATAAGACAGGCAGTCCGATTTCGAGTTTCGTCAACTCTACTATTTATTTATATATCAAATATTTTTTGGCTCCGACTCTAATACATTCAATTTCTAGTACAATTTCTTCATTTATTGTAATTCAAATTGTACATAGGAACGACATGTACTAAATCGGTACAAATCAGAGATGTTATTAGCTTTCATAATGGTGAAAATTGTCACAGTGCCAGTATAATGATTAACACTATGCAAGAAACAGTCTTGGAATTGTTAAAATATATATTTATTGGCAAATATTTTGATGAAAAGAAAAATTTTTAGCATTTTTCATAGTCGACCATGGGCTAGAGTTTATTTAAAGTAAAAATATATTATCAAACTGATTAAATTTATATGTTTAATGAAATTTAAGAATCCTTAAATTATTATTTCTCATTTTCTCTTATCGCTTATTTGTTTCTTGTTAATTCTGTCTTAAGTAAGACTGACAACAAAAATATTGGTAAAACAAAAATCAATACACAAACAAAAAGTCAAACCGATCACATGCACAATAAACATAAATATTTGTAGACATACATAAGAATCTACGAGTATTTATGTATTTTGTGTGTATGTGTGTGTGTGTGTGTGTCTATCAAATCAAGTTACAATATAATACACGCGCTCACTACACATACACACACACTGCACATATGATAGCATGAGAATTTAAGAGCTTATCACGCAGCCAACAAAACAATCATTTATTTACAACTAATAAGCGCAAGAACTAACCCAAAGAAACTATGTTCATTTATTTCTACCTTCACCTTCATGCTCAACAAAAACAAAAAAAAAAATGAAAATAAAATAAAATAAATAAATAAATAAAGGTTATTTTGTGTATATGTAGCATATTGAGACCTATTAGAACATTGTAACATTTTTCCACTACATCGCTCTCTCTCTCTCTCTCTTTCTCTTTCTCTCCCGCCCTATTTTCTTTTATACTCATACATATTTCCATTGTTGATATTACTTTTTTGTTTGATATACATGCCGTAGTATGAATTCAATTGGATTGGGGTTGTCTTGATGAACATTAGTATTGATTAGTTTATTTTGTGTTTTCGATTCGTTTCCCTATGTGAGCCAAATGCGTGTGCGTTAGCATCTGATATACGTAGGATAGGATGGAATCAAATTTGATGGAAAAACAATTTCTTTGTGTTAAATACGCTTTAGGGAATTCCATCAATGTTAAATATACTGGACATTTACAAACACTTATCAATTAACTGAGTAAGAAGTGAATAATACACGGAATCAATTCAGTCATATATTGATAGTACGAAACTTGTCTAATTTGACTATGAAGCTAAGCTTAAACCACCTTCAAATGAATGAACCACATTATATCTTTCAGTGACACTTCGTTTAGATTTCTTCGGAGGCTTATCATCCTGAAAAAAGAAATGAAAAAGTGATTGATTAAATGATGTTCAATTCTATATGGTGCTCGAGATTTAACTTACGTTGTTGCTGTGAAAATTCTTATACTTCCTAATTCCTCTAGTGAGGCACTCGCCTATGTACAATATGTTAACGCCAGCGTTGAAGTCTCGATTCCAACAAGTACGGCAATTTGAGGAAAAATGGTGCCTGTGTGGAGATCGGGACGTAATGTTCTCTGCATGGCATTCCCCACACAATTTTGTGGTCTGAGATTCGTTCAGATACATTATGTCAGCACCGCGACTCTTCAGCGCAGACATCAGTTTCGGCTTTGGAGTGCGAATGTAGCCACGCATCGGCGAATTCGCTGCAATGCTCGTTGATCCGATACATAGCAATGCATTGGAGGCATTGGAGGTGTGCTGAGCTTCTGAGTACAAATAAACTTCTGCAGCTTTAGGAGCGTGACTCGTCTCTGCGAAAATATATCTTGCTTTAAATATCCTCAACTGATACCGTGTGTAGCTGCGAAAATCAGCTGAGTATGGCGACAATTGCCGCAACTTTTTCTCAATTATATTGGTCTGTGTCTAGCGTTTCCGCTTCTGCTTCCGAGAGTGGTACCCAGGCTCGTGTTGGTACATGCTGTTGGAGATCTTAAGCAGCAAGTCATTCTGTGTTCCCCTCAAAATGAGACGGAGGCCGGTATCGAGATCGATTTTGATATTATATTCGGTATTTTTGATTTTACTAAAATCCCCAGCATAATCATTTGCCTGCTTACAGTGCTTAATACGCGATGTTGTTTCTGCTGCTGCTTCCATGGTTTTAGCTATGCAAAATGATATGCTGACGTCATTGAATAGCCGAATTTCTTCCATGCGGTTTAGGGGAATTTTAAATACTTGCGCCATTCAGCATCTTTGCTAGACTCAAACTTGCTCCAAGCACCCTTAAATAGACCAAGACTACGTAGCATATATGATGAGCTCCGAATTTTTTTTATAGGTATCAGCGCACAGTTTTTGTAGTTATTCACCTCGTTGTAGCACTGCAGTTTGTTAAAGAAACGCACATACTGCCAATAATTCTTCTTATTTTCAATCTTGTCGAACTTCTGCCTGTCCCAGTCCAAATGTATTCGCATATGGGAGAGCAGAGTTTCGTTTAGTTTCCTGCGACTATTGCCCACAAACAGGTAATCTAGAGTGTTGTAAATACTTACTGGTGACGAATAACAAAAAATATGCGAATACATTTAGATGTGTAATAAGATTATAGCAAGTTTGATGAGAAATTGTTATAAATATTATTTATTGTACATATTTGTAAAAATTAAAAGAAAGGCCCAATAGAAACATAAAGTTACTTCATAGCCAGCAATATTGAAAGTTAAACTTTATTCAATAATTTTTTTTTTTTTTAATTTTTTTTTATTTAACTACTGCATACCTGTAAGATATTAAACATATTTAGACATTGCGTGTCACTTTAGTCATAAACAATTTCACTCACACGCATCCCTCCATGCATACATTCATATTATGTAGATTACTTCGAAGAAATCATATATGTGTTTTGTAATTTAGGTAATAATTTTAAAATGAAAATAAATATCATCAATCCAATAGAAATAACCTTTGCTCTTTAACTGCTACGCTGCTGCTTTGATCAATTCTAATAATAAAATGTCACTCATGCGTCATGTTGTCTACTTTTTAATGTATTTATGTATATAAGTAGATATTTATGTACGCTCCTATTTACCTAAGAGCAAAAAGCAAACAAAACAAAAATTTCAAAAATATCATATAATACCGTTGTTGACATTAAAAATTAATATCGGTATTAATCGAGAATAATTTGAAATGACGCATTGACGCATTTACTTTTCACGCATATTCATGTTCAAATTGTTCCGAGGTTATGCCATGTGCAAGTACTTTAAAATAGCTCATCAAATTGGAATGGCTTAATGTGGCTTAAAATAAGCACATTTAGAGTTCATGTTTGGATCAGATTAAATTTACAGAAGATGAATTAATTGTACTGAAAGTTTCTCTAAAATATGCTTTTTTTCAGTTTCGTAATGAAAAAATATGGAAAAAGTTTTTCCTATCTATTAATAAGGTACATACAATATAATATTTAAGGAAGTCATACAAAACAGAAAGGCGTAACAATTTCTGTTTTTTTTCCTATAACGTTGAATCTAACTGCTTAGTTTTTAAATAAATTAAAATACAGGTGCCGTAGCTCAGTGTGGCCTTCTGATCTGTAGGTTGTGGTTCAATCCCCGGCTGAAGCATAACAAATTTGCAATTGGCAATTCTTCCATGACAGTAACAATTTGCCATGGAAAAGCTTCTAAAAGAACTCTGTGACAAAGCTCAGAAAAAATGATGTCGTAAGGGTTCTGCCGTTCGGAATGGGCTAAAATAAGTAGGTCCCTTCTAATACCAGCTTAAATCTGCTGTTTTTCGGTAAAAAAAAAACACTTTTTTTTTTTTCATAGAAAACCAAAAATTAATTTATTCAAAGTATTTGGCCTCACTAGCTATACATTTTTCCCATCTCTCGGGCAATTTGTATATACCATGCCAAAAGAATTCCTCATTTTTCGAGGCAAACCACTCGCCAAGCCATTTTCAGACATCTTCATACGAATAGAAGTGCTGTTCGGCGAGCGCGTGACCCCTCGACGAAAACAGGTGATAGTCAGAAGGAGCCAGGTCTGTTGAATAAGCGGGATCAGGTAGCACCTCCCAATGGAGTGTGTCCAAGTAGTTTTGACATGTGCGATGGAGCGTTGTCGTGGAGAAAAATCAGCTTCTCATGTCTTTGTTCATAACCAGGCCTTTTTTCACCCAAAGCACGGCGCAATTTCACTAGTTGTTGGTGGTGGCGGTGAGCATTGACAGTTTCACCACCAAACGCACAGCATCGTCTTGCATTCAAAACGATTTGGTCTTGGAGAAGAAGTTGCTGGTTGGCCGGGATCGACCCATAATTTTGTTCATTTAGGATTCTCATAGTATATCCACTTTTCATCGCCACAAGTCACCACAAGATGCAGGAACGACTTTCTTTTTTGTCTAGCAAACAAGATTTCGCATGTGTTTTGGCGTCGCTCCATCTGCCTATAGTTCAATTCATGCGTTACCCATTTTCCAAATTTTTGAACCTTCCGATGGCTCGTAAACGTATGGAAATGGCTTGTTGAGTAACACCTAACTGTTCGCCAAGCAGTTTTTGTGATTGGGTGTCGTCCTCATCCAAAAGAGCCTGCAAATCATGGTCCTCAACTTTTCTGGATCTATTTTCACGCTTCTTGTCACTCGAGTCAAAATGGCGTTCTTTGAACCGACGAAACCAGTCTCTGCAAGTGGTTTCCGATAGCGCACTGTCTCCACGAGCATTCGATGCGACTCACCAGCAGATTTCTTCAAATTGAAGCAAAAAAGTAGAGCTTCCCGCATATGCTCTTTTTCTGGCACGAAACTAGACATGATTATACGAGGAAAAATGTATATAGTTGTATGAAATCACTGATGATGTTTACTAATTGATGTAAACAGATGTCGAACTCATAAAAAAAAAGGATGCACGGTCGGATCTATGAGCAAACAGCGGATTTAAGCTTGTACACCTGATACTGTCCAAAATTTAACACGCACACCAATAATGGAGGAGAAGCTCGGCCAAAGAGCCCTTCGGGGTTTTAAGTGCCACATATTTATTTATTATTTATAGTGACTAGTACACGATTGGTGTTCAAGACCTTTCATAATTTCTGTTGAGATATTAATTCAAGGTGTATGAAGTAAGAAACTAAGAGAGATTGAAATTAACTTAAAGGTCCTCTCTAATACGTGTATTCAATCTTATGATATAAATTTGTACTTTGATGTAAGGCGACAAAAGATTATTAATAGGCTTATATAAATATTGTTTAACTGCACCAAATAATACTGTCTACTGAAAATGTTTTCAAAATTCTCTTCAACACTCATATCACTCATCGTTGATCTTAAGCCGATATGCTATAAATATTGTGCTGCAAATAAATGTTTATTCTAAAATAAACTTATTGTTAAGTACAATTACAGTAAATTCATAATAAAATCCATGATTTAATAGTACTTAATGCACGTATAAACTTGTAGTACAATATAAAATTTGTAATACCACAACCATGCGCCACTGCCACTGTTTTACTTATTGTGCCCTCAAGCGTAAGCCATATTCGAAAAGGGCAAAAATAATATTGTGAATATACTTGAGATGAATGAAAAGCCACTAAAAGATGGTCATTAATCAAGTTGTATTCACCATCAATTCAATATATATATATATATATATATATATATATATATATATATATATATATATATATATATATATTCACAGTATGTATGTATGTATGTATGTACATGAACTCGTGAATTTATACGTGTATACACTGTCGAATATGTAAATAGACTTGTACATCGCAAACATTCAAATAGTTGGGTATAGTCAAGAACGGACTGATGAGTTTCAGAGCTCGTTTGTTGCTCAATTTGCGTGGTCATCATATAGGCTGCTATAGATTTTATACACTCTAATCTTTTCGCCTCAAGTATCCACTTCCTAGAATCACTTCGAATACATCTCAATCCGACCCTGGAAATCCATGCTGCTGCTCATCTTTAATATATAAGCACATACATACACCTACATACAGTGATGTTGTGATGATGCGACCAACAAGATGAAGACCAAGAATATCAAATCAGAAATGAATTAATGCATCAATTTTAAAGCAATTTAAAATTTAAAGTACAAAACAATGGCCTCTTTCTCATTCAATTTATGACTTATATATGATGCTATCCATGTATGTGTGTGTATATTTGAGAGCTTTTCTCTATGTATGGCTGTGTGTGTGTGTGTGTGTGTGTGTTGTTGTGTGTATAGCATTTGTATGTCGTAATTTGGCGAACCATTTGCCATTCCATTTTACATCGACAGACAACATTAAAATATGTATTTTGCAATCAACTTATTTCATTAACACCACCCACCCGCCCGGCCAACTTCCAACTTTACGCTTGGTTTGACTTGAGCAAATAACAACAACAACAACAACAATGGTAGTAAAAACACAAAAGACAGCCTAGAATAATAATCGGTCGTAAAGTAGATATCTGTGCTGATTATGCATCTACTATCTTCCTATGTATATAGACGTTGAAGATGATTTTGCAGAAAATTCATTCTTTAGTTTCTTTTCTTTCTTTATTCTAATTGTGTGTTGATTTTTTTTTTTTTTTTTTTTTGCTTTCACTTCTCTAATTAGATGATGCTCTTTTTGTTCTTGTCCTATTTAGTGTTATTTATGCTTCTTCCTTTATATGTACCATGTAAGGTATAGATAGCACCACCACCACCTACGCTATGTACTAATTTAATAAGGTAGCATGAAATTGACACATTTTAAGTGGATGAGAGAGAGACTATATATATATATGTGTGTGTGTTTGTGTGTGTGTGTGTATGAGCATGTATAAATGAAAATAATCAGAGTGATGCTAATAATGATGAGTATTAAAGGGAAAAATATATATGTATATAATATATAAATGCATGAAATAAAGACAATGATAATGATATGATTTTTCTTAAAGTTTCAGTCAACGCATAGATTGACACTGACTCCACAAATGATATTTATAATTGATTATAATTATTCTAAATAAATTGTTTCTTCCTGTTGTTGAGTACTTTATTTTTAGCTTTAATATACTTATAATGATATGATCATATTATGAAAATAAAAGTATTAACGACTAATATATCATAATGAACATGACATTTGGCATTGTTTAAATATATTATAACAATATAAAATACTTCATAAAAATCAGTTCGAAAATCACTTGAGACCAAATATACCTAATTAAATTATAATACTTACTTTAATATTATGTATTGTGTTGTTGTGAAGGCAACAAGCTTATCTAAGGAAGCATATATTTTTATGACAAAACATAAAATATTAATATGCACGCACATACATACATATATCATGATATACAGTAACGAGCAAAAGTTAAGAGCTCCTAACTATGACAAATGTAAATGGTGGATATGTAGCATCAGTCTCTCTTTTTCTATCATTTCACTTTTAAAGTGTCACAGCGAAATTGTACTTGTCAAGTGATCTAATATCAAGTGATCTAGGCTATAAGTCTGATCGAATACAACACGAAACAGGGTTTTAACAATAGATCCGTTCGCGTACGCGTACTAGTAAAATTTCTCTATCAACACGATTCAAGAGCGTCAGAAAAATCTTCTCTAAAAATGAAAAAAAAGTAAAAAAAGTACACGAACGGAAAATTTGTAAGATTTACTAGTAATTTCCAAACTCCTTCAGTTCTGTCACTTGTCAGTAAGAACAGCTGTTTTTTCTATGTTACGAATTTTTACTAGTAGAAATATTACCAGTAAATATTTGCCAGAATTATCGCACAGAGGAAATAATTTGCTCTCTCAATTTCCCCTCTTTTACTGGTTTTTAGCGTACGCGAACATATTTCGAGTAAGAAATAATAAAATTTGTAATAATTTGTAAAAACTATTACGTACGGGAACGGACCTAATATCTAACACAATCTAATAACACTCAGCCCTACAAAAAAAAAAAAAAAGAATGCCTGACAGACCAGAGTTGTCACATTCTATGGCTTTTGGACCACAAAAGTCGTAGTCGGATTTCCAAAATCAATCTTAAATTTATTTCTAAT
The DNA here is from genome assembly GCA_963854835.1 of Megamerina dolium. Lineage (NCBI taxonomy): Eukaryota > Metazoa > Arthropoda > Insecta > Diptera > Megamerinidae > Megamerina > Megamerina dolium. Next base: position 5,940,611 of record OY978526.1, on the reverse strand, counting down.
CGCAAAGAAACTTTGCAATAAAATAGTCGCAAAATCATATTTTGAGATTAAGGGGGACTTACACCTTGTCACTTTCAAAAAATCAATTTTGTTTTTTACATTTTTCTGATCTAAAGGGTCTTATAAATCAGCCTGTAAAAGGATTCGTCTCTATTTCGAGAGTATTGGAGATTAATTCACATTAATCGTAAGTCTCATGATTCACGTGTTGTACTGTTCTGAAATTTTGAACGCGGTTTTCCGAAACTTTAATTTTTCAAACTGGTGTACACGATTATGAGAGAAGAAATCAACGTATCGGATTAATTTTTATTTTTTTTTATTTTTTTCAGAAAACATTTAGCAAGGTCCCGATCGTTCATTTTTAAGAAATTTCGATTTACTGCATTTTGACAGTTTTACATAAGACAAAAAAAACATAGTACGAAAATGAATTTTGTGAAAAAATACCCGCCATTTTGTGAAAAATCGAAATTTTGAAAAAGAGAACGATCGGGACCTCACTAATGTAACAATAATTGAAACTCTTCTTGGGTTTTTGATTTCAGATAATTAGGGTCGATCTAATTATGTACACCGTTTGACTTTTCACTTTTGGGGCGCGCGCTGTTAATCTCATCTCAAGGTCTTGTATGTCAACATGACTATGGAAAAAATAATCATGTGCGGTATTCTATTGTTCTACTAATAAATAAAAAAAAAAAATTCAAATGAAAATCTTTTCTAGTTTCTTTACAATAAATTGTCAAAAACTAGCTCCAACATTGGCTTACAAGATGTAAGTCCCCCTAAAAATAAAATATTTAGGGTTCTAGAATGAATAAAAATATACATTTCGAAATATATATTTGACTATTGTAAGATATTCCAAGTTTTTATAAAAAAAATCTTCCAAAGAAAATCTAACAAAGAATACTTTAACAACAATTTATCGAAATAATTTGTTAAAAGTGATCATCATTTGTATCTTTTGCCGCATTTTAAAATTGCATAAAATTCGAAATCAAACGACTATTTATATATGGGAATAGATTGCAAAAATTCGTAGTCGGGATATTTTTCCATTCCAGAATTTTGTAAAATCGTGAATCGATTGGAAAATGACTGAATTATTTGCTACTAAATGATGTAAGCGCTGATCCTCCTACTCCCCATCTATGAGCCCGAAAATGGTATAAAACAAAATAAACATGTTGCACCTTTAAACCGCGAAGGGCTCTTTAGCCGAGCTTCTCTTCCATTACTGTTGCGCCTGTTAAATTTTGGACAGCATTAGAAGGGATCTACTTATTTTAGACGGTGCTGAACGGCTGAACTCTTGCGACGACACTTTTTCTGAGCTTTGTAACAGAGTTATTTTAGAAGATTTTCTATGGGAAATTTTTACTGCCGGAAGAATTGCCAATTGCTTACCGACAGCTGGGTACCGTTCGAAAGAAAAATCTTTTCGATATGAAATTTGTTATGCTTCACCTGGGGATTTAACACACGAGCTACAGTTCAAAAGGCCAACCCACTAACCACTGAGCACCCACAGCCAAAAACGGTATATATTCGGATAAAATGTGTTGAAATTTAGTGTAAGATCTCAAAATATGAATATCGTGCAAAATATAAAAAGTCGCCAAAAATTTGACAACTAGAGGTCTTTTAACAAAAACAAATTTAGATGACTCGTCCATATTCTCCATTGCTGGTTTTTGGGTTATTTTTTTTTGTTTGTTTCAATTTTATTTACTTTGATTGATCTTCTTCTGAGAAATTCCCACTTTTGTGTTGCAAATGGCAAAAAAATTGATGCTTTAAAGTATGATTAGATTAGTTATTTTTTCCACCGTACGGAATCGGCTAATAAAAGTAGATACCTTCTAATACTGTTCAAAAAATATAACACGCACATCAGTAATGGAACAGAAGCTTGGTGGTATCACAAAGGGCCTTAGACGATAAGTGTGTCCTCTCATTGAGAGCGCAGCCACAATAACCTAAACCTAAACCTTGGAGTTCGGAAAAGCAAATCCTATTCCACTCAAGGTACAAAAACTAGGACTCCAGCTCATGATGAAGTGGAATTTGTTATATATTTCTAATAAAATGACATATTATTGCTCTACACTGTGTGTATTTACAAATATTGGCACCCACATAAAACGATTAGGGCTAGAATTGTTAAAGTTGCATAAAAAAAAATTGGAAATTTTCTGCAAAACGAATAAAACTTGTCGAGTTTGAGTGTGCTCTTCTCGATAGAAAAACAAAACGGCAAAAACGTTTATTCATTTATGTTTTAAAAACAAAAAAATTTATGTATATAAACAATTTTTATAGCCATAAAACCGCAATGCCACAATTTGTTGTGATTTTTATTGTTACCACACACAAAAGCAATAAAATACCAGTAAATAAAATACAATTAATATTACAACAAACAATTTTAAAACTGAGGAATTGGTAAATTCATTATTTTGAAAATTTTGAAGTGATTTATTTAAAGCATATTTTCTATTCAATATACTAATTGGTCGTCGAATATTACGCTGCTCAATGTAGTTACATTGTACTTAACAGTTCAGCAACATGCATAAATAAATTAATGAAACCAATAAAAATTATTTGCTTTCCCAAGGGTAGAATGCGTATGTCTATGTACATAGTATGTGATTCTAAAAAAAATAAATATTAAAACCAAAAGAAAAATAAAAAATATATTAAAAATACAAGTAAAAACCAGAACTAAAGTGGAATTTTGTTTAAAAGCCTTAAATCATTAATATTATTTGGCTTGTGCTACACGTATGTATGCAATTGTATGTGTGTGTGTGTGTGTGTGTTGGTGTGGAAATAAATATATCTACAAGTTTATTTACATTCATGATGTGGTCGAAGCACTGAATATGCCATACATGTTGCCACATTGGGGAACATAAAGTAAATGGGGAGCATTCAACAAGATTTACAATTAAATCACACATGCACACACACAACACAACAATTTAACAACAACGCCAGCACGCACAGACGCACGTGTTGCTTTTAACGCAAAAAGAATATTGTCTTGGGTACGTTACTTACTGTGTAGCTACCATTTAGCTAGTAGGTACATTGATATATATTTACCAATGTGAGACGTGCGCGACATTTGAGTACAACATGTACACACACACACACACACACACACATGAAATAACATTTTTATTATAGCAATTAGGGCTACAGCAACACTGACACACTGAGAGAAATTCTGCACGTATGTCTGTCTGACTTGTAGAAAATATCATAAATTGCCAGTGTTTGTGTGTGAGTGTAAATTCTCATTAAAATTCATGCTATGACATTTTTCTTCGTTTTTCTTTATACTATGTATCGTATATATGTACCTTCCTATCACTCGTAGATAAACGACGAAAAACATCATAATTATGCAAATATCTGTGAATGTGCAAGTGTATTGATGTATACATGTGATAATGAAATAAAAGTTGTTCAGAAATCCTATTTGAAAGCGTTAGCATATAGATACAATATGTATGTATATGTGTGTAGGGACGTATGCTCTCACGCACACACGTCAATTACATGTGTGTGCGTGTGTGTTTGTTTATAAATGTGCTTCATATCATTCATTAAGTACTTTCTATGATTATTTACACAAACAATTACTTAAGTAAGTGTGTACGATGTATGTATGAGCTTCAATTTAATGAAGTGCATTTGCCAAGAAATGCAATAAATGGCAAAGTGTTGTGCCACGAAAATGATGTTGATGAAGAAGAAGTGATTGTTTTTCTTACATGAAATACTTGGATGTGATGTGAAAATGCAGCTAATTATTGTAATAGGAGTAAGAATGAGAATGAAAAGAAATACAAGAAAATAAAACAAAAAAAATCTCCTTACAGTCGGCTGGGGCCGACCAAACTATACCCTGCATATGTAGATTTATATATAAAAAGTTTACTCGAATATCCAACTTTTCTTTTATTTCCACTTTTCGAGAAACAATTTTTGCATATACTACTAATTTACACCCGAAATATGGTTGACTTTGACGAAGTAAAAGGATTTTAAGATAATTCCGAGGCTTAGTATGGGAGCTATATAAAAAGTGGGCGTGGCTTACCACTTTCTAGTAAATCCAATTAATTTTTCAATGATAATCCACACCTTAAATTTGGTGTCCTACGTTGAATAGTTTCTAAGTTATGGTGGTTAACATTTTTGTTTAATTTCCTCAACTTTGTATGGGAGCCCCAATAAGAAGTGCTCGTGGTACTCTGATTTTTCGCCAGATTATTTCCGACTACGATATTAATTTAAGTGTCAATTATGGTTATTGTAGACATAAGATTGCCTAAGTTACAGCTGTTTCAATTTAAAATTTGTATGGGGGCTACGATAAACAATGGGCGTGGTGCGCCCATTTTCTGTGAGCCTAGTTGCTCGTACAATACTAATCCATACCCTAAGTCTCGTTGTCCTAGGCTAAATGGTTTGTAAGCTATGGAGCTTAAAATTTTAGTTTAATTCACTCGCTTTGTATGGGAGACCCATGAAGGAGTGGGCGTGGTACACTGATTTTCTGCCAGATTTTTGCCGACTACAATATTAATTTAAGTGTCAATTAAGGTTATTCTGGACAGAAGATTGCCGAAGTTACAGCTGTTTCAATTTAAAATTTGTATGGGGCCTACGATAAACAGTGGGAGTGGTGCTCGCATTTTCTGTGAGCCTAGTTGCTCGTACAATACTAATCCACACCTTAAATATCGTTATTCTACGCTGAATAGTTTGCATGTTATAACCGGTAACATTTTTTTTAATTTCCGCAACTTTGTATGGGAGACCCAAAAAGGAGTGAGCGTGGCACATTGATTTTCTGCCATATTATTTCTGACTACCGTGTTAATCTAAGTGTCAATTATGGTTATTCTAGACAGAAGATTGTAGAAGTTACAGCAGTTTCAATTTAAAAGAAGTACAGACACTTTGTATGGGAGCTACGCTAGAAAGTAGGCGTGGCTCATCCACTTTTGGTGAGGTTATATAGTATTATAATATAACTCTATGTGCAAAATATTGTTGTTCCAAGTGGTATATTGTGTGAGTTATAGCAAGTTAAAGATTTTGAAAATTTCGAGGTTAGTCGCTTTGAATGCTTGGTGTGGGCGTGGTTATTAACCGATCATGCCCAATATCAATCCCCTCCGTACCCTTGGATCATAGATTACTTATGCCAAATTTCATCGAAATAGCTCAATATTTACTCAAGTTATCGTGCGAACCAGCCAGGTGACAGACAGACGGACGGACGGACGGTCGGACGGACGGTCGGAAGGACGGACGGACGGACGGACGGTCGGAAGGACGGACATCGTTAAATCGAAAATTTAATCGACGCTGATCACGAATATATATCCATGTCTATATCTCCGGAGATTCCTTCAAGTGGACACAAACATCTGACCGAAATGAATATACCATGCATATTGCATTATGCAGGGTATAAAAATAATGTTCAACATTTTCTTAGGATTTGCTAAAGTTTTCTTTCAGAGTAGTTCTCAATAGACATTGTGACTGTGAGGGTTGTTCGAAAAATTTCGGTTTTTGGGCAATCAAACTAAAATAGTAAAAAAATCTCCTTACAATCGGCTAGGGCCGACCAAACTATACCCTGCATATGTAGATTTATATATAAAAAGTTTACTCGAATATCCATCTTTTCTTTTATTTCCACGTTTCGAGAAACAATTTTTGCTTATACTACTAATTTACACCCGAAATATGGTTGACTTTGACGAAGTACTTTCTATGTTATGAGGGTTGTAAAAGGCATAATTTAAAGGATTTTAAAATAATTCCGAGGCTTAGTGTGGGAGCTATATAAAAAGTGGGCGTGGCTTAACTCTTTCTTATAAATTCAATTAATTTTGTTTAATTTCCTCCACTTAGTATGGGAACCCCAATGATTGTTCTAGACAGAAGGATGCAGAAGTTACAGCTATTTCAGTGGGCGTGGCGAGTCCATTTCCTGTGAGTCTAGTTGCTGGTTGTTCTACGCTCAATAGTTTGCAAGTTATGATGGTTAACATTTTTTTTTTAATTTCCGCAACTTTGTATGGGAACCCCAAGAAAGAGTGGGCGTGGCACACCGATTTTTTGTCAGATTATTTTCGACTGCCATAGTAATCTAAGTGTCAATTATGGATATTCTAGACATAAGATTGCAGAAGATACAGCTGTTTCAATTTAAAAGAAGTACAGACACTTTGTATAGGAGCTACGCTCACCCATTTTTGGCGAGGTTATATAGTAGTATAATGTGACTCTATGTGCCAAATATTGTTGTCCCAGGTGGCATATTAAGTGAGTTATAGCAAATTAAAGATTTTGAAAATTCCGAGGTTAGTCGCTTTGAATGCTTGGTGTGGGCGTGGCTATTGATCGATCATACCCAATATCAATCCTCTCCGTACCCTTGGATCAAAGGTTACTTATGCCAATTTTCGTTAAAATAGCTCAATATTTGCTCAAGTTATCGTGCGAACCAGCCAGTTGAGACAGACGGACGGACGGACATCGTTAAATCGAAAATTTAAGCGACGCTGATCTCGCGTATATATGTATATCTAAATCTCCGAAGATTCCTTCAAGTGGTCACAAACATCTGACCGAAATGAATATACCTTGCCCATTGCATTATGCAAGGTATATTCAATTATATGCATTATAATAATTTTTTTAACACATCCCTTCACAATTGATGGCTTTTTTGCACATAATGAAGTCCAAGCTAAAAGAAGTTTAACGAAGACAAATTCAAATACTCGCGATGCAATTTATCATTGACAATTGAGAGTAAATAGAAGCCATAAGATGTGAATTTAGATTCATTTTATATTATTTACAATGGTCCCGTTTACACAGTCAAAAATAAATAAAAGCTATTAGGTGGCAATTCTGAACTCTACTATGAAGAGCTTTTTCATTCGATTCTTTTCAATGTTGTTTTCTTTGATGCAATTTTTTCTAAACAGTTACCACAATAGTGACGCCGTAGCCTAGTAGTTAGTACGTTGGTCTTCTGATCTGTAGGTCGTTTGTTCAATCCCCAGTTGAAGCATAAATATAATATCGGAAAGATTTTGTTTTCGAACGGTCCCCACCTGTCGGCAAGCTTGCCGTAGAAAAGTTTGTAAAAGAACTCTGTGACAAAACTCGGAAAAAGTGATGTCACAAGGGTTTTGCAGTTCGGAACCGGCTAAAATAAATAGGTCCCCTCTAACACTGTCCAAAATTTAACACGCACAACAGTACTCGGCCAAGGAGCCCTTTGGGGATTATAAATGCCACATATCTCTTTACAATCGATGACTTTTTAGCACATAATAGAAGCCAAAAGATTCGAATTTAGATCCATTTCATGTTAGTTTTTAATTTAATTTTTTTTTTTTTTTAATTACAATGGTGCCGCCTTCACAGTCAAAAATAAATAGAAGCTGTGAAGAGCTCATTAATTAAATTTCAATTTTCAATTTTTTTTCTTTGATGCAATTGTTTCTTAACAGTGGCCAATATATACAATCCATTAAGTCCCAAACCGGTTCTGCTTTTGGTTTTATTAAAAATAATTTTTTCTTCGATGTAAAATACTCCTCATGCAATTCTTCCTTAAGTGTCAAGAGTCAAGAGAGCCAGCAGTAGTAGTCTTGTCTTTTTTTTTTTTTTTTTTGTGGGGAAGCTTTCATTATTGAACAAATTCTGTTAGTGGTAGTATAAAAGCTGATTCTACTAACATCCGTCCCACGGCATTAAAGTTTTTTGACACGTTGACCATTTTAGGTGGCCTTCACGAAATTTGACACTGAAAATAATTAAAACAACGATTAAACTCCATGTAATCGACATAAAACACATTTGTTTTTTTTTTTTTTTTTTTTTTTTTTTTTGGTACTTGGACCAAAGGTAGAAACTTAATATTTACAAAAGTAAAAAAAACCTCATACGGATACTGGCCGTCATAATAGTATTGATTTCTGGGTTTATATTTATATACATGAATTTATACATAATTACATTGTACATTCTCTCATGCGACTTAATTAAAAATAAACAATTTTCCTCTCTTCTTCTTCTACTTTTTGCTTTTTCCAACTTGCATACACACCCACATTCCCACACACGCAATGATGTCCTTTGAAATGATACGACATGCGACATTCAACATTCGACAAACAAACAAACAAACAAACAGGCTCAAAAGGTATTGGCTCACGTTTCGAAGAACAACGACTAACATTGCGTATACATCGTGGTCGTGGTTCAAATCAACACGATTCAACACACAGCAATGGCAGTACACAAAGTACAACCACAACATTGGGTACACCATCACCGGAGCGTCTCTCCAAATACAATACACGTCGACATGACAAAGTTAAAATCACCGTCTCGTATGCCTCCAGCGAGAATATACATGAATTACCCAATGATGCAACAGCAACAACAACAACACATCATGAGCATCGTGGCAGAAGCAGCATTACCAGCCCGGACAATGTCCTCTATGCTGTACACTATAATGGGGCCAATGGACGTGATATCACCGAAACACAATTGTATCGTCAACATCATGGTAGCAGCAATTGTTATTTGCAAGTTGGCAAAAGTATGCCAGAAATTGCACGACGACAATCGAACACTAGCGATGGTGGTGGTGGAAACCACCCACACGACAATCGATCGAATAAAAAGGTCGGACGACGTAATACAAAGGCGCACATGAAACGTTTTCGCATGGAGACAAAAGCGGCCAAAACGTTAGCCATCATTGTGGGACTATTCATATTTTGTTGGTTGCCCTTCTTCACCATCTACCTAATTCGGGCGTTCTGTGATGATTGTATCGATCCGTTACTCTTCTCCATACTTTTCTGGCTGGGCTATTGTAATTCAGCTGTAAATCCGATGCTCTATGCACTGTTCTCCAAAGATTTTCGTTTCGCCTTCAAACGCATCATATGTCGTTGTTTTCAGAGCATCTCACTGAAGAGTTCACGTCGTGGCTCCGACATGTCGGCCGTCAACGTTAACGCACGTACGCCCAGTATAACGCCAAGTATGGCGGCACATTCGTTTGGCGGTGTAACTGAAATACATCACTCAGAGGTGAACAGCGATTCCAGGTGACGTTCATTCGGACCCAGTTCAAGTGCAAACAGTAGCTTGGGGGTCCGAAAGTCCAGTCTGAAATTTCCCTTCTATGAGATATGTCATCCGCTAGTCATGGAGTCTCCAGCCTATTCGTATGCCGATAACTGTGGCGGTGGGAGTGGTACACAGAAGCGTACCAAATTGTAGCTACCGCGTGTTGCAACCCTGAGAAGCGAACAGTGCTAATTCGAATGGAAAGGAAAAGAACAAATGTGGTAAAACGCTTAGAGCATAATGTCTGTTGTTCTTTTGTATTGATTTGTATCATTTTGTTTTAATTTTTACATTAAATTCTATTATGCATTTAATATTGTAATTGTGTTATTACTTACGGCAATATATTTTTTGTACATATATAATTTCCTTTGTATAAGTAAAATTTCTCTGCCATACCATATACTGTAAGCCGCCACCGCATCCACATGTTTACGTCAAAGAAATCATAATATTTATTATTACGTTTATAATTCTTTATTAAGTGAATAATAAGTTATCTAAGGCATTATTTCGATTGCTGAATATTTTTGTAGAAAATTCATAGCTAAATAATAAAAATAGTGAAAATTTGAGAGTTGTACCTTAAGAATATACAAAAACTAAACGATTTACGACTAAGTAACTAAAGTATGCATTTAAGTACACGCACACACACACACACACACACCTACATACATTAAGATGCCTTGTATCCTGTGCAAGAAATTGGTTGTTGTTTTTACCAATGAAACATGAAATTTGGTTTATTTTATGACATCCATCAAAATATTTTGAATTGGTGGAAAGATTTTGCTTAGTTAAATAATATTAAAATCACCACTAAACTTGAGTTTCCTATTAAAAAACTACTACTAAATACAAAAAAACAATTTCTATATAATCTGCAGACAGACTTGAAATATGTAATGTGATTTTTAGAGGTTTTTCGAAAATGATTTAGCTCACGAGCATTTTTCTATTGAGCATATATTCATTATTTCACCACTCTTATACCCTTTTTGTGAGAGGCATCTTAATACGGTATGTATATAAACAAAAATTTCCATATACATGTTGCTATGCAATTAATAGTTTAATCAAAGAGTAAATCAATTCGTATTAAATTCTTATTATTCGATTAATGGAAATTACGAATAATCAAAGTATAAATAATATTGGATCGGATTTCAATAATTTTTTAATTAGACTTTTTGATTAAACGATTAATTTTATAATCGTTCAAACACGCATAAACATTCTCTCTATATATAGTATTACATATTTATATATATACCTATGCATAAGTACATACAAACCAAGTACAATACATAACATATGTACATTGATGGACTGTGTCGAAGAAAAGCTGTCTTTAATATTTTTTTTTTTTAATATTTGAGTTCAATAATTTTCGTCATGTTTGGTTTTTGATTAGCAGGAAAAGTTTTATTTCACTATACTTACTCCCAACTAACAGCAGAATCTGCTGAATATAAAACTGCCCACAAAACTAGAATTGTTATCGGTGCTCTTTTTCCCTAACTCTTTTCACTTTTTTATATTTTTCGAGCACGTCCGTGAAAGTTTTTACTTTCTGTCGAAGAAAAAGGTAGCTTTCAAAAAAATTTTTTCGGTTTTTTCGTCGCATATTATGCCTCTTTATATTGCGACGATTCATTATTCATTGCATTCGTTTAAAATCGTTTGACGCAGTGCCAAATTTTTATTTCCGATAAAACTTCCTTTATTACATTGATTTTTTTTTTTTTAATTATCGCTTGGTCATAGAGCGATAGAAAGATCTAAAAACAAACATTTCCTATTTCCATTTTATAAAATTAAGAACGGCTGAAAAAGTCTTGTATTCCAAAAATAAGTCTTCCGGAAAATATATAATATAAATTTGGTAACCTTTATCCTGGCAATCTCTCCAACTGAGGCGAAACACTTTACATAATGTAAAGAGGTAAATTTATTCACCAAATCCATAAAAAAATTAAAGGAATCGCGGACAACACAAAAGTCTGTTGGAACTCTGTGCGAATTTCGCCTTTTAAATAAATTCTATGAAACTAAAATCTGTTTTTTTCTCTCTCATGTCATCAAAATTATTGTATTATTTATTGTAATCTATAAAACACTGTTTCTATTTTAATATTTTTTTTTTTTTGTATTGCAATTTTAATTTAAAATGTCGGTTTTCTTATCACTGCATGATAACATATTGTTGAAAACTGTAAATTTTGAGAATAAATTTTATCTACTCTTAGAGATATTTTCGGCTTACTCAGCTCTAGACAGAAATGCCGTGAAGAACAAAGACTCGAAAAATATAATTACTCATTTGAACATCACAACCGACAATCGGCTTTTCAGAATTTGGCATTTCCATCGAAATCTTACAGTGACTACCCATTACAGATGCAGATTTAGTGAAATTTTTTTTTTTTTTGTGATGTGCACTCTTTCGACGACGCAGTTCTTATATTGAATTTAAAATATTTGATAAGACTCTTAATGCAAAGAAAAATTGTTGTAAAAAAAAACAAAAAAACAAAATAACGTGGAATTTTAGATAAATAAATAAATTAATGAAATTTGTGTAATAATTGTTGAAAATTTAGTAAATAGTTGATTTAAGGTTGATAACAGCAAATTCTGACAAAGGAAATTCTTGCATACTTATATAGGTTTAAAAAAAAAAAACATTTAAATGTATGTGAAAAGAAAAAAAAAAAACAAGAAAATAGAACAAATTTGTATTAAGACCTTTACGCTTAAATTATAATAATATATTTATAAATGTTATTTAATTAAAAATTTGAATTTTCAAATACATATACATACATACAACTATATACTCGTATGTAATAGTTAAATAAGTAACTTAATTTACATTATGCAATATACATAAATGTATACTTAATAAAATTAGATAAATTCAAATGGAAAATAAATTTGATTCAACTTTCAATTCCTTGTTGTTCCGTGTGTTTATTTAAATTCAACGTTGTAAAAAAATAAATGTATACGTACATTTATTGAAACATGTTGAAGGCGGCTGCTATGTACATAAATATGTTGCTGCATTTGTTCATGGCCACATCATGTTGCATACTCGTGCATCATGTGCTGATGAAAAACAAAAAACATTTACAAGTATCTCTTGTGCAATATGTGTCTTCTGTGATTTCACCCATTTACGGTTGTTGTTATTTATTTCTTTTTTTTTTTTTGTGTTTTCAGTTATTCAATCCTATACATTTACAGGGTGACATCTAAAGGGTGACAATCATAAAGCGATGGATGTTCAACTTTTTGTTTCAATAGCACAATTTTTTCTTCGAAAGCAACATTATTGTTGTTACATATATTTTGATAGACATTTGGAGAATATTGAAAAATATTTAGTCCAAGCATCATCAGCGATAATCTCTTATGATATTGTTGACTTCAATAGGAATTTCATTTTATTAAATTATATTTCATAGCGAAAAAATTGTGCCAATCTTCACTTCCAGTGCTTGTATACCATCAGATATGTGTGTAAGAAGAAAAGTAAAAAGTGTAAAAAGCTGCCTCAACACTTGCCTGTATCACCCAGTATTATTTTGTGATGCCACTAGCGTAATTAAACAAATGCTTTAAATTGCACTTAAAATGCTTAAGGTATGTATGTATGAATAAAAATAATGAATGCGAAAAAATGAAAACAACAACAACAGCAATAACGATTACGCATAATTGTATGCATTCCTACATGAATATGAATATATGTGCATATATAATTTGCTGCACTCAATTACACAGCTTTTTCCGTTATTACAATGTGATCATGATGATGATGACAGTCATGATGATGTTAATTTTACCTTTGTATTTTGTTTTTTCTTGTGCAATGTACTCTTCAAATATGGGGGGAAAATCAACAACATTAAATTGCAGAAAGTCAATAGACGACACATTAAATAAACATGAATGCGATACACATTGCGTGTTTGCAATGGTACTTCCACGTACTTCCACTTTCATACATATGAGTGTATAACTGTAATTAAATTTAACTTTGTAGAGTAACTGAAATGAATACGCATTGATTAAATGAAATTGAGCAAACCCTCGATTCAATACTACGATAATGTGATAGCATAATGTGTAGCACAAATACTTTTGTGATTGAGCTTTCATAATGAATAGTCAATTTTTCATTGAATGAACGAACGATAAAAAAATCAAAATAATTATAACCCAGCCAACACAAAGGTCAAAAAAATAGTGCATATTTCGTACATAATTATGAAAGTAATCTAGCTATTTTATGGTTCTTTTCTTCATCGATATAACTTTGAAAATAATGATGGAGTAATTTGTGTATGGGAAACTTTACATATGAAAAAGGAGAAAACTTTAAAGGTGACTTTAAATCGACTATATGTTTAAGTTGATATGAGATCTATATTTAATTTGCTTTTCTGTTCAAATAATATTTTCTCAACAAAAATGAATAGCAGCAAATAATTTAATATTTTTATTTTTACTTTAATAACTATATGTATTCACTTAACCATATAAAAATAAATCATACAAACATACCCACTATACATATCATTATATATTACAACAATTTAGATCAAGTTCTCATAGTATAAAGCATAAATAAATAAATAATGTTTTATAAGTTTGATTAGTTTCATTTCAATTGCTTCCACTGTAAGTGAATAAAATAAAAAAAAATAAATAAATATGTGGCACTTAAAGCCCAGAAATGCCCATTGTAATACCATCGAGCTTCTCTTCCATTACTGTTGTGCGTCTTAAATTTGGACAGTATTAGAAGGGACCTACTTATTTTAGCCGGTTGCCAACGGCAGAACCCTTGTGACATCACTTATTCTGAGCTTTGTCACAGAGTTCTTATAGAAGCATTTTCATGGCAAATTGCTACTGTCGGAAGAATTGCCAATTACTTGCCGACAGGTGGTTACCGTTCGAAAGAAAAATCTTATCGATATTAAATTTGTTATGCATCAGCCGGGGATTGAACCACGACCTACAGATCAGAAGGCGAACACACTAACCACTGAGCTACGGCACTGTAAATGAATACCTTTCCTTATATAGCCATCATACATTTATATATGTCTATATGTGTATGAATATCAAATCTGCACACGCCGCACACACAATTCATTCATACTTTTATTTCACAAAGTTTATCCATTTGAATTTCTCTAGCATAAGCACTTTGATATGTACTTTGATGAGATTACTTTGGACGATTTATCTTTGGAATGATGATTACATGTGTATGAGAATTGTGATATATACTTTTGAGTTGTAAAAAGTTCATTTCCTAATATGTACTACAATGTATATATGAGCTAAGCTTAATAAGCTTAAACCCCCTTCAAATGGATGAGGGGGGTCAAGTGACCACAGTATATCACTTAGTGGCACTTTGTTTCTTCTTCGGCGGGGGCTCATCGTCCTGAAAAGAGAAATGAAAAAGTGACTGATTAGATGATGTTTGATTCTAAATAGTGCTTCAGATTCAACTTACGTTGTTTCCTGTGCGTTTCGATTCCCCGGATGAGGCACTCCCCAATATACAATATATTAACGCCAGCGTTGACGTCCCGATTCCAACAAGTACGGCAATTTGGCCAAAACTGGTACCTGTGTGGAGATCGGGACGTGATGTTCTCGGCGTGGCATTTCCCACACAACTTCGTCGACCGGAACTCGTTCATATACATTATGTCAGCACCGCGGCTCTTCAGCGCAGAGATCAGTTTCGGCTTAGGAGTTCGAATGTAGCCCCGCATCGGGGAATTCGCAGCAATGGTGGTTGATCCAATGCAAACCAACGCATTTGGGCTGTCTTCTTCAAATCCGTACCTATGATCTCTGTCGCTATGCGGTGTGCTGCCTTCTCTGTGCATATATATTTTTGCAGCTTTAGGCGCGTGACTCGTCTCTGCGAAAATATATCTTGCTTGGCGGCAAATATATTCGGCTGATATCGCGTGCAGCTGCGAAAATCAACTGAGTATGGTGACAGTTGCCGCAACTTTTGTTCCTCTTCCGAGATATTTTCGCTAGTCTTGGTCTGCGCCCAGCGTTGCAGCTTCATCTTCCTCGAGTGGTACCCTGCCTCGTCTTGGTACTTGCTATTCGAGATCTTCAGCGACAAGCCATTCAGAGTTCCCCCCACAATGAGACGGAGGCCGGGATCGAGACCGATTTTGATGTTGTAATCGGTATTTTGGATTTTGCTCAAATCCCCAGCATAATCATTTGCTTTCGTCTGTCGCTTTCCCCGCGATGTTATGGCTGCTGCTGCCTGCAGGGGCTTAGACATGCAAAATGATATGCTGACGCCGTCCGTCATCATTGAATAATCGAACTTTTTCGATGTGGTCTCAGGGAACTCGAAATACTTGCGCCATTCAGCGTCTCGGTTAGGCTCAAACGCTTCCCAGCGACCCTTAAACAGACCAAGACTACATAGTGTGGCGTGCAGTTGAGACGAGTCATACCGTACGTGATGTGCCCCGAATTTTTTGATAGGTATGAGCGCAAAGTTTTTGAAGTTGTTCTCCTCATTGTAACGCTGCAGTTTATAGAAAAAGCGCATGTACTGCCAATAGTCGTTCCTCTTTTTAATGTTGTCGAACTTTTGCCCGTCCCAGTCCAAATGTGTTCGCATCTGGGAGAGCAAAGTTTCGTCAGGCTGCTTGCAACTATTGTCCACAAACAGGTAGTCTAGAGTGTTGTAAATACTCTCTGGTGTTGACCCAAAGAAGGAACCTACGGATTCTGCTGTACGCGTGCATCCATATGTTGTTGTGGAAAATTGTCGAGTACGTGTTCGCAGCATCGACAAACAAGTTTGACCTGTATGCGCTGTTATAGAGAGGTAGGTCGTTCCTCAACAGGCCATACTCGCTGTCCAACATGTACTTTCCCAGATGCTTCTGGCAGAGACAGTAGAAGAACCTGAGGAATATTGGCGCCGCAAAATCATCCTCTTCCCATCTCTTCATCAAGCTGAAGTGGATATAGCGCGACGTTTCCACTATCAGTGATGAGATTTCTCTGACATCTTCTACATCTTCGCGTACAGCGCATTGTTCTTGCAGCAATGCCAGAATCCGGACTTTACGGTTACTTTCTCTGTAGGCGGTTGATCTTCTTTCTGCTTCCTCTTCGCCATTGAAGAATGAGAAATGAACTCAATCTACAACACTACTACTCCTGTTTAATATGGAAACGCTAGAGAAGACAACAAACAAAAACGCAGCTATATGCACTATAATGTATGTAAACGGGAAATGGGAAATGTAACGCGATTGTTGACGTGTAGGAATGATGTTGTTCCTAA
The DNA here is from genome assembly GCA_963854835.1 of Megamerina dolium. Classification (NCBI taxonomy): domain Eukaryota; kingdom Metazoa; phylum Arthropoda; class Insecta; order Diptera; family Megamerinidae; genus Megamerina; species Megamerina dolium. Next base: position 5,924,038 of record OY978526.1, on the reverse strand, counting down.
AACAAAATTTGAAAATAGCAAGAATAATTTAGTACAATAGCACAATACTTTGACATGTGCAGGTATCAAAATTGACTATAAAATATATTCATTAGTGTAAAGTCAAACTTTTATGTAAATTGAAAATCTTCAAAATATCTGGATGTATCAAAATTGCGATTTAAGAATGGATGTGAAAACATTTAAATAAATCACTAAAAGAATAAAACCACATATCATTTGGTTTTTCCTTTTCAAATAATATATTCCCATTTCAATCATAACGATACACAATCTCAGTTTTGTTAATTTTACTCAGCAATAAAATTTTTAATACCGGTTTATTTAAATACGAAAAACAATTCATTAATGAAATTCTTTTTTCTAAATTAATAAATTATCTTTAACACCAAGAATCGGTTATTTGACCCTAAAAAAAAGTATGTTTTTCCTACGTTTTCATGAAAGGCCCTATATTATTCCCCATTTTCCCATATTTCAAAAGTGCAACATTGAGCGTGGGGAGTGTCAAAATGTGCCTGTCAATACGTACAGCACCTTTAATAATTCCATCATGTTATTATTCTACAAAATAACTGCCAACATAAAAAACAACAAATTTTATCGGTTTGCCCTCTCTGATGAACCCACATTTTTTCGCACTACTGATTAAATGAATCTTTTATAACATTTGAATTTGTTTTCAATGTGTAATCTCATTCTTGGCATACTGTATGTAATTTAACCGTCCTTTCAAAATATCAAAAGCAAAATGCATTTAATATGTATTTGAATTGAATTGTTGAATTGAATTGAATTGAATGTATTTGTATTTGAAAGTATATGTCACTTTACGCATATTAAACGTGGAAAACGCAAACCCTTAAATATATCGATTTAAAAGAAAAATGACTTAATAGGAACATAATATGACCATTTACTAAAAAGCACAACTAAATTATTGACCTTGTTATTTGTTGTTTGATGTGAAGCCAATTTAGCCACCAAGTGGACGTGTGTGTGTCTGTCTGTTGCAAAAATGTGTCAAGCTGCAATAGGTAACTTCGTTGCTGCTTCGAATAAGAATGGACATAAAAATGTCAATACCACGATTTTTGTTAATCAATTATACTACAAAGAAAAAATTTTACAAATGTGCATATTAATTAATAGTATTATTACTTATTATTATATTAATAGTAAGATTACTTATTATATTAATAGTAATATTAATATTAATACTATTTTTGTATAGACATATTCAAACACTATATATGTATACTAAAAAGCAGCAAAACTACACAAAATAGCCCACCTTGTTAATTGTTGTTGAATGCCAAGTCAAACTTGGGAGCAATTAATGCCTGTGAACGTGTATGTGTCAAAATCCCTTGTCACAAAAATGTGTTGAGCTAAAAACAAAATAAACTATATATTATATAAGTAGGTATACTAAAAGTGATATAAATTAAATTACCTGACTCAGAATCTTACGGATGAACATGAGAGTTTGGTACATCAATACCACAAATTTTGGAAGTTCTTGCTTATGATGTCGAAAAATCTCCTGTGATCTTATCGGTCAGTTCTAACGTTCTTGCTCTCGCTCTTAATTTTTCATTTTACTTGACAACAAAAACGAGTGACGTGATCGGTACCGAGACCGTCAACATAACAGCCGTCTTACAGGTAATCAATTATGCTACGAAGAGAAAATTTGAGAAAAAAATTTTAATAGTAATAGCAATATAATTATTAATATATGAATTAATTAATAGAATTTAATAATATGATTGTATAAACATAAACATTTCAAAGTGAACGCTTTAAGAAAAGTTAAATAAATACCAATTTGATCGTCAACAATCACCACTGTGTACATAAAAGAGCTGCAAGAATGTTATTTGGTTTTCTAATATTGTACAGTGGCTCCCAGCTTATTTCGTACAGTGACAGTTTAAAAATTGCTGCAGTCGTAATTCCTAATATAGCAAAAATTTGAACAAAATATAAATGCCATTTTAGAAAGGAAGGTTTGTTTTTTATTTTCCAAAATTTACTTTTTCAAAATTTTAGTGTTTGACACTATAAAAAAATAAAATAAGAAAAAAATAGGAAAATTCATGTCACAGCTTATTTCGTACAGTCTCTTTAAGTTCAAACTAAAAACAAAGTAAGTTGATTTTAATATTTAGTTGACATCCCTTAGCGTTAATGACAGCCTGGAGTCTATTTGGCATTGAATCCACCAATTTTTGAGTGATGTCTGGTGTGATTTTTTTCCATTCTTCCATCAGTACCTTCTTTAGGTCTTGCTTATTAGAAATCTTGTGTGTTCTTATTTTATTGTCCAAAATAGACCAAAGATTTTCAATCACATTCATGTCAGGTGACTGTGGTGGTGGAGACATCAAGTGTGGGCAGTTCCAAATAAGCCAAGATTGCACAATCCCAGATTTATGTTTTGGGTCATTATCTTGGTAGTACCGAAATTCTTCCCGCAAACCCAGTTTGTCTGCACTTTGAAGTAAATTGTTTTTCAGAATCTCGAGGTACTTCATTTTGTCCATTGTTTCCTCAATAAAAACCAATTCACCTACTCCGGCTGCTGACATACAGGCCCAAACCATCACGCTACCGCCACCATGCTTCACTGTGGGCTTAAGGTTCTCCTTGTTTAGCTCGGTATTCGCTTTACGCCAAACATATGACATTCCGTCCGAGCCAAAAATATTAAACTTAGACTCATCCGCGAAAATAACGGTATTCCAGAACGCAGGAGTATTAATAATATGCTCTTTGGCGAAGTCAAGTCGGCGTTGTATATTCATTTTCGAAATGAATGGTTTCTTTCGGGCTACTCGACCGTTCAAGTCATGATTGCGCAGCACACGTCGGACAGTTTCAGCACTGGATGATTTTCCTATTTCACGCTGAACCTCTGCAGCCAACTTCGGAGCGGATAACTTTGGATTTTTCTTAATTTTTCGTACAATATAACGCTCGTCTGAAGCGTTGAAAATCTTATTAGGTGCTTCTCTGCCCTTGTTCTCCAACCGATTTTCGCGAACGAAGCGTTGAATGATGTATTGGACAGTTGAGGCACTTAAATTTGTCATTTCAGCAATTTTTCGCACACTCTGACCTTTCCTAAAATGGTTAATTACCAGTTTACGCTGTTCCATCGTTGTACGACGACCCATAACGCTAAATGTTTAATTTACAGCACTTTAACTATTTAAAATAATAATAATAAAAATTGTTATAATAGTTAAAAAGGTCCAAAAACTCATACAATTCAAAAAAAACTTTGTAACTGCGCGGCAGAATGAAACTTACTTAAATTGAAGTTTGTGTACGAAATAAGATGTGAGCTGAAAATCAGCTGATCAATAGTTTTTCTCTCTTGCATGACAAAAAGAACAATTTTTGGGGTTCCCCGTTTTCTTATTAGGTTTACTAAACAAATACATAGACATCTACATTCAAAACTTATTGATAAGTTTTTTAGTTTCGATGTTACAGCCATGTACATAAAAATATATACACTGTACGAAATAAGCTGTGAGCCACTGTATATCACAATCGACACTCAGAAAATTCCAAATACCCTTAGGTAATACATTAAACTATGAAAACTGTACAAAATTACTTACCTCGTTATATGTTGATGGACGCGAATTTTTCAAATCAAATTTGAAAACAATTAATGTTTCTTTTTCTTTTATATTTGGTATTATCAATACCAATCGATCAACACAAATCAATATAATGCAGCAATTCAATGTTGCGTACAATGCACTACACACTTTCACTCGATCAGTTGTTACTCTCTCTGCACTTATTTCACAACTGACTATGGGAAACGTATGGTAGCAGAAATTAGAAATCAAGCGTCGTTTGGTTTTTTTTTTAGCAACATAGTAGCTTTGGTTTTGATTTTTTTTAGCTTTGTTCAATGTTGCCACTAAGGACATTTTTATACCCTGCATAATGCAATATGCATGGTATATTCATTTCGGTCAGATGTTTGTGTCCACTTGAAGGAATCTCCGGAGATATAAACATAGATATATATTCGTGATCAGCGTCGATTAAATTTTCGATTTAACGATGTCCGTCCGTCCGTCCGTCCGTCCGTCCGTCCGTCCGTGAAGGAATCTCCGGAGATATAGACATAGATATATATTCGTGATCAGCGTCGATTAAATTTTCGATTTAACGATGTCCGTCCGTCCGTCCGTCCGTCCGTCCGTCCGTCCGTCCGTCCGTCCGTCCGTCTGTCTGTCACCTGGCTGGTTCGCACGATAACTTGAGTAAATATTGAGCTATTTCGATGAAATTTGGCACAAGTAACCTATGATCCAAGGGTACGGAGGGGATTGATATTGGGCATGATCGGTCAATAACCACGCCCACACCAAGCATTCAAAGCGACTAACCTCGAAATTTTCAAAATCTTTAACTCGCTATAACTCACATAATATACCACTTGGGACAACAATATTTGGCACATAGACTTATATTATACTACTATATAACCTCGCCAAAAGTGGTTGAGCCACGCCTACTTTTTAGCGTAGCTCTCATACAAAGTGTATGTACTTCTTTTAAATTGAAACAGCTGTAACTTCGGCAATCTTGTGTCTAGAATAACTATAATTGGCACTTAAATTAATATCGTATTCGGAAATAATCTGGCAGAAAATCAGTGTGCCAGGCCTACTCCTTCATTGGTCTCCCATACAAAGTCGAGGGAATTAAACTAAAATTGTAAGCTCCATAGCTTACAAACCATTTAGCCTAGGACAACGAGATTTAAGGTATGGATTAGTATTGTACAAGCAATTAAACTCACAGGAAATGGGCGCACCACGCCAACTGTTTATCGTAGCCCCCATACAAATTTTAAATTGAAACAGCTGTAACTTCTGCATCATTCTGTCTAGAACAATCATAATTAACACTTAGGTTAATATGGTAGTCGGAAATAATCTGGCAAAAAATCAGCGTACCACGCCCACTTCTTATTGGGGTCCCATACAAAGTTGAGGAAATTAAACAAAAATGTTAACCACCATAACTTAGAAACTATTCAACGTAGGACACCAAATTTAAGGTGTGGAAAAATTAATTGGATTTACTAGAAAGTGGTAAGCCACGCCCACTTTTTATATAGCTCCCATACTAAGCCTCGGAATTATCTTAAAATCCTTTTACTTCGTCAAAGTCAACCATATTTCGGGTGTAAATTAGTAGTATATGCAAAAATTGTTTCTCGAAAAGTGGAAATAAAAGAAAAGTTGGATATTCGAGTAAACTTTTTATATATAAATCTACATATGCAGGGTATAGTTTGGTCGGCCCCAGCCGACTGTAAGGAGATTTTTTTCTATTAAGTTGCTATTGTAGAACTAGAAATGAAAGATTTTCTTTTTAGGATGAACATATCAACATAAACGAATGAACATTCAATTAATACAGTATCCCAATTATTATTATTAATTGTTAACACAAGATATATTTTTTCATGCTTAATTTATAAAATATTTTATAACTACTTGCTCAATATTTTGAAATTTTCTATTTATTGAAGCCAACGTTGTTTGGCACTATGTCATCAGTGAGTTTTATAGTTTGATATCAAACATTAGTGTGAAGTCGAGCTTTTATGAAAATTAAAAATCTTTAAAATATTCGAATGTATCAACATCAACAAAATTACAAATTATCTACCAATTATTTAAAAATCACATCGATCTAATATATCTTTTATATTATTTAAAATTTTTAAACAATTTGGACCAATTGCACCAAAACGGCAGCATTATATTCTTTGTAACTTCAAATTATATATATGTATGTATATGCATCAATGTGCATATATGTATATATTTTGCAACTTCATGTAGTGGACCTAAGGCATGATTAGATTATTTTGAAGCTAAAGCGTTATGTAATGTTTTTGGTTTGATGCTATTGACAATGAATTGATGCGAACTGCTGTGTATAATTTTAGATTACATCTTTCGCATTACATAAGTTAATGTCAAGTAATGATCTATTGTATTATAAAGAAACAAATTTTGTTTACATTTAAATGTCAAGCGTTGTCTACTAAAGTCTCACTGTCAACATCGTGTTCACGTGAATATTCTATTAATTTATTAAATATTTATCAAATTCTGTACATTACTTTCACTTAGATGTGATTGTGTATCGCAATAAAATTACCATTTCACATTAAACAAATATAAAGTAAAATCATATTTGTGTTAGTTGAACGAGTATAGTGTTACTTCCTTTTTTCTTTGACCTGTACTACGCCCCCTCGATAACAAATATTGGTATGCTACACGACTACTCGACTACAAAATATTGAAAGTGATTAAGTGTGAATTTTTGGTATATATATATATATATATATATATATATATATATATATATATATATATATATATATATATATATATATATATATGTATATATATATATATGTATATATATATATATATATATTGTCATTCATTTGTCCTTCTTCACATAGTAAATGTGCCTGTAACCTGTAGTTATAGTCAAAGTTAAGATTTAAGTTAGTATCAATTTGTTTGACATGTTTCCCCGAATGTCAGAAAGTCGATAAGATGATATTAACTTTGACTATAACTACGGAACCCTGTGTTTACTTTCAAATATAGCTAAAATGTTTAAAACTATATAGTAATTAAATTTCAAGTGTTGCATACCATTTCTACTAAACACATTATATAAATCATGCCATCATATATAAATAAATCAAATTGCTCTAACTACGCATGAATGCACACATTATATGGCTTTTGGAGAAATGCAATAATACTTTCATTTACACATCTCATCACCTACATACATACAAATAAATCCTGTTGACAACATAAAAATGCAAATGTCACTGCTAATATTTGGAATATTTTCCAATCATGTTCACATTTCAAAAAGTAACATCTGTATATTCAAATTTTGTACAAATAGAGATATATGTATATACGTGTGTGTATATTACCCAATAGCAATGCCGGTTATGAACTCATGCCAAAGGCAGTGGTTAGCAGAGGATCACCTACTTAGAAATTTAGCTAGTCCAAAAAGTATTATTATTATTATTGTTAATGGGGGATGTAGCACCGCGACCTATAAGACCTATCGTGCCCTTCTCAATTTGGTTCAAAGTATTTTTTGAGTCCAACATCCTCTATGAAATGTAGTATTGCGCCTATATTCACGAGTCTGATTGCTCCATCAGTTAGTAGATGTTCACCTAGGTGTTTCTTTCGTTTATGTATTAGGTTTCGAGGTTTCATCCTCCTCCCCGCAAAACCCACAAATTTCATTAGAGAAAATTCCCAGTTTTATCAAGTGATAGTTCAGCTTACAATGTCCTGTCAGAATTCCTGTAATGATATTTAAGTTATTCTTGTTTAGCTTCATACAATCCTCAAATCCATTTAGGTTATATGTTCCTAAGAGTGGCTTTGATTGTAGTAACCCCTGTAGATTGTCCCAACATTGCTTCCTTTGTATACCTTCTGCTTCCCTAAAGATTTTGGAGAAGTTGCCCTTTTACAATCCGCCGAATGATTCTGGCTCCTTCAAACGGGGTTGGTGGCCCCGTTTCTTTCATAAGTATACTTAAACCATATTATTCCTTTGGAATAATGAATATGGCTGATGATGATGAAATTAAAAATGTATCAAAAATTTATTACAATATAAAAGCTATTGGGGAAAATAAATCTGCAACATATTACACATTTCTGGACTGCTAAATAAGTAAATAGGTGCATATATTTTAAAATTTCTAAAAATTAAGAATACCCTTATATGTCTTATGTCTTATTTACATCAACAGACATTCAGACAATTTCCTACTGGGATGTGTATAAATGCTCGTGTAAATTTCACTGTAATTTTGTAATAAAGATATGCATATAAATATGCATATCCGTTCAATCGAAAGTACTTGGTGAATGAGTATGTACATATTAGCTTTTTGACATAGATCTCTTTCATAGATAAGTACATATTAGTATATATTAGCAACACTGACAATTCGTGAATATCTCAGGATTGTAAAAGATAAATCTTGAAATTTTTTAAATTGCTTTAAAAATAATTTACGTCAACAAAAATAATGTTTACAGGTTTATTGTAAGATATATTAAAAAATCCAAGAAAAAAATGGAAAATGTTTCTATTCAAATGATTTCATTACCTTTTACAATCGGAAGGTGAGGTCAAACCATATGCAAGTGTAATATGCTTATATTAGAATTGTTAGAAAACATTTTGAACCAAAGTGTCAGAGAAACGACGTTTTCAGTGATTCCTATAAACATATTTAAGATTTGCTACGAGATTATATAATATATAAGTATTTAATTTTCGTAATTTCATTGATAACACAGTAACACATTAATTGTGAGGGGCAGAATGATTCTAACTCAGGATGAAAGACCTAGAGCTCATATGATTTCCAAATGTTTTTGCATTCTCATACCAAAAAAATGGGTATAACCATATAGAGTTTGATTTCTTTGCCTGAGTCTTTTTAGAATTTAGAATAAGTCGAAAGAAGGGTTAAAATTCATATCAGAGCGAAATATATAGTTTGGATATATATAACAAAATTGCACGAGAAATAGCTCTTTTCGAGGGTGATGTTTCGACGCTTGAAACATCAGTATCGTAGTCATGATGTCCACATGTGACTCCACTGCTGGCTCTGCTGCTCTCTCTTCAAATTTAAATTTTACTTTCTCAGTGTCACGGGTAACTTTTCGTTCAAACGCATCTCTTATCAAGTCGAAATTTAATGTGCAGTGGCGTCGGTAATATCATCTCTTTTGGCACCAAAAGTTCACGAATTATGTTGACCATTTTGAACTTGCTGTGTTCTCTTTGTTGCCAATCGTGACATGCATACTGGTGTCCAGTAAGCCTTTTTGAAGACCGCAAAGCATTAAGTCACAGCATGCAGAATTTGAAGATTCAACAGTAGGGCTAGCAGTGAAGTCACATGTGGACATTATGTGTAACGCAGTGTCTAATGATAGCGATGATTGCTATCATCAGAAACCATCACCCCTGAGAACAGCCGAGTTATAATGCATAAAAAGTTCTCAAGGGGACGTTATTGTATTTGTTTTTTCTTTTCTATGGACTTTTACGTTTTTTGTATAGCGATCTCCCAAATTCCATTTTATTCAGACTCTACGAAAAAGGGGTCAAAACGACCCTTTCGTGAAAGAGCTAACGGGTTAAAATGTTCTACAAAATTAACCCTCGTAAAATTTGTTTCTCTGCGATATGTATTTTAACCCTTTTTTTCGACTTAATCTAAACACACTCGGGCAAAAAATTGCAATTTTAATATGGCCATAAAAACAATTTTGGCATGAGAATGCGGTTTTACTATGTGGGTATAGGTATCTCATACTGAGGTGGTAATATTCTGCCCCCAGAAAATACCCCTAAAATTGTGTCACAGTGTAACTCAATCTTAAGCAGAACGTTTTATGAAATATAACGAAAATTTCAGACTTTAAGCTTACTTAAAAGCGATTAAAGTTACCCATGATTTGTAGTCATTTGATAAATTTGATTCTAAATAAATATGTATATCTATGGTAGGCGTTGTGTGATACTCACTATTCACCAAGCAATCTCTTTACTTGATATTAAAGGATTTTTTTTTATACATTGTGTATTTCATTAGAAAGATATCACAGATAAGTTATGAGTATTTTGAGCAATATTTGGATAATATAATAAAAAAAAAATATAATAATAAAAGGAAAAAGTGTATAATAGAAACCAAATTTCTTTCTTTCTTCTTCTCGTATGATACTCGTGTTTATATGTGTATGCATGTGTAACAGAAGAACAGAAGCCTAAAAATCCATACATATAGCCTTGTAAGTAATCAATGGATAACGTCATATTGGCGCCCAATTATGAAGTTGTTTGTTCATTTCGATTGTGCGTATCCTGATGACAATCAATATTACTAGTTACAATCATTTCCGTTGTTATCACAGAAAAATAAAAAAATACGCAAACAAACATACACCAAGATATATTTAGCTTTTTCTTTTTCGATTATTCTCAATACTTTGTGGTTGAAGTTCTAGTTAATTTACTAAATATAGTATGAGTACATCTACATATTGTCAACATGTAGATACATTATTAGAGCGAGCACAAAAAAAAATACCAATTTTAGGGTTGATTTTTTCTTGAAAATAATTATGAAATTGGAAAGAAAACGAGCATGACCAAAATGATTATATCCTATGTCACTCCCGTGACTATAAGTGCCAAGTTTTATTAAGGCCATATTATCATCATATAATTTGTAGCTGTTGTACTGGTTTTTTAGACTTTGAACTTTTCGGAGGGTCGTTATTAATTGTAATAGCCTATCTTTTTATTATTATTTTTTAGAATAATTGTTCCACTCTAATATGCATACGTATGTATGTGTCCTGAAGACTTTGAAAGTTGATGATTTCATTGAGAAGAAACATAAACCAATATATCTATTAAATATATTGTAGTTTATTTTTAAAATATAACTTACACATATACTATTTATAGATATTTTTCGGCATTGAGTCATCGCATTTATGTGTTTCATCTTTATGTATGATATAGTAGCTTTTGAGTATCGATGACGCCATTTAGTATAGCTATTAACTAAATTTCTTTTATTAAAAAGTAAATAATGAACACTTGAGACAAATAATAATAAAATCAAATTGAAATAAATATTATCTTTTGCTTAATAACACTTACGTGCGCACTAAAGAATTTAATAAACATTTATGTTATATTTGCAGAACTTTATTAAGAAGCCTGCAAGTGGATCACTTAATTGGAGGCAGAGACAATTTGTAAAAATTGTGTGTATATTAAAAATCGGTAGGCGCGATTATTTTTACCAGCATGTATATGTTGCATATGAAATCGTGAGTGGTAATAATCATAAAAAACCACTACTAATTTTTATAAAGCTACATCGAAATATTATGATATTATATTGAAAATGTGTCATGTAATTTAATGTTACGAGCAAAGTAATATATTTCAAAAATAAACTCTGTGGGATAAGATCCTCGTATATCTGCAACACAAAACTATGATTTCGTACCAATTTTGTCAAATATTTAACACAAAAAGACAACGCTACGAAATTGAAAATTGTTAGATATTCTTTCCAATAGGCTTTTGAACGAGCAAATTAGTATAACGATTATTATTATTATTATTATTATTATTTTTATTAGAGGGTTGTATTGTGCACCCCATAATGGACTAGAGTATTTCTCTATGTCCAGCATCCATAAGGAAGTTTAATATAGATCCTACCCCAATGGACTTCAGCAGATTTTACGGTATTATAAATTCCCTGAAGTTTTTCTTTCTTGTATGCATAAGTGCTGGGCACGTTCCCAACATATGTTTTGTAATTTCATCCTCCTCCCTGCAATGTAGGCAGGTTTCATCCGAGAAGTTTCGCAGTTTCGTTAGGTGATAAGTCAGCCTGCTGTGTCCTGTCAATAATCCCGTAATGATTCTTATATTATTCTTCTTTAAACTAATACATTTCTCAAGTCGTTTTAGGTTATAGGTCCCTAAAAGTGTCTTGGATTGGGACAAAGCTGGTAAAGTAGTATAATGTAAATACACATATTTTTATACTTTGTGAATGTACTGGACTGAAATTCAACACATACGAATAGTATTAACAGTTCAATGGTCTGTTAAAAAATGGGCGTTTGAAAACACGCCCACCTCCCATACAAAAATATGATTTTGGGCCGATTTTTTCGGACTTTTCACATTAAAACATTACACGAATATATTAAAAATTGGAAAATAATTATACTTTATGAACATATTTTAAAGAAAAAAAACAAAATAATAATAAATATGTGGCACTTATATGACCCGAAGTGCTCTTTGGCAGAGCTTGTCTTCCATTACTATTGTGCGTGTTAAATTTTAGGACAGTATTAGAAGGTACCGGTTCCGAAGGGCAGAACTCTTGCGTCATCACTTCTTCTAAGCTTTGTCACAGAGTTCTTATAGAAGCTTTTCCATGGCAAATTGTTACTGCCTTGGAAGAATTGCCAATTGCCAATTGCATGCCGACAATTGGGTGCGTTCGAAAGAAAAATCCTTTCGATTTTAAATTTTGTATGCTTCAGCCGGGGATTGAATCCACCATCTACATATCAGAAGGCCAACACACTAACCACTGAGCCACGGCACCCACTTATTTACACATTTACATATTTACATATTTTAAAAATAGACTCTATCGGATGGAAACCACACCTAGCTGCCATTTAAAAGTATGGTCTTGCATGCATTTTTTTTTTTTTTTTTTGAATTTTCACATTAAAATATTACACGGAATTACTGAAAATAGGTACATAGTTATATTTTATTAAAAAAATATATTCCAAAAATAGCCTGTATCTGATAATAACCACATCCACCTCTCATACAAAAATATGATTTTTGAAATCATTTTTAAAACTCCTCACATAAAAATATTGTGCTATTATATTGAAAATTGGCATATAATTTAATTTATACGAATAGAGATATGTATATTTGTATCGTATGAAAACCACGGCCACTTCTCATGCTAAATTATGATATTGGATGTATTTTTTCAAACGATTATATTGAAAATTGCCATATAATTTGATTATACAAAAAAAAAAAACGATATATATTTCAAGAATAGGTTCTATTAGTGCCTTTTTTGTATATGTTCGAACAAATGTTACCTTTCGAAAAAAATGTTTATTTATAGAACTCCTCAGCAACAACATCGATTTTGTCTGTCCCTTTGTCACGGAGTAGAGTATCTAAGCTTTGGTATTACCAAAGCTAATTTATTTATTTTTTTTTTCTTATCACTTTCATTGGTCGTCACAAAGTAAGAGCACAAAAAAAAATTTTTTTTCATACATTCATACATTTTCAATTTGGCCTCAAGCACAACAAAAAACACATATTAGAATCCATTACTGTTTTCGATTCTTTATCAAATTAATCAAAGGTTGGCAAATCATTTGACATCCATGACAAGTGACAATGTCTGGGTACATTTAAATATTTTTAGCTATATGCGTGTGAAATGAAAGCCGATATTTTCAACATTTGACACCGCAACATACGACATGGAAGAGAATATAAAATGGCTATCGTTCGCATTTCAATTCAAAATGTTCACATTAACAATACAAGTGTATACTATGCGTATGCAATATATGAGTATATGTAGGTATTCAAAGTGTCGAAGCTAGCTAGAATGGTCTAATAGCAGAAACAGAAATCAAACAATCAAAACCCTCAACACGTCTAGACAATAAAATTACATTTGAAATTGGTAGGAAAAAAAAAAAAAACAAAACAAAAATAAAAACAAATTGTTGTTGCTGCCAGCGTTTCCTGTTCCTTCACCATCACAACTGCTATACGTTCAATCTCACGAATAGCAATATGCATGAATATAACGTGTAAGCTGCTAGCTGCGTTACTTATGGACAAGGCTTCCAAAATACGATCGACCATAACGTGCACACGTACACATCAAAATAACACTTCATACCATGCCAATTTGCATTATACATACATATTTTTTTATTATTACGTATTATGGCAAAGCAACAGCAGCAGCAGCAGCAGTAGTGTAGAAGCATCAACAGCCACTTTCAATGCCACAACATTAAATTTAATGAGTTTATTTGTGGCAAAACGTCTACCTATTAACTTTTCAACCAACCAACCACCACCACCACCACCAACCATTAACAATCTGGCAAATGCTCAATATTTGCACCTCAAATACATGGGAATATGCACACTCGTTTCGAGAAGTACGATAAGTACATCAGTACGTCAGCAACCAAAAACCAACCATTGATAGTCGCCATTATGTTGGCAGGCATGTGTGCGAGCGATTGTTTATTATTGTTGTTACCTTAAACAGCAGCAGCATCAAAATAATAACAACTGAAAAACAATAACATTAAACATGTTGAATTTTGTACGACATTTTATAAGGCCGTTTTCATGTTTACAAATATTTGTATGAGTTTTCATTATTTTACTATTGCGCCCGTCATTTAAGTAAGCACATGTGTATGTTTGAGCATATTTGAATATTCTAATAACTAACGTTTTGCAACCTTTGCAAAAGAGAAGAAAATTAGAAAATAATTTTGTTCACATTAAACCAACCATACAAGGCAGTTTGCGGTGCATAAAATATTATGACGCAAAAATGTTTTTGAATTTTCTACTCCAGCCTCTTCTCATGATACTGCTGCTGCTGCTGTTGCTTATTATTCTTATTTTAGTTCTTTAGGCTTATATAAATAGGTACGTACTTATATAAGTATATGTATGTATATATGCTATATATCCTTATTGTTTGTACAATCTACGAAATATATATGTATATCGTCACATTGATCTCAATTTAGCCTACATACGCAATATGGACCACCATAAGTGGATAAGCAAAACAAAAAATGAAAAAAGAAAACAAAAAATAAAAATTGTGTCAGAATTGTGAATAGTTGTTTAAGGCGTTAAATACGAATTTTAAATTGTATATATAAGAATATACCAAACCGCACACTTTGTTCCTATCTACAAGTATATTCGCCTAATGTGCCCTACATTCATATACATATACAATGGCAGGTCAATAAGTCCTTACAACATATAGAGTTGATATTATAACGGTGCTCATAGTATCGAAATAGTGTTTAGAATTAATATTTGTTCAAAAAGATTCCTTGACAAATGTCTAAGGGATGCAGTAATAGTGCAGCTGACATTGAGGCTGTTGGAGCTCTTCTTACCATATAATCTTGAAAAATTGTATTTTTTTGACATACTCCAACGTCCATTCGCTTTAAACAGATTCACTCTGAATTTATTAAAACGACTAGTATAAAAAGGAAGAGTCAGAGTCTCGGTCCAACTTCCAATGGTGGGCCATCTGATGATTATTTCTTCATTTAATAATTTTAAGTACTAAATTGACTTATGAAAAGTCAAATAGATGCCAGTTATTGCCGTGGAGTTGTTAATAACACAACAACGCATTTCAATCGTCCAAATTTATTACGAAAATGGTCATTCAATATAAAAACTACATTTCGCAAATTACGTGAAATATTTTGGTCGTCATCATCGTCCTACTGAGTGTGGAATTAACAAAATTATTGCTCGTTTTAAAAAAAAACTGTTTCCCTGGAAGATCATAGACCATATCAACATGTTCGCCCAGTACGTACTCGTGATGCAGTGGCAGCTGTAAGTGAAAGTGCTCGTAATGAACCCATCACATCAACCAGGGATCGTTCACGATATCGGTATATGCTTACCGATTTTTAAGGCCAAAATTAAATGAATTGGAAGACCAATTAACATTTAACACCAGCCATGAAACACTTTACTTTTTGGCGATCAAATACGATGATCGCATAATTTCAAGAAATTCCAAAGTTGTAAGGCTACCAAGAAGTTGCGGTCTAACACATTTGGATAATTTTGTATGAAGCTATTTGAAAGGTAAAATTTACGCCAATAATCCACAAACAATTTAAAATCTTAAATACAATATTCGAGCTAAAATTGAGATCATTGATCCGCTTTTATTTGAACGAGTCAACGAAAATTTCGATGTTCGGATTGGTGGACATATGAACAATATTATTTTTCATACATAATTGGCATAGACCCGCACCTTTGATAATTAATAAAGATTTTTGAGTTGTCATAAAAAAAAAGTGTGTGCTTTTATAATGTTACCAGGGTTCTGCCGTTCGGAACCGGCCAAAATAAGTAGGTCCCCTCTAATACTGTCCAAAATTTAACACGCAAACAGTAATGGAAGAGAAGCTCGGCCAAAGAGCCGAATGGCTCTTTATTTTTTTTTTTTTTTTTTTTTTGTGAATAAGAAAAAAGCATCAGCAGATGGCCCACCCTATACTTATGTGGTGAATGTTAATATTTTCTATGGTAAATTCATCCATTTTTGTATCTTTTTCATGTATTAATCTGCTATCTTCTTTTGAATGACACTAAATTTGTTCAGTGGTAACACTTTTAATTTTATGAATTTTTTATATACATACATAAGTTTTTTATGTATAAGTTTAAATTGTTGCGCCAAATATCATAAACCACCAAATTTGAAATTCGGCGATTTTTTTTCTCTTTCCAAATATAAAGAATTGATTCAAAAACCACTTTTTTTGAACAGTTGAAAAAATGCTTTTTGTATCAAAATAATGAAACTAATGAACATAAAAAATATGTTTCAAGATTGTTTTGTAAGGACTTATTGAACCTATTGTATATTGTAAAAAAATGTTTTTTTAGATGGCCCTATTTCATATTGCAAATATATACGTATATAGCAAAAAAAAAAAACGATTTATTTTTAAGAAAAACGTACATTTCTTTGTTAATTTTTTTTTTTTCTCTTATCAAAAATAAGGGAACGTATTCACATATTTACTTATACTCTCCACTGTTGTTTAAAGAAAACAATAGCAAAAAAAAAACAAACAAAGTGAGGAAGAAAAGAAGAAATTCAAACAAACAACCTGCAGGTATTTATATAAAATTAACCGCTTGTGGATATACCGCTAAAGTTTTTAATACATACCACAAATTCCAAAATATATATATATATATATATCTTTGTATATATAGCAAGGCAAACATAGCCACTAGCCATAGTATGTAGGTAAATACAAGTTGATGGGATTTTTTTCTTACTTACAAACAACACCAGCAGGAGTAACAAAAAATATCACGACATTTTTAAAGTAATTTTCAACCGAATGCTTTAATTTTTTTTTAACATGCTATCTTTAATCTTTTTGAAACTTTTTGGATAAATAATCATGAAACATGTATTTATTGTATTCAAATTGTTATGTATGCTTTCAATTAAAACATTTTGTATTATTATGATAAAAAATTTCATAATTTATGTAAACTTTGTAACAAT
Organism: Megamerina dolium; assembly: GCA_963854835.1. NCBI lineage: Eukaryota > Metazoa > Arthropoda > Insecta > Diptera > Megamerinidae > Megamerina > Megamerina dolium. Next base: position 5,906,967 of record OY978526.1, on the reverse strand, counting down.
TTGCCCACAGCGTCCTTATTTCAAATTTAATTAAATATGCCCCTAAAACTAGACAATGACTTTTTTTTTGTGTATGGCTGATGTATGACGATATAAGTAAGCTTAAACCCCCTTCAAATGAATAAAGGAGGTCATCATCCTGATGTTCAATTCTATATAGTGCTTGAGATTCAACTTACGTTGTTCCTATGGAAATTTTTATGCGTCTTAAATCCCTTGTTGAGGCACTCGACTAGGTTCATGATGTTTACGCCAACGTTGACGTTGCGATTCGGCAATTTAGACAAAATTGGTACCTGTGTGGAGATCATGACGTGAGTTTCTCGGCTTCGCATTTCGCACACACACATTTGATGGTCCGGATCTTGTTCACATAGATTATGTCACCACCGCGGCTCTTCAGCGCAGAGATCAGTTTCGGCTTTGGAATTCGAATACAGCCGCGCATCGGCGAATTCGCTACAATGTTCGTTGATTCAATACATACCAACGCATTGGAGGTAGTCTTTTTCAAATCCGTGCCTATTATCTCTGCCATTTGTCTGCTTATGGCGCTTAACTCGCGATATTGTTACTGCTACTGCCTCCATGATTTTAGCCAAGCAAAATGATATGCTGACGCCGTCAATCATCATTAAATAGTCGAACTTCTTCGATACAATCTCGGGGAACTTGAAATTTGTTTACATTTGGCATTCATTTACTCAAACATAACACGCAATAAGCTGTAATATTTAATTACACCTGCTGTTAGTGCAAACTGTATGTGTAGGTATGATGTGTGTTATTGCTGCTTTGACTGTTGATGCTATAAATAATCATCTACACACATTCACATAATCAAAGGGTTCATATTATGGTGGTGCACAATTTTTGACGTATAAAATCATAGGCAATAATATTGCTTTTACCAGGATTATTATTGACTATTAGACTAGTAAAAGACTAGTTAGCATGGTAAGATTCTTATACCAACAACTTATTTAATTATTATATATTTCCTGATCAAGTCAACTAAACAGAAATTCAAATGCTCAAGAATACAAAATGTTATTCCTTCAAACGATTTGCTATGAAAAAACACTCTGACAAAGCCAAGAAAGGTGATGTTATTTAGAATTGATTAGTATAAGTTGATTACTTTCGAGAATGATCCCAATGATCAATACACTATTCCATAGAACTCATAAATAAATATTACCAACATATGAATTATTCTATGACACCATAGATCACCTTACTGTCTGTGTGTGTGTGCTACGGCAAAACGTTTACCTTGAATGTCAGCTAAACATTTTGATGTCACAAAACACACATACGTAATATTTCATATATGAGAATAGCTGAGTATATGCGTTAGTGTATGTGCGTTTGTGTGTGTCATAATTAAACCCTAGCAAATGACTGCCATAAATTCTTAATGTACATGAGTATACTAAATTCATATCTGCGAAATGTTGTGCGTATGTTATGCTGCAAATGTCTCATAAATTATGTTTTAATAAAATTTTAGAGAATTAGCAAAAACATTTCATTTTAATATCCCATACAGTGTATGAGAACACATGCTGGTATTAACAGATAGAAGACATATGACTATAGTACGTAAGTATGACAACAAAAAGCTACAAATAATTAAGAATTTCATTAAATTGTATTTAATTTTCATTTATTGTGTGATGATAATTCATTAAATTGATGTTTTTTTTTTTTCTTGTGATAGTATCATTCAATTTCGAACTGCTACCTCTCCCTCATCCTCACTCTTCATCTTCTCTGTCTTTCTCTTTCGACTGCTGAATATATAACATTGTATCGTCAAACAATGTCTCATTGAATACTACGTCACCCAACCTTCAATCTTTTTTTTTTTTTTGTCCTTTACCTTTTCTTCCCTTTTCTGATACCTCATATGCTTGTACTCCATCAATTTTAAAAAGTGTGAAATTTTATTATATTTTTTTATTTTTATTTTTTAGTTTTTGCTTTAATGTTTTCATTCACATTTCTGCATTGAATTCACTCATTTCATTCAATCTCTTTCAATATCATTTATAATTTGTACTATTCACTACTATGAATAGCACTGACTGAATGTTCATTCATTCACATTCATACGTTCATATGTAGCTAGCTATACGTATGCACGTGACATTATAAATTGTGAACACTTGAAAACATTTTGCAGCTGTAATTAATTGCATTACAGTCGTCCAGATTGAATTTATAACATTTTCTTATGTATACAAAAGTGAGTGTAGTATAGAAAGTATAGGTGTACAAGAACCCTGCAGTACATTATATTGGACTCCTTTTTAAATACCCACTATTTTATATGTTTTACACATAAAAGTATATTGCTTCCGGGGACTACGTACGTAGGTTAGCTCAAACTAGTCCCAGAACATATGAAATGGTAATCAAGCAGAGAGTCAGTCAAGAAAAATGCACTACAGGAAAAGAACTGCAATTAATTGTAACGTATACCACCTGGTAGACGGTACTTACATTAAAGTGAATTAATTGTGCGTAGAAGTTTATAAGCACTTTTAACAATTAAGAGGCACATTCAAAATTCGGTTGAATTGGATAAACATCACACCTACCTTCTATACACATTTGTCCTTTCGTATGTATGTTTTCTGACTTTATACGCAAAAATATGCAGCTAATAAGCTGAAATTTGGTACTTACGATTATATTTGCCAATAAACTCACGCCTACCTCTCATGCAAACATTTGCTTTCGTTTGTATATTCTAGTTCTTATAGACAAAAAATATTCAATTTAATAAAAAGTTTGAAAAATATGAAGTTTCGTCTCGATTGATTAACGTTGGATAAAAGAATCACCTTTCCCATTATTTATTTATATAAGCGTGTTACTATTTATTATAATAACTCGCTTTTAAAGTGGTCGTGTTTGAGATTGACCGTCATTAATTTTTCTCCCGCAACATTGCTTTCAAACTTACTTTCCTCCTCTAACCGTACCCCTTTAGAAGGGTACCCATATAAAATTTATGTTTTCATCAAATTTACTCAGACCGCTGCCAAGATTCTCTCAAAGGGGTTAAATATATACAACCAATATTCTTAATTTTTGGTACTTGACACTTCCTCCGAACATATTTAAAACCTATCTCCATCTGAATGAGCCTACGAATGCCTGAAAATCGACAAATTACCACATAGCTATGCAGATCTAGCCTATAGAAGGGCAATATATACGGCGATCCCAATAATTTTTAATTTTTAATATTTTATCTGAGTTTCGGTACCCCCAAACTCCACCACTTAGAGCGACCATCCAATAAAATTGATATTTTTAGAAAATTATCCTAACTGTTTTTAGAGAAGCTTTTTTCATTTCAATATTTCCCTCACCACTAAAGAAATGCACGTATTTTATGTGAAAATAGCTGAAAATTTTATAAAAATGTTACTAAGTCTAATTAGGGTCATTCAAATGTCCATTTTCTATTATATAAATTCAAAATCTACCATCAATTTTGATTTTGAAAATCAATTTGATCATTGAAAATATGTAGAAGTCTTCTTTTTCTTCAAATAAAATCTACACAACATTTTACTCTGAAATTTAAATACCAGCTATGTAGCAATCAATCAAAAGAGAGCGTGACGTTGGAACAAGAACATAATCCTTGTTCATCAAGTGGACCACGAGAAATCAGACCAAGGTCTGTTAGAGGATATGAGCCCTATAGCTGATACCTCTGGGGGCCAACCACAAGTGTTACGGGCACTGCGACCAAACGAGATCTTTTGTACCCAAGCCCGTCTACCACACTAGAATCTCCTCTGCCTTTTTAATAAAGGATAGAATTGATTTTGTCGAACTTTTGATGATTGAAGCTGGTGTTGGGAAACTCAGCTGAAAGTGTTTGAGGCGTAGTCTGGCCAAGGTCGGACATTCGAAAAGTATGTGGATTGATGTTTCATGCTCCTCCAGGCAGAGTCTACACTTCGTGTCATAGTATAGTCCCATTTTGTGGAGGTGGTATTTTAACCAGTTATGTCCTGAGAAATAGCCGGTTACTAGGCGTAAGTTTGTTCTGCTAAGAGTAATTCTGTCAAAAGCTGCATTGAAGCTGATGAGAGCTTTCGCTTGGCGAAGACCCGTCGAATTTGTCCATTGTAGTAGGTAGGTAGACCCGTCAGTGGAGAAGACGAGACAGCTCTCGCTAGTTTGTGCGCCACATCATTGCCCTCAATTCCTTTGTGCCCCCCCGGCACCCAACATAATGTGACCTTGATTCGCATAGAATTTTTGTAGGATAAGGAAGCATTCGGTGACTTGTTTTGAGAAGAACTCCCATGAGGAGAGAGATTTGATGGCAGCTTAGCTGTCTGAGCAAATAAGAATGCGTGCACCTTTGAGCCCTTTGGCATGTATATGACGTGCACAAAGTTCTATGACATGTATTTCTGTTTGGACGACAATTGGCCACGAGCCCATTGCAACAGATATGCGGGTATTAGGACCGTATATCCCGGTGCCTGTGCATTCGTCTGTCTTCGATCCATCTGTGAACCAAATGTAATTATGTTTTGAGTTCGAATTTGAAATTAGCTTAGAAACGATGTATTGTCGGTTTGAGCGTTAAAAAGTTATAAGCGAAAAACAAAAAACATATTCGGATATGGACTCATGCAAAAAAAAAAAAAAAATGTTCGCAAAATTCAATTAGCATTAGATGTGTCATATATTGTTGAGGCTCAGATAGCTCGCCGATAAACCGACATAATAAAAACGTATTCAATATTTGTTCGTAACCATGAAAATAAATCGCATTTGAATTACTCTCATATGTACTGTACATAAAATGTTCAACACTTCCCTTGCAAGTTAATAAAATAAACGCAACCTTTTCCTATTGAATATTAATAAATTCGTGCTATATGATCACAATGATGAGCTTACACCAAATATGTACTCTTACTCGAATACAAACCCAAGTATCGATACATACGACTAACTATATTACCTACTATATATGAGTACTTATTGTATAGTACTTACTTATGTGTACGTAAGTATATAGCTATATACGATAAATTGATTTTTGTTTTTATTTCATTTCTCTGTTATTTAGCGTTTGATTGTGTGTTTGTTTGTTTTTGCAATTGACACTTTGACATCAACTCACTCACACACACACACAACCATTCAGACAATGCACAGCATTCTCAAATATTAAATGAAAGTAAACTTCCCTAAATGCCGCAACAACTATGTAAGCACGCACACATGCTTACACCCATAAATACGTATTTATATGTATGAGCGCCTTAAGGCGATTGAATATTGGATTAGCACATATGCATGAACATTCAGATAATAACATATATAGTATGTACGATATGTATATTTGTGTCTGCATTAGTGCGTGTATATGTATGTGTCACAATGCCATTGGTAAACGCATACACGTAGGATATTTAAATGCGACGCAGCATTTAACGCCAAAAGCAGTCTGCCACCGCTGCTGTTTAAGAACCAACACAACTTCACAAAGTTATCAATGATGTGAGAGTTATGGTATATGGTAGGAGCCAAACCATAGACGCACCCACGCAACCATATGAGTGTACATGGAAACCCGCATATTATCGCTTTTATCAGTAGCTTGCTTTACTTGCATATTTGAACAAACTGATTTTCGACTGTTTTCTTCTGTATGCTTGCCTCATACATTACAGAGAAAAAAACCATCTCCCGAACTTCACTTCACTTACTTTTCATCACTTATCGCTGTTGCCAAAATGTTCCATTGCCAGTTGGCAATTATGGATTTTTTTTTTCTTTTTGTCATTTTCTCTCGCTTCTTTTACATTTTATTTTCATTTGATATGTTGTTAATTCTACTGGTGCGACTTCTGCTACATAATATTGCCTATTTAAGAAAACTTTTGTAGAATTTTAAGCAGTTAATACGCTATAGGCTATTTTGAAACAGTTCTGTTGTTCATGCTGTCATTCGATTTTTTTTTTTTGTTTTATTTTTTTTTTTTAGCTTTAATGCAAATGCTTTGTGTACGTACGTGTGCATACATGTATGCTATTGTATGAGTTTTATGTGCGTAGACTACTAACTACTTGTGCACAAAAATAAGTCATGTGTGAAGATACGAGGAGAACACATACACACACACACACACACACGCACTAATACAATATATAAGAAAAACTAAGCCATTGTTCGCCATTTATTGCTGGCAAGCATAGACATAAAGCACAATTTCTATTCATATGAATGTGTATATGTAACATACATACAGCTGTGTTCAATAAAATAGTAGTGCAGTTAAGTTCTACATATTAAGTAGTAAAATTAAATGATATAAGCAAAATATTCACAAATACTAATATAACACGTTTATTTTACTTATTTTTATAAGTTTTCAGGTAATTATTGGTTGAAAACATAGGTTCATTTACCCTCCAGGACGTAAACAATAAAATATAACGAAAATTTGCTGTTCAATAAAATAGTAGTGATCACAACAGAAGGAAAAAAAATATTTATAACTATAGTAAAAATTAAATATACATTTTCTACATGTTTGTTACAGTTTAATACTTAGTTGTAAATCCTTTATTATTAATAACGGCGTTGCACCGGCTTGGCATAGAATCGATAAGGTCGAATTGTCGATCGAATTTGAGCCCATGCCTCCTGAACTACTTGCCAAAGCTGTGCTCTATTTGAAGGATTCGACATTGCTACAACTCGTTTTACATCTCCCCATAAGTTTTCGATTGGATCAAGATCTGGAGACTGAGCTGGCCATTTCATTACGTTGATATTTTCGGATGCAAACCAATCTTTAGCGAGCTTACTCGTGTGTTTTGGGTCATTATCCTGCTGAAATGTCCATTTCAGAGGCATCTCCCAACTGGCATATGGTATCATTGTATTTTTTAATATATCAACGTAAACATTTCTGCCCATAATACCATTTATCAAATGAATAGGGCCAACGCCATTGTGGGAAAAACAAGCCCATATCATAATACTCAGTCCTCCATGCTTTACTGTCTTCTGAGTGTACCTGGGATTATATTGTGTTTGGTGGACGTCGTACATACTGCCTAGAGCCTGTTCCTCCAAACAAAACAATTTTGCTCTCATCCGTCCATAATATATTGCGCCACTTTTCTGCGGGCCATTTCAAATGAGTTTTTGCAAAATGTATTCGTGCTGCCACGTGCTTCTTAGTCAAAAGTGGTACCTTTCTAGGACTTCTTGCTTTTAAGTTTTGTTCAATTAGTCGTCGACGGACTGTCACTTCACTGACCGACAGATTTAATTCATTTCTTATCACTTTGGAGGATGCTGATGGCATTTTTTTGCTTAAACGCACAATACGCCTATCTTCTAAAACGGTTGTTTTACGCTTTTTACCACGATTTTCTGGCTTGTTTTTATAATTGATGGCATTAAATATCACTGTAGCTGTGCATCCCACAATATTTTCAATTTCTTTGTAAGTTTTGCCTTTTGCTCTAAGATTAACTATTAAATCTCTTTCCTCAGCCGAGCAATGCTTTCCTCTACCCACTAAAAAAAAAATATTGATGCAAGCCCGATAATTATAAAACAAAAATATGTTTAATACTAATTATACTCACTAATGCAACTTTTAGTTTTGCTGATTAACAGTTATAATATTTTTTTCAAAGTATTCACAACCAGCACTACTATTTCAATGAACAGCCAAATTTTGGTGCATTTCACAAAAGTCTTCACAATCATACAAATACAAAACCGAAAATAACGGGACTTTTTCACATTTTCTTCTATACACTCTAATCTATAAAAAATGTCAACACGTGTTGAACTTGCCAGATTGAACGTTACGAAAAAAAAGGATTTAATGTTTCGAGGTGCAGCACTACTATTTTATTGCACACAGCTGTACATATACACTACTCAAGTCTAATACTTTAATTTAAGTGGTTTAGTGAATTAAACATTCACTATTCAACTGCTTAATTTTTCCTTTTGTTTCATTCTTACACTCAATACATACTTTTCTATAGACGCAGAATTAAATGATGCATAAAGTTTTAGCCAAGTTAGTTAGTTTGACTATTATAACGGTTTAACGACTTTCGCTACAGATAATTTATCCAACACTTTGTCTTCTTCCTTGTAGTCAGTGTGCTCACTGAATTATGATATTTCGAATTAATCAACTCAACAATGGTTGCAATTTTTAAAGATTTTTTCGTAATGTAGATATATTTTTTTAAAATACCATCTCCTTCAGAAATTATATATTATATTGTTGGTAAATATAATCTACTATGTTTCAGCTTAATTTGTTCATATTTTCACGTGGAAATCGTGAAAAGATATAAACGAAAGCAAATGATGGTATAAGAGGTAAGCATGATTTTCATCTGATTCAGTCCATATTCGAATATGTCTATTTATTGGCAAATATAATCGTACGTACCAAGTTTCAGCTTGTTAGCTTCATATTTTTGCGTACAAAGTCTAAAAACATACATACGAAAGGAAAAATGAGTATAGGAGGTAGGTGTGATTTTTGTCCAATTTAGCCGAATTTTGAATGTGTCTCTTCGTTGTTAAATATGCTTATAAATAAGAAGTTTCAGCTTGATAACTTAATATTTTCACGTGCAAAATGTGATATCATACCTACGAAAACAAATGCTTGTATGAAAGATAGGCTTGGTTTACATCCGATTCAGCCCATTTTCGAGTATGTATATTTACTGTTATACATAATTGCCTGTATCGAGTTTCAGATTGATAATTTCATATTTTTGCATAGGAGATTGGCTTAGTTTTCATCTGTTTTTGCTTAAAAACGAACAAGCAAATAGCTTAAAAACCCCTTCAAATGAATGAAGGAAGTCAAGTGTCCACATTGCATCGCTTAGTGGCACTTCGTTTAAATTTCTTCGAAGGTTCATTATCCTGAAAAGAGAAATAAAAATTGGTACCTGTGTGGAGATCGGGACGTGATATTCTCTGCGTGGCATTTCCCGCACAATTTGGTGGTCCGGAACTCGTCCACATACATTATATCAGCACCGCGGCTCTTCAGAGCGCAGAGACCAGTTTCGGTTTTAGCGTCATTGATCCAATACATACCAACGTATTGGATTCAGTCACTTTCAAATCCGTGCCTATGATTGTTCTTGCAAATAATCATATGTAGCTGTATCTTTATGAATTAGGCCTACGTACCTACGTTTACATATTCGCCTATGTCAGATTGCTTTTTTATTTAAAAATTTTAGAAATAAAAATGCCAAAAAATATGAAATTTAAACAAAACAGAATCTACACTAGGCAAGCAAGCAAATAAAAATGTCCCATCTTCAAGGATAACAACACATTTAGGTTATTTCTTTTTTGCAATCTCATTTCAACTTGAGAGTTTTATCACATGAGTCAGCGTTATCAGTCAGCTCATATAATAATAATAATAATAATAATAATAAATGTAATAAATGCAATGATAGTAACGCATATAAAAGAAAAAGACAAAAGCTTAATGGTATTATTACATCCACTATTACGTAAGCAACTTGTAAGCCAAGCCGACATCAATCCTATATACGCATAACAACGGCGTATAATGTAATGTGTTAAGTGCTGCAAAAAAAAAAAAAACAAAGAAAAAATGAAAAATATGACAAAATTTTTACGTCATAAAAAAATTACCAAGCTATATACGACTTAACCAAAAATAAAAAAAAATCAATCTTTTCTTTTACATAAAAAGTTTTATATTGCACATATTTGATAACAGTAATCAAAACTAGTAAACTAGAATTGTTGTATGGATTACTTGTTAAGCGATTTGTTGAAAAAAAAACACAAAATTAACGCACTCATTGTAAGCATTTATTTTATAAAAAAAAATAGGCTTACTACGCCTACAGGTATTTTATATATTTTCTTTTTCTCATATAAAAAATCTATTTTCAGGCTTAAATATGACTGTACTATAAATACACATTTTAATTATTTACATTATTTAGACCATGAAAATATATAAATTTCCTTTCTGAAAGTTATTAATTTTTCTCTCACAAAAAAAATGGCTTTTATGACCCATAGTGCATTGTTTTACTATTTCTAACTTTTGATTGATTAATTATGTCATCCATCTACTTTTTAAAAACATACCTTTTTCTAAGCTCATTAACAGCAAAAGGACACCACAAAAAGGTGTGGCGGTGAGAAGTGATATACTCATACGTACCTATGCAAGCAGTTCGGAAAATTTTGAAAGCAGATACTATAGCTAGATTTTCACACACACACAAGTCAAACAATTGCAAAGTATATTTTCATTAGCGAACCTGCCTTTAATACTTTCATCACCTTTGCAAGAAATTCTGTTGTCGACAAACAATCAAAAATATATAAGTTAAACACTATACAATATTCGGTGCTTTCCTTTGTCCAAAATTCAAATGTTCTCACAAAATATAAAATATTCAAACGACATATCTGTATTATAGGTGTCGCTCTCAGAACTTCCTGAGATGCTTACGCACGTATTGACTTAAGGTTCAAGTGTTTCTTAAATCCCTAGTGTGATTCATGAAATATGAAATTCGTAAAAAAAAGAAACAAAACAGAATGGATCACATGAACATCACATCAAAACACCTTCCCACACAAAATAAAAAGTTTAAAAATGAAAATACATACTTAAATCACATTTGCTGAATAAATATGTGCGTAGTGGCTAAGTGATAATATCGGCTGGACAATTACAGCGCTACAATCGTTTCGGGGCTTTAGCTCCCGCTTCAAAAGTTTGCATTTGCTTTTCAGCACACGTTACTTATGTACTAATCGTACGAGTTGGCGGATGTTAAAAAACACGTGATTAATGTATAATAATAAAATACGATATCTTTTGCTGCGACTACTGCGATTGCTACCTAGTGGTTTTTTTTTTTCGATACTGTTCTAAACAAATGTGCATAAAATATACAAAGGAAGTCATCAAGGTGAAAAAAAAAATAAGAAAAACAAATTCACATTCACGAAATGAATGTGCGAGTAAATGCAAAATATTTAAAGCTAAAGAATTTTATTATACCTTTAAGCCTGTGCAAGTGGCTATGCGTATATGCTTCAGTTTCAGTATACTCTTTATGATTCAATATTAACAATATCATCACTACCTACCATTTATTCTTCATCGTTTTCTTATCCATTTTATTGTATGAGTTTGGTCCGCATAACACTGCTTCACACATAATGTAAACATGGCAGTCAAAGTGAAAATGTTTAATTTGAAATTTTATTACTAATTTTATGCATTTGAAACATAAATAATTTTGTTATGCACATTAGTTAGTTGTGCAGCAAATTTATATTGAACTTTGTTCCGTAAATAATTTATAGCATACTTTTAAGCATTCTTTTGAAATGAACAATTCTGAATCTGATCAATTATTTGTTTGAAAATGAGTTCATTGGTTGCAATAAATTCTATTTTATATACAATGAAGGTTGGCCTTAATTTACTCAAAAAGCAAAAATGAAATGTACGGCCGACACCCATGAATTCTTCAGCCTCAACATTTCTCCCAAACAAATACGTATCAGTCTAAAATAGTATGTATGTATATCTGAAAAAAAAAAAAATGCGACTTGTCCGGGAACAGTCGCAAAGAAATATGCGATTAATCGCACTTTTGATCTCTTTTATATGGAATGAACTGTTCCCTTTTATTCGAACACGGCCTATGAAGACTAATTGTACACTTTTGTACCCGAGCGGGTATAAATGTATTTTTAGTTGCACGGTTAGAAATTGTCAATCAAAGCATCATAATTCTCAATTGCATGTTCATTTCAATTATTTGACAATTTATTTTTCGTCACTATTCGAATCGTGGCGAAAATCTCCTCGGTTAGAGGTTGTGCGTTGGGTTTGGGACCCGCCACATAAAAAATACCCTCAATGAAAAAAACAGCAATGCCTCGGATAAGGACTACCGCTTTTGTTGATGACCCCCGCAAACGAAAAAAGGACAACGATTTACGGATATGCACCTGGAATGTCCGGTCCCTTTATAGGGAGGGTGCCTCCATCCAGCTGGTTGATGTCCTCGAAAAATACAGAGCTGACATCACCGCTCTCCAGGAAATGCGATGGACGGGACAGGGCTGCTCCAAAAGAGCGTCCTGTGACATTTACTACAGTTGCCATGCTGAAAGGCACGAATTAGGATGTGGATTTTTGGTCAGCAAGAGACTATGACATCTTGTCTCGCACTTCACGCCTGTGCACGAGAGGCTGGCCACAATCCGCATCAAGGCAAAATTTTTCAACATCAGCCTTATATGTGCCCACGATCCGATGGATGAGAAGGACAATGTGACCAAGGAGAGCTTCTTTCAGCGCCTCCAAGAAGCTTATAACCGCTGCCCCCGCCACGATATCAAAATCGTGCCTATTTTCATCAGTTGTATTATAATTCTCATGTAAAAAATATTAAAAGTTTTTTTATTTGCCCTGATTCGAAACTGGATACGGAGTACAACAGATCAAACAATTTATTTTTATTCATTGCGTTATAAATTCCGATTCATATACAGTGAGCGACAAAAGTCTACGTACGGCGACCATTTCTGCTATCTGACATGTCCAAAAGCATAATGAAAAGAAGTAATGATGCAATTTTGTTTTAAATATGTTTTTATTATTACATAGCAAAAATTATCTTATTTCATTAAAAACTTAACAAGTTATTAACATAAAACGAAAAAAATTCAATGACAAAAGTCTACGTACGATTTGAAAATCAAAAGGAAATAATTTGATAAGGCACTAAAAGTTAATATAATAATAATATTTAAGTCTGGGCTTTGAGGAGGTGAATACAGTTGTCGTGGAGCGTAGTAAAGCAGCCAGTCCCTCACGATGTGGGCGGTATGTTTTGGATTGCTATCCTGTTGGAAGATCCAACTCTCACCAAGGCATAGTTTATCAACCGATGCTTTTAAGTTTTGTTTCAAAATAGATTTATATTGAAAGCGATCCATGTTACCCTCCACAAATACCAAATTTCCAACTCCAGATGCAGCTACAGCGCCCCAAACCATTACACTCCCACCGCCATGCTTCACCGTAGGAACTAAGTGTTTCGGGTTCATTGCGGTATTTGGTTTTCTCCAAATTTTGGCTCTACCGTCACTTCCAAATAAATTGTGTTTTGACTCATCTGTAAATAATACTCGTTTCCAGAAATCAATTCCCTTGTCTAAATGCTTTTGCGCGAATTCCAAACGAAGTTTGCGATTTTTTTCACTTATATACGGTTTCCTACGCGGAGTTCTGCTGTGAAACCCATTATTATTCAAGGCTCTTTGAACTGTTCGTGGATGCACATTTGTATTTGACCTAGTTGCTAGCTCTGCGGCCAACTTAGTGCCTGCCACTTTCGGATTTTGATCCACTTCTTTCAAAATGAACGATACATCTCTGCGACTCAGCTTCTTTGGGCGACCACTACGCGGTTTATTTTCAAGACTATTCGTTTTTTTGTAGTTATTGAATATTGTTTGAACTGTTGATTTTGTTAAATTTAATAAGCTTGATATTTCACCATACGATTTGTTTTCATTTCTATACTTTACTACTAAGTTTCGCAAATCAATTGATATTTCTTTACGGGAAGCCATTGTCACAACCACGAACTTCTGGAAACAGCCAAAATACAACTAAATGCAATCCAAGTATGTCTATTACCAAGCAAAACAGCAAAATGTAACTAGCGGTACTTTCCCGTTATTGCGCCGCAACACACAACAAAAAAGAAGCGTGGAATGCGCGCCGTATGTAGACTTTTGTCATTGAATTTTTTTCGTTTTATGTTAATAACTTGTTAAGTTTTTAATGAAATAAGATAATTTTTGCTATGTAATGATAAAAACATATTTAAAACAAAATTGCATCATTACTTCTTTTCATTATGCTTTTGGACATGTCAGATAGCCGAAATGGTCGCCGTATGTAGACTTTTGTCGCTCACTGTATATCAAATTTAAATGTACAAATAAAATTTACGTTTTTTTGCTGCTTATCCTCGGATTCTAACCTGGGTAACAACATGTTATGTTTTGCTATCGTATGTAAGCATCAGATATACACCGCACATACGTGCAGTACGTAATCTTCTGTATTGTCTTGATCTAAAAATAACAAAGATTACAATTCTGCTTATTACTCCCTATTAGTGCGTACCGTTCTTTTAGTTCTTCATAGCTTTTTTTTTTTATCATTTTCAAGTGCTTTCTCTACACCTTCGTGCTAGGTAGGCACTATATGCGCTTTGAGAAATCAATATCAATATAACATTGAAATAAAAGACACTAAATTACATTTATTTAAAATATTTTATTCATTAAATACACTTATTAGTATATTTATTGTACATGTTTCACGAATTGCACAGTGGTGATTATTGACAAACAAATTTATATTTTTATTGAACTTTCTTAGACCGTTCACTTTGAAATGTTTTTTTACGTTTATACAATACTGTTATTAATACTAATATTACAATTCATATAATAATTAATACTAATATTACTATTCATATAATAATTAAAATTACTATTAATATTCATTTTTTTCGAATTATTTCTTCGTAGTATAATTGATTACCTAAGGGTATATAAGCAAGAACTTTCAAAAATTGTGGTATTTTGGTGTACCAAATATTCTTGCTTATTCGCATCCAACATTTAATAACAAGGTGAGTAGTAATTTAGTTATGCTTTTTAGTAAATGTTCATATTGTGTATTCCTATTTCTGAACGTTTTTTGAGCGTTCGCTTTAAAATTGTTGTTGCTTTTTAATATATTTTTATTTTGTATTCAATATTTTGTGAAATACTTATCTATAATTGTATATTTTATCTTTCTGAACAGGATCTTGTCATTACATAAATAAAACCTTGCTCGAAAAAAGCAAGACGTTGAACGACATTAGACATACATATTACAGTTCGGCATACGTTTACATACGTCCACTAACATCAAATAAGGTACGTAATTTTGAATGATATTGTGCTTTTATTTTGAAAGTGGCATAAGTCACTTTGTTTTTAAATTAATACACGTTTAACACGCCTAATGCGACTTTTGCCACTTTCAAAATAGTTTAGAAAAATTATGCACATATTACTTTTGTGATGTTTAGAAAGAACAGTGATAAATAAATTATATATGTAATAATAATAATGTTAATCAGAAAAGCAATTTTTATGGATTAAACATAAATGTAAAATACGCGAAAGTTCTGACTAATCGACTAATCGGACACATCATTCGTGGAGCCAAATATGAATTACTACAACTCTTAATTGAAGGTAAAATAGAAGGAAAGCGGAGTATAGGACGAAAACAGATGTCATGACTTAGAAACATCCATGAATGGACCGGACTGAGGACTATTGGAGAACTCATTCACACGGCCCAATATAGAGAAGCATATTCCAGTTTTGTTGCTAACTTAATTTATCTTTACTTTTGCATGTTCTAAATAAATCGAACAGTATTTGTATCTTTATTGTAAATAATTTGAATTAATAAATGTGACCGCCAGCATCCATCAGTGGATAAGCATTGCAAAAAATAATAATAATAATAATTTATGACATATATATATAAAAATTTATTCAATTGTTATTTATTTATTTCTCTTTTTGGTGACAAATCCAAGGTAGAAATTGGTCTTTGTCATCTGAAGTTAGTTTATGACACATTTTATAATATCTTAAAAAACCCATCCCCTCTTATCCATTGAATTTTTAGCCAATTCACCGATTCTGATTTTTTATTTTCATTGAAAACGTAACATGCCACTTCCAATATAAATTGCATTGTTATCCAGTTAATTAGTGAAATTACCGTAAATTGTGATCATTATCATTAAGTTAATTTTTTTTAAAGTGACATATCACTTTCAAAATAAACGGCTCATATTATGTTCTTATTTGTGAACGTTTTTTTTTTTTCATTTAAAATTGTTTTTGTTTGATAATATAATTTTATTTCATGTTCAATTTTCTGTCAAATATACATCGTATGTTAGAATAAAATGTCAATTTTTTAAAAACATTTGTATCTTTGTATCATTTGTATCATATCATGAGTAATCATGCTCATTCACAAATTATTTAAAATGCGTTTCGAATTTGCATTCATATAATTGTAATATGGATACAAGTTAATTGTGTAACAATGAAAAGCTAAAAAATTAGCCCATTTACAAAAGAGTCCAAAAGGCTCATAAATTCATCAAGTATTCATGCATCTTCTATGATTCGGGTGCTTTGGTCCTGCCCAATTTCGTAAGGTCTATTTCGAACACGACGTGACATAGGATTATATGTTTTGAATTGCACTTGCTATTTTCAAATTTTGTTTTAGGAACAACTTCATTCCTAAACAGAAGCAACCGCTTTGCATTTCCCTAGCACAACCGTTTATATACATTATAGTGCATGTTATATACTATTACGTCACGCGCACTGTCTGGTGCCACCTTTATAGAAGGCGAATGCAACTCTGACTTGATCAGTCAGCAGTCGATTCGTTATTATTGTTCTTAAATAAATGAAATAAATCAAAATTTGATTTAACCCTATATTTTGAACAATGGTATTGGCCACAATCGAAAGGCTTAACCATTTAAAAGGTGATAAAAAGTGTGCTGATGCAAATACAACAGCAAGTAGCAGCAGCACCACCATCACATCAACCGTATCAATTACAACAATTAATGAAGAAGAACAAATGCAAGAAAAACAACAGCAGCAAAGGCGACAACAACAGCAAGATTTGTCGTCAAGTAACGAAAAATGACGCTACCAGCAAAACATCGAAAAGTAGATTTCTATTTTTTATTATTTTCTTAATTAAAAAGAACGAATAATCTCAAATAACTTTAATTTTAATTTAGAAAGCAGGAAGCAGTCGGTAATTGAAGCAGGAAAATCAGAACATCAACTCAACCAAGGCATGAGCCCACCGGCATCTCTTTCACATACACAGTGCATATAGCAGCAATTTTGTTTGTCGTTTTCTTAAGAGTTTCTATATTAAACAGGATTAGTAGAGTTGTAGATTGAGTTCCTTTCTGATTCGTCAATAGGAAAGAGAAAGCAGAAAGATCAACCGCCTACAGAGAATGTAAACATCAAGTCCGGATTCCGGCATTGCTGCAAGAACAATGCGCTGTACGCGAAGATAGTAGAAGATGTCAGAGAAATCTCATCGCTGATAGTGGAAACGTCGCGCTATATCCACCTCAGCTTGACGAAAAGATGGCAACAGGTTAATTTTGCGGCGCCAAGATTCCTCAACTTCTTCTACTGTCTCTGCCAGAAGCATCCGGAAAAGTACTTGTTGGACGGCGAGTATGGCCTGTTGAGGAACGACCTACCTCTGTACAATAGCGCATACAGGTCAAACTTGTTCGTCGATGCTGCAAACACGTACGATACAATTTTCCACAACAACATATGGATGCACGCGTACAGCAGAATCCGTAGGTTCCTTAGGGGTGTTGATGGGTCAACACCAGAGAGTATTTACAACACTCTAGACTACCTGTTTGTGGACAATAGTTGCAAGCAACCTGACGAAACTTTGCTCTCCCAGATGCGAACACATTTGGACTGGGACGGGCAAAAGTTCGACAAGGTTAATCAAGAAGATAATTATTGGCAGTACATGCGCTTTTTCTACAAACTGCAGCGCTACAATCAGGAGAACTTCAAAACTTTGCGCTGGTACCGATAAAAAAATTCGGAGCGCATCACGTACGGTACATCAAAATCGGTATCGATCCTGGTCTCTTTCTCATTGTGGGGGGAACTCGGAATGGCTTGCCGCTGAAAATCTCGAATAGCAGGTACCAACACGAGGCAGGGTACCACTCGAGGAAGATGAAGCTGAAACGCTGGACGCAGACCAAGACTAGCGAAAATATCTCAGAAGAAGAACAGAAGTTGCGGCAACTGTCACCATACTCTGCTGATTTTCGCAGCTACACGCGATATCAGCTGAGTATATTTGCCGCCAAGCAAGAGATATTTTCGCAGAGACGAGTCTCGCGCCTAAAGCTTCAAAAATATATATGCACTGAGAAGACAGCACACCGCATAGCGACAGAGATCATAGGCACTGATCTGAAAGCGTTGGTATGCATTGGATCAACCATCATTGCTGCGAACTCGCCGATGCATTTTATATCCGAACGCCAAAGCCGAAACTGATCTCTGCGCTGAAGAACCGCGGTGCAGATATAATGTATGTGAACGAGTTCCGGACGACGAAGTTGTGTGGAAAATGCCACGCCGAGAACATCACGTCCCGATCTCCACACAGGTACCAATTTTGCCCAAATTGCCGTACTTGTTGGAATCGGGACGTCAAGTCAACACTGGCGTCAATATCTTGTACATAGGCGAGTGCCTCATCAGGGGAATTAAGACACATAAGAATTTCCACCGAAGCACCGTAAGTTGAATCTCAAGCACTATTTAGAATCAAACATCATCTAATCAATCACTTTTTCAGGACGATGAGCTCCTGTGAAGAAAAAGAAGGAGAAGCAACTAAGTACCACTAAGCGATGTACTATGGTTACTTGACCCCCCCTCATCCATTTGAAGGGGGTTTAAGCTATTTGCGTAGTGTGGTCAGTTGACGCATCTGGTCATACGATTAATGTAAAAATCTTCACAATTTTTTGTTTTTATTTTTTTGTCCACTTTTCCGTCCAGCTTGTTGTTATAAATTCGAATATACACTTGTATGTGTCTCATTCATAGGGATGCCAGATGCGCTGATTTCATCAGCACATGTGCTGATTTTCTTTTCGCCGCTTCTGTTTGTGCTGATTTTTTCGAATTCCGAAATCAGCAAAAAAATCTACTGATTTTTTGAGTGATGTGCTGATTTTTGTGCTGATTTATTCAAATTTCACCAAAGTCCACAAATTCGAATGTATGTATGTGTAATTGCAGCCTAATGATATTTTAAGCAATTTTTAAAAAGCGTCACCCTGTAAGCGTTTCTTTTCCTAACATTTCGTAAAATAGCAACATCAAATACAAGAATACTTCCAACTCTGCTGTCAAATCGAAAACTCAACTTTGGGCATGGATTTTTTCAAGTTTGTTGCGCTGACGACTGATTTTTGTGGATTTTTTTGCTTACTTATAGTAAGTGACACGAAATATATCTAAAAAAAAAATATCCAAGACAGTACAAAAGTTACGGAAACATACATAGTTTGCCAGAGAGACATTAAATTTGCTGAGGAGCTGGACAATTGTGTAATGTTAGTTTTATAAAGTTGAAATATTTCTGAAAAGTATAGAAAATGTATTTTATATTTTTAGTTTAAATATGCAAAAAGAGCCGAGCTCGTCCTCTAACAGCGACACTGATCGAACTCGCGCTCCTGAAGGAAAAAAATGCAGAAGCCTAAAAAGAAAAATATACAACAAGTTCCGCGATGTGTGGAGTTCCCAATTCAATTGGATACGAAGGACTGGCGACGTAAGCATGGCGAAATGCATCGTATGTGCCGTATCCTTTTCTGTTGTCAATGGGGGAGTAACAGACGTAAAGAAGCACATGAAAAGTGATAGGCATCGCAAAAGCTCCTCCTCATATTCGCAACAAAAAGCTATGTCTACATTTATCACACACCTGGAAAAACTTTCAAACCAGAACAGTGGTTTAGCGGAAGATGCCTGCGCAGTTAATGCAAATGTCAATTTCGACAGCAAAAAAAGCGTTTTTGTGGCTTTGAAAAAAGATAATCCTGAACTAATAGGAATCGGCTGTCTATGTCATATGATACAACAACTCTTTTAAGAATTCTTTGAAATTACTTAAATTTGATTTTGAAAACATAATAATTAAAATATGTAATGAATTCAGCTCGTCTACTAAAAAGACTGCTCGGCTTAAGGAAATTTTTGAGTTTTGCAATATAGAATGGAGTGATATGCTGCGACATGTCCCTACCCGTTGGCTGACTTTGGCACCAGCCATCGAAAGGCTGTATAAAAATTTCGAAGCCATTAAATGCTATTTTTCTGCACAAGACTCTTGCTCGAAAGTTTTAAGTTCATTTTTTGAACATAGCACAGCAAATTATTATGCAATTTTATTATGCAAAGTTTATTATGCAATTTGCATAATAAACTTTGCCAGCAAAAAGAACAAGGCTATTTTGGATCCATTGCGGAGAATATTTGCAAACAAAGTGATGACTCAGAAAAAGTGAACTTATTTAAAAAACGAGCAGTTGCTTTTATAACTTCAATAATCAAATATATTGAAGACCATTTTGAATTCGAAAATAACAAATTTGAGAAACTAAATGTATTTAACTTGAGTTCAGATATTCAGTTTAACGATTTTGCCGATATATCCGAAAGATTTTCAATCAAAAACATTGATTCAGATTCTCTTTTTGACGAATTTAACGCTTTAAAAAAATTTATAGACAACATGGATAAAAGTAAATCAGTTGAAGAAAAATGGATGGCATTCTTGAAGAGTGGAACATTTCCAAACTTAGAAACCATTTGCAATTTTATTTTCTCAATCCCACATTCCAACGCAGCCACAACAGAGAGGATTTTCAGTTTGATGTTCAATTTTTGGAGGAAAGATCGAAACAGGCTTGCACTTAAAAATTTGAAAAGTGAACTTATAATAAAGAACAATTTTAAGTTGTCGTGCACAGAATTTTGTCAATTTTTAAAAACTGATGAGGGTGAGCAAATCATAGCTGACACGCAAAGTAGTGGTAAATATTTGTAATTAATTTCAATTCATTGGTTAATTAAATTAATTAAATTGATCTCAGCAGTAATATTTTTTATTTTTTATTTAATTAAAACACTAATAAGTGCAATGCTAAATAGCAATAAATACACCTACATAAATGGATTTCTATAAATGTACCTTTGAAGTAAATATGTATAGCTTTTAAGTTATACATATGTATACATTAGGCTTGCCAGCTTGGCGGGATTTAGCTGGACTGTCCAGATATTTTGCATTATGTCCAGAGTCCAGATTTTTAAAATGTTGTCCAGATAAAATTCAAGTTAAGAAATTAAAATAGCAGAAACATGAAAAAAATAAAACTCTAAAATAAAAATCGTTATGCAACACTAGAAATCAGCTGATTTCGGTTATGTTGAAAGAGAAATAGAAAAGAACAGCCGCAAAAATTGGAAGTTCAACACGTACTCGGTAGCGTATTTTTTATAATTTTTCTGTAAAAGAAAATTATTTTAAATTATAGTTTATTTACAGCTCAAGACATGGCGGAGTTTGACCAAAGTCCAGGGCCTTTGCAAAAGAAAAGACTCACGCAATATTCAAACAGATGGGAAAATGCTCCCGATTATTCAGGCTGGATAAGGAAAAAGGACGAGTACACCGCAACATGCAAATATTGTAAAGTTGATATTTTGGTAAAATATGAGGGCACTCGGGCTTTGGAAAAGCATTTACATACCAAAAAACATCAGCAAATAAAGTCGTCGCAAAATATAGCCGGTTGCCTGAACAAATTTATTGTCAAGGATAAAGGAACTACAGAAACATCTTTAGTATCACAAGCTGAAGTCATATCTGTCTTTCACAACGTAGTTCATGGCAGCACATATTTCCTGTGGTCGTACAAAAGCAGCAGCAATCACACGCAACGTCTTAGCACCATACGCTCAAGAACAATTAGTAGCCGATATCAAAAACAATTATTTCTTTTCGGTTGGTAACGATGCTTCCAGTGTAGGAAATTTAAAAGTTTATGCATATACCGTCCAGTATTTTAATCCCGATATTGGTATTTGTAAAAGGCTCCTCGATTTCTATGAAGATTTTAATGGCGCGTCCAAAGATATATTCGCAAACATAAAACGAATAACTGAAATCAATAATCTGCAATTAAATCAGGTCTCGTCATTTAGCGCAGACAACGCAGCGGTGAATTATGGTGTCCGCAATTCGGTTTTTCAAAAACTCTTAGAGGTCAACAATGGCATATTGAAAGCAAACTGCAACTGCCATGTAATAAATAATTGTTTAAAGCACGCACTTAATTCTTTATGTGTTGATGTCGAAAACATTGTTATTAAAATATTCAATGAGTTTAGTTCCTCAGCAATTACTTCTCAAAAATTAAAAGCATGTTTCGAGTTTGCAAATATGGAATACAAAAATCTCTTGCGCCATGTGCCAACTCGGTGGCTTTCACTATCACCCGCTTTAGAAAGGCTAATTTATAGCTGGCATGCAGTAAAAAGGTATTTTCTTTTAAAAGGAAAAGAAAATTGTCGCAAAGAACTGTGGGATTTTTTTATTAATGGATTAGAAACAAAAGAAATATGTGACGAAAATGAAGAATGTTTTGAAGAAGGTATTTCAGAGGCATATTTATATTTTATTCATAATGTAATTCAAGAGTTTCATTCAGCAGTATTAGTATTGGAAAGTGACGAATGTACTATTGTGGACGTTGACAGTGTAATGCAAAAATTACTAAACAATTTGAAAAATAGAATTAACGATAAGTTTTATGGAAACAGAGCGAAGTCTATTTTAAAAAAACTTTCGCAGCCAGAATGTAATGTTTTTAAAGCGGAAGCCGCAAATTTTTTAAACACCGCTGTAAAATATTTGGAAACGCATTATGACTATAGTGACAATTCCATTAAAAAGCTCTTATCATCATTTTGTCTTAAGTCGAAGTTATTGTCATGGGAGGAGCTAGAAAGAGCTGTGGAATGTTTAGGTTTAAAAAACCATATTAATAATGACGGTTTATACACAGATTACTGTGCCTTACGTACTGTGTATGATCAACTACCGAAAAATCTATCAAACGACAAAATATGGTCGTATTTTTTTTCCAAGTTAAGCAAAGACGATATGAAACACTTAAAAAAAATAATATCTTTTATTTTTTCAATACCAATAAGCAATGCTTATTGCGAGAAGGTATTTAGCTTATTAAATAGCCTTGACACGAAAGAAAGGAATCGCATGTTGCTAGATCTCATAAAATCGGAGCTTTTTATAAGACTGAATTTTGATTTAAATTGTAATTCATTTATTGATTTATTAAAAACCTCAAGCGGGGAAAAAATGTTACAAGCTGCTAATAATAACAACAAATATATGTGGAACTGATTTAATATCAGTATACCTATTCGCAACAAAAGTTTGAAATAACTACTAGTATAGCGAAGCTCAGATTTTTCAGTAACTAACGCAAATCCATATGTGATTTTTTTTGCACGTAAAGTTAGTGCTAAGCACCACGGAGAGGAATCCGCTAATATTATATTTTTCTTTAATATACTAATGAATTGTTTTTGTTTTTATGTTTGTTATGTTCTTTTATATATTATTAAAAACTTACACACTAAATAATTTTTTTGTAACAAATATACTTATATATATGTAATACAAATAATAAATATGCTACTTTGCTACTTTTTGTCCAGAAAAATCCAGCTTTTTTGTTTGTCGTTGTCCAGATTTTTTTTCCAAATGTCCAGGTGAACGTCAATTTGAACCTGGCAACCCTAGTATACATACATATGTACTTACCAATATGTACACGAGTTTTTGTTTTTTGTTAAATTAATGAATTGTTATACTGATAATAAACGCGTGAAACGCTTAAGAAAAATGTGCTAATTTTTATTGCTATGTACTGATTTTTTTGTTGCTTTTTTTCAAATGTGCTGATTTCACTACTCAAGTATCTGGCAACCCTACTCATTCAGCACGAATAATACGCATGGTATACATTAGACTTACAAAATCTTGCGCTTATTTTTGCATTATTTATACTAAAAATTCGATAATAATGAAACTATACAGTACTACTTGGCATACATTTATTCGTATTTTAAATTAACAATGATTCACACCCTTTGAAAACATCCCATGCTAGTTTTAAGAAATTAAATTTCGAAATTAGAATTATGATACACTGTCTTGAATACATTTAAGTAATATTAAAATTCACACTTTCCTTCATGCAGTACTTTTGTAGTCGAGTAGTCGGTTGCATAGTCTGGTATGACATTCTGAACATTTAGTATCGAGGTGCGAAGTACAGGTCAAAGAAAAAAGGAAATAAATATATACTCGTTACTTGTCTAATTTGAAATGCGTTTCAATCGCGTTGTTCAAAAATTACACAATCACATCTAAGTGGAAGTAATTTACTGGATTTGAGAAATATTTGTTCTTTTTTATGTTAGCAGTCATTTTGTAGAACAAAATTAATAAAACTGATCTGTCTATTTCGTACATTCACGTAAACATGATGTTGACAGTCAGACTTTAGTCGACAACTTTAGTCGATGTAATATAAAATTCTTTTTAAATGCATATTTCTGACGAGTACTTTCGTGATAATTGTTTCGTCTAAATTCAAACCGAAAAACATTAAAAGTGCAACATTGCCCTAAAGCGTTAGCTTGAAAATAATCTAATCATGCCTTAGATCTATATATAATTTGAAATTACAAAGAACACAATGCTGCCGTCTAGGTGTAATTGATAATTTGTCCAAATTGTTGGAAAAATTTTAAATAATGCAAAAGGCATATTAGAACGAAGTGCTCGACCTTTGGGTTCTCTTTTCAAATAATTGGTATATAATTCTCAAGTTTTGTGATTTTAATATGTAGATTTTGATTATTTTGAATATTTTTAATTTTTGATATCATACTATAAAACTCACTGATGCCATAGTTGCAAACAACATTGGCTTCAATAAATAGCAATTTTCATATAATGAGGAAGTACATTTATCGTCAGTTAAAAAATATAACATGTAAAAGTATTATATTAACAATTAATAATATTTGGGATATTACATTTATTAAATGTTCATTTAATTGTCCATAAAATGTGAAATGGTTTAAAAATATTTAATTTCTAATTGGACAATAGCAATAGAAAAAAATCTCCTTACAGTCGGCTGGGGCCGACCAAACTATACCCTGCATATGTAGATTTATATATAAAAAGTTTACTCGAATATCCAACTTTTCTTTTATTTCCACTTTTCGAGAAACAATTTTTGCATATACTACTAATTTACACCCGAAATATGGTTGACTTTGACGAAGTAAAAGGATTTTAAGATAATTCCGAGGCTTAGTATGGGAGCTATATAAAAAGTGGGCGTGGCTTACCACTTTCTAGTAAATCCAATTAATTTTTCAATGTTAATCCACACCTTAAATTTGGTGTCCTAAGTTGAATAGTTTCTAACTTATGGTGGTTAACATTTTTGTTTAATTTCCTCAACTTTGTATGGGAGCCCCAATAAGAAGTGGGCGTGGTACGCTGATTTTTCGCCAAATTATTTCCGACTACGATATTAATTTAAGTGTCAATTATGGTTATTCTAGACAGAAGATTGCCGAAGTTACAGCTGTTTCAATTAAAAATTTGTATGGGGGCTACGATAAACACTGGGCGTGGTGCGCCCATTTTCTGTGAGCCTAGTTGCTCGTACAATACTAATCCACACCTTAAATCTCGTTATTCTACGCTGAATAGTTTGCAAGTTATAACCGGTAACATTTTTTTTAATTTCCGCAACTTTGTATGGGAGACCCAAAAAGGAGTGGGCGTGGCACATTGATTTTCTGCCATATCATTTCCGACTACCGTGTTAATCTAAGTGTCAATTATGGTTATTCTAGACAGAAGATTGTAGAAGTTACAGCAGTTTCAATTTAAAAGAAGTACAGACACTTTGTATGGGAGCTACACTAGAAAGTAGGCGTGGCTCACCCACTTTTGGCGAGGTTATATAGTAGTATAATATAACTCTATGTGCAAAATATTGTTGTCCCAAGTGGTATATTATGTGAGTTATAGCAAGTTAAAGATTTTGAAAATTTCGAGGTTAGTCGCTTTGAATGCTTGGTGTGGGCGTGGTTATTGACCGATCATGCCCAATATCAATCCCCTCCGTACCCTTGGATCATAGATTACTTATGCCAAATTTCATCGAAATAGCTCAATATTTACTCAAGTTATCGTGCGAACCAGCCAGGTGACAGACAGATGGACGGACGGACGGACGGACGGACATCGTTAAATCGAAAATTTAATCGACGCTGATCACGAATATATATCTATGTCTATATCTCCGGAGATTCCTTCAAGTGGACACAAACATCTGACCGAAATGAATATACCATGCATATTGCATTATGCAGGGTATAAAAATGTTCCTTAGTGGCAACATTGAACAAAGCTAAAAAAAATCAGAACCAAAGCTACTATGTTGCTAAAAAAAAAACCAAACGACGCTTGATTTCTAATTTCTGCTACCATACGTTTCCCATAGTCAGTTGTGAAATAAGTGCAGAGAGAGTAAGAACTGATCGAGTGAAAGTGTGTAGTGCATTGTACGCAACATTGAATTGCTGCATTATATTGATTTGTGTTGATCGATTGGTATTGATAATACCAAATTTAAAAGAAAAAGAAACATTAATTGTTTTCAAATTTGATTTGAAAAATTCGCGTCCATCAACATATAACGAGGTAAGTAATTTTGTACAGTTTTCATAGTTCAATGTATTACCTAAGGGTATTTGGAATTTTCTGAGTGTCGATTGTGATATAATTACATATATTTATTTTTCTATGAAAGCATCCGATTTCAATGATTCTTTTTGTATTGAATTTCAAACATTTCAATTAAATTAAGATTTGTGGTTTTTTGATGCTTTCCTGTAAATCTCTATAGACTTTATTGTGTTATTCATGAAAAATTAAATTTAAATATTTAAAGTGAAATAACAGAAACAAAAGAAAATCAAAAATAACGGTTCATATGTTCATAACTGTTCTGTATCGTATCTACGTAGGTACATATATACTATGTTGCTAAAAAAAAAGCAAGCGACGCTTCATTTCAAATTTCTGTTACCAAACATTTGCCATAGTTAGTTGTGAAATGAGTGCAGAAAGGATAACAAATTACGTAGTGAGAGTATGTAGTGCATTGTGCGCAACATTGAATAGATAATAAAATATTAACATTAATTATTTGTGCGCAATATTGAATTGCTGAATTAATTGATTTGTGATTGGTATTGATAGTACCATATTCAAAAGAAAAAGACTTAAACTAACATTAATTGTTTGCAAATTTGATTTGAAATATTCGCGACCATCTACATATAACAGTAGGTAATTTTGTACAGTTTTCGTAATTTAATATATTACCTACCAAATTCACAAGAATGCTTTTCATCCAGAATTTTATGAGTGTCTATTGTTAATTAATTTAAATACAAGTGATTTTGTTCATAATTATATTTTTTTTTCTACGAGAGCATCCAATTTCAATGATCCTTTTGTATTCGATTTCAAACATTTCAATTAAATTAAAATTTGTGTAGTTTTGATGCTTTCCAGTAACATATCTCTATAAAGACTTCATTGTGTTATTTATGAAAAATTCAATTTCAATGTCTAAAATGAAATAAGAATTTGAAGCTGAAGCTGGTCTTTATTGTATTAAACAAAAGAAAATCAAAAAAAATCTCCTTACAGTCGGCTGGGGCCGACCAAACTATACCCTGCATATGTAGATTTATATATAAAAAGTTTACTCGAATATCCAACTTTTCTTTTATTTCCACTTTTCGAGAAACAATTTTTGCATATACTACTAATTTACACCCGAAATATGGTTGACTTTGACGAAGTAAAAGGATTTTAAGATAATTCCGAGGCTTAGTATGGGAGCTATATAAAAAGTGGGCGTGGCTTACCACTTTCTAGTAAATCCAATTAATTTTTCAATGTTAATCCACACCTTAAATTTGGTGTCCTAAGTTGAATAGTTTCTAAGTTATGGTGGTTAACATTTTTGTTTAATTTCCTCAACTTTGTATGGGAGCCCCAATAAGAAGTGGGCGTGGTACGCTGATTTTTCGCCAGATTATTTCCGACTACGATATTAATTTAAGTGTCAATTCTGGTTATTGTAGACATAAGATTGCCTAAGTTACAGCTGTTTCAATTTAAAATTTGTATGGGGGCTACGATTAACACTGGGCGTGGTGCGCCCATTTTCTGTGAGCCTAGTTGCTCGTACTATACTAATCCATACCCTAAGTGTCGTTGTCCTAGGCTAAATGGTTTGTAAGCTATGGAGCTTAAAATTTTAGTTTAATTCACTCGACTTTGTATAGGAGACCCATGAAGGAGTGGGCGTGGCACACTGATTTTCTGCCAGATTTTTGCCGACTACGATATTAATTTAAGTGTCAATTATGGTTATTTTAGACAGAAGATTGCCGAAGTTACAGCTGTTTCAATTTAAAATTTGTATGGGGGCTACGATAAACACTGGGCATGGCGCGCCCATTTTCTGTGAGCCTAGTTGCTCGTACAATACTAATCCACATCTTAAATCTCGTTATTATACGCTGAATAGTTTGCAAGTTATAACCGGTAACATTTTTTTTAATTTCCGCAACTTTGTATGGGAGACCCAAAAAGGAGTGGGCGTGGCACATTGATTTTCTGCCATATTATTTCTGACTGCCGTGTTAATCTAAGTGTCAATTATGGTTATTCTAGACAGAAGATTGTAGAAGTTACAGCAGTTTCAATTTAAAAGAAGTACAGACACTTTGTATGGGAGCTACGCTAGAAAGTAGGCGTGGCTCACCCACTTTTGGCGAGGTTATATAGTAGTATAATATAACTCTATGTGCAAAATATTGTTGTCCCAAGTGGTATATTATGTGAGTTATAGCAAGTTAAAGATTTTGAAAATTTCGAGGTTAGTCGCTTTGAATGCTTGGTGTGGGCGTGGTTATTGACCGATCATGCCCAATATCAATCCCCTCCGTACCCTTGGATCATAGATTACTTATGCCAAATTTCATCGAAATAGCTCAATATTTACTCAAGTTATCGTGCGAACCAGCCAGGTGACAGACAGACGGACGGACGGACGGACGGACGGACGGACATCGTTAAATCGAAAATTTAATCGACGCTGATCACGAATATATATCCATGTCTATATCTCCGGAGATTCCTTCAAGTGGACACAAACATCTGACCGAAATGAATATACCATGCATATTGCATTATGCAGGGTATAAAAATGAACGCGTAAGCAAAGATACAGACGCTAGACGATGTGTATGTACATACATTACAGTGCTGCAATTTGTTTACAGAATGAAGAGAACCTCAACATTCGCAAATGGAAGTAAAGAGAATATTCCAAATACATTACATATGAGCAAGAGATGTAATAGATAAGCCAACATGACGCGGCAAGACGAAGTTATACAAAACATCAGTGTGGCATGTAAAGCAACATCTAAAACGTACAAATGCATAACTCAATGTCTAATATTTTACTCTCACTTATTCGCATGCTATTTAGTTTTTGCGGCGCCAAGATTCCTCAACTTCTTCTACTGTCTCTGCCAGAACCATCGGGAAAAGTACGTGTTGGACGGTGAGTATGGCCTGTTAAGGAACGATTTATCTCTCTACAACAGCGCATACAGGTCAAACTTGTTCGTCGATGCTGCAAACACGTACGATACAATTTTCCACAACAACTTATGGATGCACGCGTACAGCAGAATCCGTAGGTTCCTTAGGCGTGTTGATAGGTCAACACCAGAGAGTATTTACAACACTCTAGACTACCTGTTTGTGGACAATAGTTGCAAGCATCCTGATGAAACTTTCCTCTCCCAGATGCGAACACATTTGGACTGGGACAGGCAAAAGTTCGACAACATTAAAAAGAAGAACGACTATTGGCAGTACATGCGCTTTTTCTACAAACTGCAGCGCTATAAAAGAGGACAACAACTTCAAAAACTTTGCGCTCATCCCGATAAAAAAATTCGGGGCGCATCACGTACGGTACGACTCGTCTGAACTGAACGCCACACTATGTAGTCTTGGTCTGTTTAAGGGTCGCTGGAAAACGTTTGAGCCTAACCGAGATACTGAATGGCGCAAGTATTTCGAGTTCCCTGAGACCACATCGAAAAAGTTCGATTATTCAATGTTGACGGACGGCGTCAGCATATCATTTTTCATGGCTAAGCCCCTGCAGCCAGCAGTAGCCACAACATCGCGGGGTAAGTGACAGACGAAAGCAAATGATTATGCTAGGGACTTGAGCAAAATCCAATATACCGATTACAACCTCAAAATCGGTCTCGAACATGGCCTCCGTTTCATTGTGGGGGGAACTCGGAATGGCTTGCCGCTGAAGATCTTCAATAGCAGGTACCAACACGAGGCAGGGTACCACTCGAGGAAGATGAAGCTGCAACGCTGGACGCAGACCAAGACTAGCGAAAATATCTCAGAAGAAGAACAGAAGTTGCGGCAACAACGCGATATCAGCTGAGTATATTTGCCACCAAGCAAGAGATATTTTCGCAGAGACGAGTCACGCGCCTAAAGATGCAAAAATATATATGCACTGAGAAGGCAGCGCACCGCATAGCGACAGAGATCATAAGCACCGATCTGAAAGCGATCAACCACCATTGCTGCGAACACGCCGATGCGTGGTCACATCCGAATGCCAAAGCCGAAACTGATCTCTGCGCTGAAGAGCTGCGGTGCTGACATAATGTATATGAACGAGTTTAGGACCACCAAATTGTGTGGGAAATGCCACGCCGAGAACATCACGTCTCGATCTCCACACAAAAGTACCAATTTTGCCCAAATTGCCGTATTTATTGGAATTGGGATGTCAACGCTGGCGTTGACATATTGTAAATACATAGGCGAGAGCATCATTAGGGGAATAAAGACTCATAAAAATTTCCACCGGATCAATGTAAGTTGAATATGAAACACAGAATCAGACATCATTCAATCATTCACTTTTCCATTTCTCTTTTCAGGATGATGAGCCTCCAAAGAAATGTAAACGAAATGCAACTAAGCGATGTACTGTGGTCACTTGATCTCCTTCATTCATTTAAACGGGGTTTAAAGTTAGATTAGACTAGCTTAAATATCTGATAGTAAATCCAGTAAATTAGAATTGTTATTTGGATTACTTGTTAAACAATTTGTTGAAGAAAAACTCGGAAAAATTTATTATTATTGCACTTAATGTAAGGATTTATTACAAGCTTGCTGCGTCTACGGTTTTTTTTTTTACATTTCTCATACAAAGAAATCTATTTTCACCGATTTGGCTTAAGTATGACTGTAATATAAATATACATCTTAGTTTTTTTACATTATTTACAATATGAAAATATATAATTTCCCTTTTTCTCTCACAAAAAATTGCATATTGCAAATTGTTTTACTATTTCTAACTTTTGATTGATTAATTATATCATCCATCTACTTTTTAAAAACATACCTTTTTCTAAGCTCATTAACAGCAAAAGGACACCACAAAAAGGTGTGGTGGTAAGAAGTGGTATACTCATACGGACCTATGCAAGCAGTTCGGAAAATTATGAAAGCAAATACTAGCTAGATTTTCACACACACACACAAGTCAAACAATTGCAAAGTATATTTTCATCGGCGAACCTGCCTTTAATACTTTCATCACCTTTGCAAGAAATTATGTTGTCGACAAACAATAAAAAATATATAAGTTACAGTAACAATATTCGGTACTTTCCATTGTCCAAAATTCAAATGTTCTCACAAAATATAAAATATTCAAATGACGTATAATACATAACTGTAATATAGGTGTCGCTCTCAAAACTTTTCGAGTTGCTTATGCACGTGTTGACTTCAGGCTCAAGTATTTCTTAAATCTCTGGCGTGATTCATTTCAAAGAAAATATTGACAGAAAAAAATCATCAAAAACAAAAGGTGCCAACATACCACTCATATACGGACGTAAACGATAGTGTGAACATGTCTCTAAATCATTTTCGGTTTTACTTTAATGTTTTAACTTGTCATGTACACTAATACTAAAAATTCTTTATGGATATTTGTTTAATGTACGACTATGATGCAAAAGTAAGGTGAATTTTGGAATAAAACACAAATGGTTTATTAATTCCTCTAAATTTACTTTGTCTAAGTACTAACCCCCATTTCAAATATATAAAAAAATTATATGCTAAAATTTGCGAACTAACGAGCATGTCAATTTTTTTAATTTTTTTTGCCAAATCCATACGATTTAAAAAGGAATGGTATAAAATATGTTGCTCCAACCAGTTATTATATCTTATATATTCAAAATTTCATTTATTCAAGAATTTATTTTGATATTGATAAAATACAAAAATGATTACTACATTTGAAACACTTATACGTAACTAAGTCATTCATATAAAAACACATCAGATCAACTTAATCTTCATTAATAGGAGTTATATTAAGTTCTCGGAAATCGTGTTTTGTTTGAACTCGAGAGCCAGCACATAACGGATGTATTTTTATTTTTGAATAACGCCTAGATCTTCCTCTTTTGGTGACAAAGTTAGCAATTGGTCTTTTTCTTTAGTTAATAAAACATTTTGTAAGGAATATCATGGTAAAATCATATCCATTGAATTTTTAGACAATTCACTGTCTAATATAACATCCATTTTCCACTAAACGCTTCAATTTAAATTATTTGAAATTTCTGATTAATTTTTTTTGGAAAAAGTAACACGTCACTTTCAAAATAAACTTCCTTGTTATTCCGTCGATTAGTGAATATTCTCTAGAACAAAATACCAATACTTTTCAACGTTTGATTGAAAATTTGTTTCAAACAAAGAGATACCGTGAATTGAAATCATTGTTATCATTAACTTCATTTTTTTTAAAAACTGACCATTTTCAAAATGAACGGTTTTTTGAGCATTAACTTTAAATTCGTTTTTGGTACATAATATGTTACTCCATGTTCAATTTTCTGTTAAATGTATATTATATAGCGTGATCCATTTCGAGGTTCCCTACTTTTTTTAAGAAAAAAAAAAACAGAAAATTCAAATTGAATGGGGAATGTTTATTATCATTTGAAAGAACATTCTTTGGCATTTATGTTTTGAAGATTATGTCTTTCAAATGTTGGCCTTGGCTACGTCTCAGATGGTCCATCCGTTGAGTCCAATTTTCGATGACTCGTTCGAGCATTTCGACTGGTAACTGGCGAATGACACGCGTGATGTTCTGCTCCAAGGCCTGAATCGAAGCGGGTTTGTCCGCATAAACTTTAGACTTTACATATCCCCACAGGAAAAAGTCTAACGGTGTGATATCACACGATCTTGGTGGCCAATCGACCGGCCCAAAACGTGAAATTATCTGCTCACCAAAGTGTTCTCTCAATAAATCCATTGATTGATGCGATGTGTGGGGAAGTGGTGCCGTCGTGTTGAAACCAAATGTCGCCGAGATCACGAAGTTCAATTTCAGGCATCAAATAGTCGGATATCATGGCACGATAACGGTCGCCATTGACGGTTACGTTCTCACCGGCATCATTTTTGAAGAAATATGGACCGATGATTCCACCGACCCACAAACCACACCAAACTGTTGTTTTTTCTGGATGAAGTGGCAGCTGTTGAATCTCTTCAGGTTGCTCTTCGTCCCAAATGCGGCAATTTTGCATGTTTACATACCCATTGAGTCAGAAATGGGCCTCATCGCTGAACAAAATTTGGCTCGAAAACGTCGGATCTTCTTGGAACTTTTCAAGAGCCCATAGAGCGAAGCGATGTCGCTTGGGAAGGTCGGGTGGCTTCAGTTCTTGCACAAGCTGTATTTTGTACGCTTTCAATTTAAGATCTCGACGTAAAATTCGCCAAGTCGTTCCATACGTCAGTTCGAGTTGCTGCGAACTTCGCCGAATCGACTCTCCACGGTCTTCGTGTACACTCTCAGCTACGGCCGATATATTTTCTTCACTACGTGCTGCACGTGGTCTATTCGGTCGAATATTATCTAATAATGAATGCTGGGTCTCAAGATGGGTGATGGTGTTGCGAATAGTACGCTCAGTAGGCTGATTATGTTGACCATAAGTTGAGCGAAGTGCACGGAACACATTCCTCACAGAATGTGAAATTTCGTAATAAAGTTGAACGATTTGTAAACGTTGTTCAGGAGTAAGTCTTTCCATGATGAAATGCCAAGCAATACTAAACAAAAATAACATGATAGCATGGCACGACTCACACGTGATCTGTCAAAAAAAGGCTATTGAAAAATGTATGTCTACTTGGAACACCCAATATATTTGTATGAAATGTCAATTTATTATATTCTCTTTGAATATTATGGCTACATTTTACTTTCACGGTCATTCACAAATTTTTAAAATATTATTTCCTCCATATGTGCGTAATATGGATACAATTTAATTGTATACAATGAAAAGCTAAAAAATTACCCAATTTGCAAAAGAGTACAAAAGGCTCATAAATTCATGAATCTTCTGTGATTCATATTTGCGACTCATTTATGATTCGGGTGCTTTCGTAAGATCCATTTCCAACGCGACGTAATAAATGAACATACGTTATAGTCAATTTTATACTTGCACATGTCAAAGTATTGTGCCATTGTACTAAATCATTCTTGCTATTGTTGTTTTAGGAACAACATCATTCCTACACGTCAACAATCGCGTTGCATTTCCCATTTCCCGTTTACATACATTATAGCGCATATAGCAGCATTTTTGTTTGTTGTTTTCTCTAGCGTTTCCATATTAAACAGGAGTAGTAGTATTGTAGATTGAGTTCCTTTCTCACTCTTCAATGCCGAAGAGGAAGCAGAAAGAAGATCAACCGCCTACAGAGAAAGTAACCGTAAAGTCCGGATTCCGGCATTGCTGCAAGAACAATGCGCTGTACGCGAAGATAGTAGATGTCAGAGAAATCTCATCGCTGATAGTGGAAACGTCGCGCTATATCCACTTCAGCTTGATGAAGAGATGGGAAGAGGATAATTTTCCGGCGCCAAGATTCCTCAACTTCTTCTACTGTCTCTGCCAGAACCATCGGGAAAAGTACTTATTGGACAGTATGTCCTGTTGAGGAACGATCTACTTCTGTAAAACAGCGCAAACTTGTTCGTCGATGCTGCAAACACCTACAATACAATTTTCCACAACAACATATGGATGCACGCGTACAGCAGAATCCGTAGGTTCCTTAGGCGTGTTGATAGGTCAACACCAGAGAGTATTTACAACACTCTAGACTACATGTTTGTGGACAATAGTTCCAAGCAACCGGACGAAACTTTGCTTTCCCAGATGCGAACACATTTGGACTGGGACGGGCAAAAGTTCGACAAGGTTAATCAAAAAAATAACTATTGGCAGTACATGCGCTTTTTCTACAAACTGCAGCGCTACAATGAGGAGAACAACTTCAAAAACTATGCGCTCATCCCGATCAAGAAATTCGTTGCGCTTCAACTGCAGTACGACTCGTCTCAACTGCACGCCACACTTTGTAGTCTTGGTCTGTTTAGGGGTGGTTGGAAGGTGTTTGAGCCTAACAGAGATGCTGAATGGCACAAGCATTTCAAGTTGCCTAAGACCACATCGAAAAAATTCGGTTATTCAATGATGACGGACGGCGTCAGCATTTCATTTTGCATGGCTAAACCCCTGGAGGCAGCAGTAGCCACAACATCGCTGGGTAAGAGACAAAAGAAAGCAAATGATTATGCTGGGGACTTGAGCAAAATCCAAAATACCGATTACAACATCAAAATCGGTCTCGATCCTGGCCTATGTCTCATTGTGGGGGAACACGGAATGACTTGCCGCTGAAAATCTCCAATAGCAGGTACCAACACGAGGCAGGGTACCACTCGAGGAAGATGAAGCTGAAACGCTGGACTGGACGCAGAGCAAGACTAGCGAAAATATCTCGGAAGAAGAACAGAAGTTACGGCAACGGTCACCATACTCAGAGACGAGTCACGCGCCTAAAAATGCCAAATTATATATGTATGAACTGAGAAGGCAGCGCACCGCACAGCGACAGAGATCATAGGCACCGATCTGAAAGCGACTGGATCCAATGCGTTGGTATGCATTGGATCAACCACCATTGCTGCGAACTCGCCGATGCGTGGATACATCCGAACGCCAAAGCCGAAACTGATCTCTGCGCTGAAGAGCCGCGGTGCAGATATAATGTATGTGAACGAGTTGCGGACGACGAAGTTATATGGGAAATGCCACGCCGAGAACATCACGTCCCGATCTCCACACAGGTACCAATTTTGCCCAAATTGCAGCACTTGTTGGAATCGGGACGTCAACGCTGGCGTAAACATCCTCTACATTGGCGAGTGACTCATCCGGGGAATCAAAACGCACAGGAATTTCCACCGAAACAACGCAAGTTGAATCTGAAGCACTATTTAGAATCAAACATCATCTAATCAATCACTTTTTCATTTCTCTTTTCAGGAAGAAGAAGAAACCAAGTGCCACTTAGTGATGTACGTTGGTCACTTGACCCCCCTCATCCATTTGAAGGGGGCTTAAGCTTAGTTTAGAGGAAAACGTAAATGGCATAAAATATGGTGCCAAAAGAACAGGTTCAACACGAAACTTTTTGTTGGTAAATACAATACTTTTCGCACTAATTCGCACTTACACACACACACACATAACGTGCGTAATTTGTAATCCTTTAGACGTCGGCAGATCCAACGTATGAAAAAATGAACGAATACTTAACAGATCACCTAGAACTGTTGACAGAAAGCAATCAAGAAGGTTAACGGGTAGTTCAGAAAAAAATGATACATTTCTTATGGAGTCCACAGCAATCGAATATAATATAATGCGCGAATGCGAACTGATGAAAGTTGGTGGACCATTGGATGAAAAGGGTTATGGCATTGCCATGCCCAAGAGTATGTTTATAACAAATATTTGAAGCATAGCACTCAATAAAATTCAAAATTCTACAGATTGGCCATATCGTGATAAATTTAATCATGCATTATTGATGCTACAAGAACAGGAAGTCGTGAAAAAATTCAAAAATAAATGATGGAAAGAAGTTGGAGCCGGCGTTTGTAATGCAATAAACATATGTACTCCTATGTAGACGTAGTTATATTTTTTCTTTTCACCATTAAATATTCTTAAATACAAATATGAACAATATTATATAAAATTACGAACGCATTTTGAAAAGTCCAATGTCGGTACATCTCTAACCTCGTAATGTCCCCAATGAAGACAGTGATTATTAACAGATACTATTAAATTAATAAATCATTTTACTTGTTTACAAAAAAAAAAAGAAAAAACTTGTTCAAGCGAATGTTCTTCATGGTCTGATTGGTTGGTTGGTTGGTTTTATTCTTTTGTTATTCAATGTCGAACCACAAATAAATACAATTTCCAATCAAATTTACTTGAATACGAAACACTTTCACAGATACATTTTTGTGATCTTCAATAAATAAATGATTTTTAAACAATTTTACGACGATTAAAAAACATCACACCAAAAATATAACAAAACTGTTTAAACGTTCAATTCGAAACGAGCACATCGGAAAAACATAAATAGTCATCTTAAAACAAAATAATCACAAATCTATGTATACAAGATATCCAAGATTCCTCGACTTCTACTGTATCTTCCAGAAGCA
Source organism: Megamerina dolium (assembly GCA_963854835.1). NCBI lineage: Eukaryota > Metazoa > Arthropoda > Insecta > Diptera > Megamerinidae > Megamerina > Megamerina dolium. The sequence continues at coordinate 5,869,206 of OY978526.1, read as the reverse complement.
TCCGGAAAAGTACGTGTTGGACAGCGAGTATGGCCTGTTGAGGAACGCTCTACCCCTGTACAACAGCAAATCCAGGTCAAATTGAAGATCTCAAATAGGAGGTACCAAGACGAGGCAGGGTACCACACCACTCAAGCAACCTCAAGCTGCAACGCTATACGCAGACCAAGACCAGCGAAAATATCTCGGAAGAAGAACAAAAGTGTGGCAACTGTCTCCACAATCAAATGATTTTCGCAACTACACACGGTATCAGCCGAATATATTTGCAGCCAAGCAAGAGATATTTTCGCAGAGACGAGTCACGCGCCTGAAGCTGCAAAAGTTCATACGCACTGAGAAGGCAGCACATCGCATAGCGACAGAGATCATAGGCACCGATCTGAAAGCGACTGGATCCAATGCATTGGTATGCATTGGATCAACCACTATTGCTGCGAACTCGCCGATGCGTGGTTACATCCGAACGCCAAAGCCGAAACTCATCTCTGCGTTGAAGAGCCGCGGTGCTGATGTAATGTATGTAAACGAGTTTAGGACCACCAAATTGTGCGGGAAATGACACCAAGAGAAAATCACGTCCCGATCTCCACACAGGTACCAATTTTGCCCAAATTGCCGTATTTGTTGGAATCAGGACGTCAACGCTGGTGTTAACATCTTGTATATTGGGGAGTGCATCATCAACGGAGTTGAAACACATAAAAATTACCACCGTAACAACGTAAGTTGAATCTCGCGCAATATATGGAATCAAACATCATTTCATCAATCACCTTTTCATTTCTCTTTTCAGAAATATGAGCCCCCGGCCAGTAAGAGGAGGAAGAAACCAAGTGCCACTAAATCTACTGTGGTCACTTGACCCCCTTCATCCATTTGAAGGGGGTTTAATTTCGAGTTAGGGTGTAATTCGGGATTAAACGAACGTGCTAGGATGCAAATGTCTCGCCAAAGCGTAAACGGTCAAGCATTTCTATTTTAACTATAAGAGGCAATTCTGCGAAAGAACTAATTGTACAGTAAACATGTCTAGTTTGACTAGACATGTTTACTGCGATAATACTGCGATAATAATAGAAATAGTACTGCGAGTCCCGAAATATATATCGTATATTTGTATGAAATTTTATACTTGCACATGTCAAAGTATTGTGCCATTGTACTAAAATATTCTTGCTATTTTCAAATTTTGTTTTAGGAACAAGATCAATCCTACGCGACAACAACAGCGTTGGATTTCCCAAGCACTACCGTTTACATACATTATAGTGCATATAGCAGCGTTTTTGTTTGTTGTCTTCTCTAGCGTTTCCATATTAAGCAGGAGTAGTAGTGTTGTAGATTGAGTTCCTTTCTCACTCTTCAATGGCGAAGAGGAAGCAGAAAGAAGATCAACCGCCTACAGAGAAAGTAACCGTAAAGTCCGGATTCCGGCATTGCTGCAAGAACAATGCGCTGTACGCGAAGATAGAAGATGTCAGAGAAATCTCATCGCAGATAGTGGAAACGTCGCGCTATATCCACTTCAGCTTGATGAAGAGATGGGAAGAGGATGATTTTGCGGAGCCAAGATTCCTCAGCCTTTTCTACTGTCTCTGCGAGAAGCATCTGGGAAAGTACGTGTTGAACAGCGAGTATGGCCTGTTGAGGAACGACCTACCTCTCTATAACAGCGCATACAGGTCAAACTTGTTTGTCGATGCTGTGAACACGTACTCGACAATTTTCCACAACAACATATGGATGCACGCGTACAGCAGAATCCGTAGATTCCTTAGGCGTGTTGATGGATCAACACCAGCGAGCGTTTACGACACACTAGATTACCTGTTTGTGGACAATAGTTCCAAGCAACCGGACGAAACTTTGCTCTCCCAGATACGAACACATTTGGACTGGGACGGGCAAAAGTTCAACGAGATAAAAAAGAGTGTCTATTGGCAGTACATGCGATTTTTTTACAAACTGCAGCGCTACAACGAGGATAACAACTTCAAAAACTTTGCACTCATCCCAATAAAAAAATTCGGAGCGCATCACGTACGGTACGACTCGTCTCAACTGCACGCCACACTATGTAGTCTTGGTCTGTTTAAGGGTCGCTGGAAAGCGTTTGAGCCTAACCGAGACGCTGAATGGCGCAAGTATTTCGAGTTCCCTGAGACCACTTCGAAAAAGTTTGGTTATTCAATGATGACGGATGGCGTCAGCATATCATTTTGCATGGATAAGCCACCGCAGACAGCAGCAGCCACAACATCGCGGGGAAAGCGACAGACGAAAGCAAATGATTATGCTGGGGATTTGAGCAAAATCCAAAATACCGATTACAACATCAAAATCGGTCTCGATCCCGGCCTTCGTCTCATTGTGGGGGGAACTCGGAATGGCTTGCCGCTGAAGATCTCGAATAGCAGGTACCAACACGAGGCAGGGTACCACTCGAGGAAGATGAAGCTGCAACGCTGTACGCAGACCAGGACTAGCGATAATATCTCGGAAGAGGAACAGAAGTTGCGGCAACTGTCACCATACTCAGCTGATTTTCGCAGCTACACGCGATATCAGCTGACTATATTTGCCGCCAAGCAAGAGATATTTTCGCAGACGCGAGTCACGCGCCTAAAGATGCAAAAATATATATGCACTGAGAAGGCAGCGCACCGATCTGAAAGCGACTGGATCCAATGCGTTGGTATGCATTGGATCAACCACCATTGCTGCGAACTCGCCGATGCGTGGTTACATCCGAACGCCAAAGCCGAAACTGATCTCTGCGCTGAAGAGCCGCGGTGCAGATATAATGTATGTGAACGAGTTGCGGACGACGAAGTTGTGTGGGAAATGCCACGCCGAGAACATCACGTCCCGATCTCCACACAGGTACCAATTTTGCCCAAATTGCAGCACTTGTTGGAATCGGGACGTCAACGCTGGCGTAAACATCCTCTACATTGGCGAGTGACTCATCCGGGGAATCAAAACGCACAGGAATTTCCACCGAAACAACGCAAGTTGAATCTGAAGCACTATTTAGAATCAAACATCATCTAATCAATCACTTTTTCATTTCTCTTTTCAGGAAGAAGAAGAAACCAAGTGCCACTTAGTGATGTACGTTGGTCACTTGACCCCCCTCATCCATTTGAAGGGGGCTTAAGCTTAGTTTAGAGGAAAACGTAAATGGCATAAAATATGATGCCAAAAGAACAGGTTCAACACGAAACTTTTTGTTGGTAAATACAATACTTTTCGCACTAATTCGCACTTACACACACACACACATAACGTGCGTAATTTGTAATCCTTTAGACGTCGGCAGATCCAACGTATGAAAAAATGAACGAATACTTAACAGATCACCTAGAACTGTTGACAGAAAGCAATCAAGAAGGTTAACGGGTAGTTCAGAAAAAAATGATACATTTCTTATGGAGTCCACAGCAATCGAATATAATATAATGCGCGAATGCGAACTGATGAAAGTTGGTGGACCATTGGATGAAAAGGGTTATGGCATTGCCATGCCCAAGAGTATGTTTATAACAAATATTTGAAGCATAGCACTCAATAAAATTCAAAATTCAAAATTCTACAGATTGGCCATATCGTGATAAATTTAATCATGCATTATTGATGCTACAAGAACAGGAAGTCGTGAAAAAATTCAAAAATAAATGATGGAAAGAAGTTGGAGCCGGCGTTTGTAATGCAATAAACATATGTACTCCTATGTAGACGTAGTTATATTTTTTTCTTTTCACCATTAAATATTCTTAAATACAAATATGAACAATATTATATAAAATTACGAACGCATTTTGAAAAGTCCAATGGCGGTACATCTCTAACCTCGTAATGTCCCCAATGAAGACAGTGATTATTAACAGATACTATTAAATTAATAAATCATTTTACTTGTTTACAAAAAAAAAAAGAAAAAACTTGTTCAAGCGAATGTTCTTCATGGTCTGATTGGTTGGTTGGTTGGTTTTATTCTTTTGTTATTCAATGTCGAACCACAAATAAATACAATTTCCAATCAAATTTACTTGAATACGAAACACTTTCACAGATACATTTTTGTGATCTTCAATAAATAAATGATTTTTAAACAATTTTACGACGATTAAAAAACATCACACCAAAAATATAACAAAACTGTTTAAACGTTCAATTCGAAACGAGCACATCGGAAAAACATAAATAGTCATCTTAAAACAAAATAATCACAAATCTATGTATACAAGATATCCAAGATTCCTCGACTTCTACTGTATCTTCCAGAAGCATCCGGAAAAGTACGTGTTGGACAGCGAGTATGGCCTGTTGAGGAACGCTCTACCCCTGTACAACAGCAAATCCAGGTCAAATTGAAGATCTCAAATAGGAGGTACCAAGACGAGGCAGGGTACCACACCACTCAAGCAACCTCAAGCTGCAACGCTATACGCAGACCAAGACCAGCGAAAATATCTCGGAAGAAGAACAAAAGTGTGGCAACTGTCTCCACAATCAAATGATTTTCGCAACTACACACGGTATCAGCCGAATATATTTGCAGCCAAGCAAGAGATATTTTCGCAGAGACGAGTCACGCGCCTGAAGCTGCAAAAGTTCATACGCACTGAGAAGGCAGCACATCGCATAGCGACAGAGATCATAGGCACCGATCTGAAAGCGACTGGATCCAATGCATTGGTATGCATTGGATCAACCACTATTGCTGCGAACTCGCCGATGCGTGGTTACATCCGAACGCCAAAGCCGAAACTCATCTCTGCGTTGAAGAGCCGCGGTGCTGATGTAATGTATGTAAACGAGTTTAGGACCACCAAATTGTGCGGGAAATGACACCAAGAGAAAATCACGTCCCGATCTCCACACAGGTACCAATTTTGCCCAAATTGCCGTATTTGTTGGAATCAGGACGTCAACGCTGGTGTTAACATCTTGTATATTGGGGAGTGCATCATCAACGGAGTTGAAACACATAAAAATTACCACCGTAACAACGTAAGTTGAATCTCGCGCAATATATGGAATCAAACATCATTTCATCAATCACCTTTTCATTTCTCTTTTCAGAAATATGAGCCCCCGGCCAGTAAGAGGAGGAAGAAACCAAGTGCCACTAAATCTACTGTGGTCACTTGACCCCCTTCATCCATTTGAAGGGGGTTTAATTTCGAGTTAGGGTGTAATTCGGGATTAAACGAACGTGCTAGGATGCAAATGTCTCGCCAAAGCGTAAACGGTCAAGCATTTCTATTTTAACTATAAGAGGCAATTCTGCGAAAGAACTAATTGTACAGTAAACATGTCTAGTTTGACTAGACATGTTTACTGCGATAATACTGCGATAATAATAGAAATAGTACTGCGAGTCCCGAAATATATATCGTATATTTGTATGAAATTTTATACTTGCACATGTCAAAGTATTGTGCCATTGTACTAAAATATTCTTGCTATTTTCAAATTTTGTTTTAGGAACAAGATCAATCCTACGCGACAACAACAGCGTTGGATTTCCCAAGCACTACCGTTTACATACATTATAGTGCATATAGCAGCGTTTTTGTTTGTTGTCTTCTCTAGCGTTTCCATATTAAGCAGGAGTAGTAGTGTTGTAGATTGAGTTCCTTTCTCACTCTTCAATGGCGAAGAGGAAGCAGAAAGAAGATCAACCGCCTACAGAGAAAGTAACCGTAAAGTCCGGATTCCGGCATTGCTGCAAGAACAATGCGCTGTACGCGAAGATAGAAGATGTCAGAGAAATCTCATCGCTGATAGTGGAAACGTCGCGCTATATCCACTTCAGCTTGATGAAGAGATGGGAAGAGGATGATTTTGCGGAGCCAAGATTCCTCAGCCTTTTCTACTGTCTCTGCGAGAAGCATCTGGGAAAGTACGTGTTGAACAGCGAGTATGGCCTGTTGAGGAACGACCTACCTCTCTATAACAGCGCATACAGGTCAAACTTGTTTGTCGATGCTGTGAACACGTACTCGACAATTTTCCACAACAACATATGGATGCACGCGTACAGCAGAATCCGTAGATTCCTTAGGCGTGTTGATGGATCAACACCAGCGAGCGTTTACGACACACTAGATTACCTGTTTGTGGACAATAGTTCCAAGCAACCGGACGAAACTTTGCTCTCCCAGATACGAACACATTTGGACTGGGACGGGCAAAAGTTCAACGAGATAAAAAAGAGTGTCTATTGGCAGTACATGCGATTTTTTTACAAACTGCAGCGCTACAACGAGGATAACAACTTCAAAAACTTTGCACTCATCCCAATAAAAAAATTCGGAGCGCATCACGTACGGTACGACTCGTCTCAACTGCACGCCACACTATGTAGTCTTGGTCTGTTTAAGGGTCGCTGGAAAGCGTTTGAGCCTAACCGAGACGCTGAATGGCGCAAGTATTTCGAGTTCCCTGAGACCACTTCGAAAAAGTTTGGTTATTCAATGATGACGGATGGCGTCAGCATATCATTTTGCATGGATAAGCCACCGCAGACAGCAGCAGCCACAACATCGCGGGGAAAGCGACAGACGAAAGCAAATGATTATGCTGGGGATTTGAGCAAAATCCAAAATACCGATTACAACATCAAAATCGGTCTCGATCCCGGCCTTCGTCTCATTGTGGGGGGAACTCGGAATGGCTTGCCGCTGAAGATCTCGAATAGCAGGTACCAACACGAGGCAGGGTACCACTCGAGGAAGATGAAGCTGCAACGCTGTACGCAGACCAGGACTAGCGATAATATCTCGGAAGAGGAACAGAAGTTGCGGCAACTGTCACCATACTCAGCTGATTTTCGCAGCTACACGCGATATCAGCTGACTATATTTGCCGCCAAGCAAGAGATATTTTCGCAGACGCGAGTCACGCGCCTAAAGATGCAAAAATATATATGCACTGAGAAGGCAGCGCACCGATCTGAAAGCGACTGGATCCAATGCGTTGGTATGCATTGGATCAACCACCATTGCTGCGAACTCGCCGATGCGTGGTTACATCCGAACGCCAAAGCCGAAACTGATCTCTGCGCTGAAGAGCCGCGGTGCAGATATAATGTATGTGAACGAGTTGCGGACGACGAAGTTGTGTGGGAAATGCCACGCCGAGAACATCACGTCCCGATCTCCACACAGGTACCAATTTTGCCCAAATTGCAGCACTTGTTGGAATCGGGACGTCAACACTGGCGTAAACATCCTCTACATTGGCGAGTGACTCATCCGGGGAATCAAAACGCACAGGAATTTCCACCGAAACAACGCAAGTTGAATCTGAAGCACTATTTAGAATCAAACATCATCTAATCAATCACTTTTTCATTTCTCTTTTCAGGAAGAAGAAGAAACCAAGTGCCACTTAGTGATGTACGTTGGTCACTTGACCCCCCTCATCCATTTGAAGGGGGCTTAAGCTTAGTTTAGAGGAAAACGTAAATGGCATAAAATATGGTGCCAAAAGAACAGGTTCAACACGAAACTTTTTGTTGGTAAATACAATACTTTTCGCACTAATTCGCACTTACACACACACACATAACGTGCGTAATTTGTAATCCTTTAGACGTCGGCAGATCCAACGTATGAAAAAATGAACGAATACTCAACAGATCACCTAGAACTGTTGACAGAAAGCAATCAAGAAGGTTAACGGGTAGTTCAGAAAAAAATGATACATTTCTTATGGAGTCCACAGCAATCGAATATAATATAATGCGCGAATGCGAACTGATGAAAGTTGGTGGACCATTGGATGAAAAGGGTTATGGCATTGCCATGCCCAAGAGTATGTTTATAACAAATATTTGAAGCATAGCACTCAATAAAATTCAAAATTCTACAGATTGGCCATATCGTGATAAATTTAATCATGCATTATTGATGCTACAAGAACAGGAAGTCGTGAAAAAATTCAAAAATAAATGATGGAAAGAAGTTGGAGCCGGCGTTTGTAATGCAATAAACATATGTACTCCTATGTAGACGTAGTTATATTTTTTTCTTTTCACCATTAAATATTCTTAAATACAAATATGAACAATATTATATAAAATTACGAACGCATTTTGAAAAGTCCAATGGCGGTACATCTCTAACCTCGTAATGTCCCCAATGAAGACAGTGATTATTAACAGATACTATTAAATTAATAAATCATTTTACTTGTTTACAAAAAAAAAAAGAAAAAACTTGTTCAAGCGAATGTTCTTCATGGTCTGATTGGTTGGTTGGTTGGTTTTATTCTTTTGTTATTCAATGTCGAACCACAAATAAATACAATTTCCAATCAAATTTACTTGAATACGAAACACTTTCACAGATACATTTTTGTGATCTTCAATAAATAAATGATTTTTAAACAATTTTACGACGATTAAAAAACATCACACCAAAAATATAACAAAACTGTTTAAACGTTCAATTCGAAACGAGCACATCGGAAAAACATAAATAGTCATCTTAAAACAAAATAATCACAAATCTATGTATACAAGATATCCAAGATTCCTCGACTTCTACTGTATCTTCCAGAAGCATCCGGAAAAGTACGTGTTGGACAGCGAGTATGGCCTGTTGAGGAACGCTCTACCCCTGTACAACAGCAAATCCAGGTCAAATTGAAGATCTCAAATAGGAGGTACCAAGACGAGGCAGGGTACCACACCACTCAAGCAACCTCAAGCTGCAACGCTATACGCAGACCAAGACCAGCGAAAATATCTCGGAAGAAGAACAAAAGTGTGGCAACTGTCTCCACAATCAAATGATTTTCGCAACTACACACGGTATCAGCCGAATATATTTGCAGCCAAGCAAGAGATATTTTCGCAGAGACGAGTCACGCGCCTGAAGCTGCAAAAGTTCATACGCACTGAGAAGGCAGCACATCGCATAGCGACAGAGATCATAGGCACCGATCTGAAAGCGACTGGATCCAATGCATTGGTATGCATTGGATCAACCACTATTGCTGCGAACTCGCCGATGCGTGGTTACATCCGAACGCCAAAGCCGAAACTCATCTCTGCGTTGAAGAGCCGCGGTGCTGATGTAATGTATGTAAACGAGTTTAGGACCACCAAATTGTGCGGGAAATGACACCAAGAGAAAATCACGTCCCGATCTCCACACAGGTACCAATTTTGCCCAAATTGCCGTATTTGTTGGAATCAGGACGTCAACGCTGGTGTTAACATCTTGTATATTGGGGAGTGCATCATCAACGGAGTTGAAACACATAAAAATTACCACCGTAACAACGTAAGTTGAATCTCGCGCAATATATGGAATCAAACATCATTTCATCAATCACCTTTTCATTTCTCTTTTCAGAAATATGAGCCCCCGGCCAGTAAGAGGAGGAAGAAACCAAGTGCCACTAAATCTACTGTGGTCACTTGACCCCCTTCATCCATTTGAAGGGGGTTTAATTTCGAGTTAGGGTGTAATTCGGGATTAAACGAACGTGCTAGGATGCAAATGTCTCGCCAAAGCGTAAACGGTCAAGCATTTCTATTTTAACTATAAGAGGCAATTCTGCGAAAGAACTAATTGTACAGTAAACATGTCTAGTTTGACTAGACATGTTTACTGCGATAATACTGCGATAATAATAGAAATAGTACTGCGAGTCCCGAAATATATATCGTATATTTGTATGAAATTTTATACTTGCACATGTCAAAGTATTGTGCCATTGTACTAAAATATTCTTGCTATTTTCAAATTTTGTTTTAGGAACAAGATCAATCCTACGCGACAACAACAGCGTTGGATTTCCCAAGCACTACCGTTTACATACATTATAGTGCATATAGCAGCGTTTTTGTTTGTTGTCTTCTCTAGCGTTTCCATATTAAGCAGGAGTAGTAGTGTTGTAGATTGAGTTCCTTTCTCACTCTTCAATGGCGAAGAGGAAGCAGAAAGAAGATCAACCGCCTACAGAGAAAGTAACCGTAAAGTCCGGATTCCGGCATTGCTGCAAGAACAATGCGCTGTACGCGAAGATAGAAGATGTCAGAGAAATCTCATCGCTGATAGTGGAAACGTCGCGCTATATCCACTTCAGCTTGATGAAGAGATGGGAAGAGGATGATTTTGCGGAGCCAAGATTCCTCAGCCTTTTCTACTGTCTCTGCGAGAAGCATCTGGGAAAGTACGTGTTGAACAGCGAGTATGGCCTGTTGAGGAACGACCTACCTCTCTATAACAGCGCATACAGGTCAAACTTGTTTGTCGATGCTGTGAACACGTACTCGACAATTTTCCACAACAACATATGGATGCACGCGTACAGCAGAATCCGTAGATTCCTTAGGCGTGTTGATGGATCAACACCAGCGAGCGTTTACGACACACTAGATTACCTGTTTGTGGACAATAGTTCCAAGCAACCGGACGAAACTTTGCTCTCCCAGATACGAACACATTTGGACTGGGACGGGCAAAAGTTCAACGAGATAAAAAAGAGTGTCTATTGGCAGTACATGCGATTTTTTTACAAACTGCAGCGCTACAACGAGGATAACAACTTCAAAAACTTTGCACTCATCCCAATAAAAAAATTCGGAGCGCATCACGTACGGTACGACTCGTCTCAACTGCACGCCACACTATGTAGTCTTGGTCTGTTTAAGGGTCGCTGGAAAGCGTTTGAGCCTAACCGAGACGCTGAATGGCGCAAGTATTTCGAGTTCCCTGAGACCACTTCGAAAAAGTTTGGTTATTCAATGATGACGGATGGCGTCAGCATATCATTTTGCATGGATAAGCCACCGCAGACAGCAGCAGCCACAACATCGCGGGGAAAGCGACAGACGAAAGCAAATGATTATGCTGGGGATTTGAGCAAAATCCAAAATACCGATTACAACATCAAAATCGGTCTCGATCCCGGCCTTCGTCTCATTGTGGGGGGAACTCGGAATGGCTTGCCGCTGAAGATCTCGAATAGCAGGTACCAACACGAGGCAGGGTACCACTCGAGGAAGATGAAGCTGCAACGCTGTACGCAGACCAGGACTAGCGATAATATCTCGGAAGAGGAACAGAAGTTGCGGCAACTGTCACCATACTCAGCTGATTTTCGCAGCTACACGCGATATCAGCTGACTATATTTGCCGCCAAGCAAGAGATATTTTCGCAGACGCGAGTCACGCGCCTAAAGATGCAAAAATATATATGCACTGAGAAGGCAGCGCACCGATCTGAAAGCGACTGGATCCAATGCGTTGGTATGCATTGGATCAACCACCATTGCTGCGAACTCGCCGATGCGTGGTTACATCCGAACGCCAAAGCCGAAACTGATCTCTGCGCTGAAGAGCCGCGGTGCAGATATAATGTATGTGAACGAGTTGCGGACGACGAAGTTGTGTGGGAAATGCCACGCCGAGAACATCACGTCCCGATCTCCACACAGGTACCAATTTTGCCCAAATTGCAGCACTTGTTGGAATCGGGACGTCAACACTGGCGTAAACATCCTCTACATTGGCGAGTGACTCATCCGGGGAATCAAAACGCACAGGAATTTCCACCGAAACAACGCAAGTTGAATCTGAAGCACTATTTAGAATCAAACATCATCTAATCAATCACTTTTTCATTTCTCTTTTCAGGAAGAAGAAGAAACCAAGTGCCACTTAGTGATGTACGTTGGTCACTTGACCCCCCTCATCCATTTGAAGGGGGCTTAAGCTTAGTTTAGAGGAAAACGTAAATGGCATAAAATATGGTGCCAAAAGAACAGGTTCAACACGAAACTTTTTGTTGGTAAATACAATACTTTTCGCACTAATTCGCACTTACACACACACACATAACGTGCGTAATTTGTAATCCTTTAGACGTCGGCAGATCCAACGTATGAAAAAATGAACGAATACTCAACAGATCACCTAGAACTGTTGACAGAAAGCAATCAAGAAGGTTAACGGGTAGTTCAGAAAAAAATGATACATTTCTTATGGAGTCCACAGCAATCGAATATAATATAATGCGCGAATGCGAACTGATGAAAGTTGGTGGACCATTGGATGAAAAGGGTTATGGCATTGCCATGCCCAAGAGTATGTTTATAACAAATATTTGAAGCATAGCACTCAATAAAATTCAAAATTCTACAGATTGGCCATATCGTGATAAATTTAATCATGCATTATTGATGCTACAAGAACAGGAAGTCGTGAAAAAATTCAAAAATAAATGATGGAAAGAAGTTGGAGCCGGCGTTTGTAATGCAATAAACATATGTACTCCTATGTAGACGTAGTTATATTTTTTTCTTTTCACCATTAAATATTCTTAAATACAAATATGAACAATATTATATAAAATTACGAACGCATTTTGAAAAGTCCAATGTCGGTACATCTCTAACCTCGTAATGTCCCCAATGAAGACAGTGATTATTAACAGATACTATTAAATTAATAAATCATTTTACTTGTTTACAAAAAAAAAAGTAAAAACTTGTTCAAGCGAATGTTCTTCATGGTCTGATTGGTTGGTTGGTTGGTTTTATTCTTTTGTTATTCAATGTCGAACCACAAATAAATACAATTTCCAATCAAATTTACTTGAATACGAAACACTTTCACAGATACATTTTTGTGATCTTCAATAAATAAATGATTTTTAAACAATTTTACGACGATTAAAAAACATCACACCAAAAATATAACAAAACTGTTTAAACGTTCAATTCGAAACGAGCACATCGGAAAAACATAAATAGTCATCTTAAAACAAAATAATCACAAATCTATGTATACAAGATATCCAAGATTCCTCGACTTCTACTGTATCTTCCAGAAGCATCCGGAAAAGTACGTGTTGGACAGCGAGTATGGCCTGTTGAGGAACGCTCTACCCCTGTACAACAGCAAATCCAGGTCAAATTGAAGATCTCAAATAGGAGGTACCAAGACGAGGCAGGGTACCACACCACTCAAGCAACCTCAAGCTGCAACGCTATACGCAGACCAAGACCAGCGAAAATATCTCGGAAGAAGAACAAAAGTGTGGCAACTGTCTCCACAATCAAATGATTTTCGCAACTACACACAGCAAGAGATATTTTCGCAGAGACGAGTCACGCGCCTGAAGCTGCAAAAGTTCATACGCACTGAGAAGGCAGCACATCGCATAGCGACAGAGATCATAGGCACCGATCTGAAAGCGACTGGATCCAATGCATTGGTATGCATTGGATCAACCACTATTGCTGCGAACTCGCCGATGCGTGGTTACATCCGAACGCCAAAGCCGAAACTCATCTCTGCGTTGAAGAGCCGCGGTGCTGATGTAATGTATGTAAACGAGTTTAGGACCACCAAATTGTGCGGGAAATGACACCAAGAGAAAATCACGTCCCGATCTCCACACAGGTACCAATTTTGCCCAAATTGCCGTATTTGTTGGAATCAGGACGTCAACGCTGGTGTTAACATCTTGTATATTGGGGAGTGCATCATCAACGGAGTTGAAACACATAAAAATTACCACCGTAACAACGTAAGTTGAATCTCGCGCAATATATGGAATCAAACATCATTTCATCAATCACCTTTTCATTTCTCTTTTCAGAAATATGAGCCCCCGGCCAGTAAGAGGAGGAAGAAACCAAGTGCCACTAAATCTACTGTGGTCACTTGACCCCCTTCATCCATTTGAAGGGGGTTTAATTTCGAGTTAGGGTGTAATTCGGGATTAAACGAACGTGCTAGGATGCAAATGTCTCGCCAAAGCGTAAACGGTCAAGCATTTCTATTTTAACTATAAGAGGCAATTCTGCGAAAGAACTAATTGTACAGTAAACATGTCTAGTTTGACTAGACATGTTTACTGCGATAATACTGCGATAATAATAGAAATAGTACTGCGAGTCCCGAAATATATATCGTATATTTGTATGAAATTTTATACTTGCACATGTCAAAGTATTGTGCCATTGTACTAAAATATTCTTGCTATTTTCAAATTTTGTTTTAGGAACAAGATCAATCCTACGCGACAACAACAGCGTTGGATTTCCCAAGCACTACCGTTTACATACATTATAGTGCATATAGCAGCGTTTTTGTTTGTTGTCTTCTCTAGCGTTTCCATATTAAGCAGGAGTAGTAGTGTTGTAGATTGAGTTCCTTTCTCACTCTTCAATGGCGAAGAGGAAGCAGAAAGAAGATCAACCGCCTACAGAGAAAGTAACCGTAAAGTCCGGATTCCGGCATTGCTGCAAGAACAATGCGCTGTACGCGAAGATAGAAGATGTCAGAGAAATCTCATCGCTGATAGTGGAAACGTCGCGCTATATCCACTTCAGCTTGATGAAGAGATGGGAAGAGGATGATTTTGCGGAGCCAAGATTCCTCAGCCTTTTCTACTGTCTCTGCGAGAAGCATCTGGGAAAGTACGTGTAGAACAGCGAGTATGGCCTGTTGAGGAACGACCTACCTCTCTATAACAGCGCATACAGGTCAAACTTGTTTGTCGATGCTGTGAACACGTACTCGACAATTTTCCACAACAACATATGGATGCACGCGTACAGCAGAATCCGTAGATTCCTTAGGCGTGTTGATGGATCAACACCAGCGAGCGTTTACGACACACTAGATTACCTGTTTGTGGACAATAGTTCCAAGCAACCGGACGAAACTTTGCTCTCCCAGATACGAACACATTTGGACTGGGACGGGCAAAAGTTCAACGAGGTAAAAAAGAGTGTTTATTGGCAGTACATGCGATTTTTTTACAAACTGCAGCGCTACAACGAGGATAACAACTTCAAAAACTTTGCACTCATCCCAATAAAAAATTCGGAGCGCATCACGTACGGTACGACTCGTCTCAACTGCACGCCACACTATGTAGTCTTGGTCTGTTTAAGGGTCGCTGGAAAGCGTTTGAGCCTAACCGAGACGCTGAATGGCGCAAGTATTTCGAGTTCCCTGAGACCACTTCGAAAAAGTTTGGTTATTCAATGATGACGGATGGCGTCAGCATATCATTTTGCATGGATAAGCCACCGCAGACAGCAGCAGCCACAACATCGCGGGGAAAGCGACAGACGAAAGCAAATGATTATGCTGGGGATTTGAGCAAAATCCAAAATACCGATTACAACATCAAAATCGGTCTCGATCCCGGCCTTCGTCTCATTGTGGGGGGAACTCGGAATGGCTTGCCGCTGAAGATCTCGAATAGCAGGTACCAACACGAGGCAGGGTACCACTCGAGGAAGATGAAGCTGCAACGCTGTACGCAGACCAGGACTAGCGATAATATCTCGGAAGAGGAACAGAAGTTGCGGCAACTGTCACCATACTCAGCTGATTTTCGCAGCTACACGCGATATCAGCTGACTATATTTGCCGCCAAGCAAGAGATATTTTCGCAGACGCGAGTCACGCGCCTAAAGATGCAAAAATATATATGCACTGAGAAGGCAGCGCACCGATCTGAAAGCGACTGGATCCAATGCGTTGGTATGCATTGGATCAACCACCATTGCTGCGAACTCGCCGATGCGTGGTTACATCCGAACGCCAAAGCCGAAACTGATCTCTGCGCTGAAGAGCCGCGGTGCAGATATAATGTATGTGAACGAGTTGCGGACGACGAAGTTGTGTGGGAAATGCCACGCCGAGAACATCACGTCCCGATCTCCACACAGGTACCAATTTTGCCCAAATTGCAGCACTTGTTGGAATCGGGACGTCAACGCTGGCGTAAACATCCTCTACATTGGCGAGTGACTCATCCGGGGAATCAAAACGCACAGGAATTTCCACCGAAACAACGCAAGTTGAATCTGAAGCACTATTTAGAATCAAACATCATCTAATCAATCACTTTTTCATTTCTCTTTTCAGGAAGAAGAAGAAACCAAGTGCCACTTAGTGATGTACGTTGGTCACTTGACCCCCCTCATCCATTTGAAGGGGGCTTAAGCTTAGTTTAGAGGAAAACGTAAATGGCATAAAATATGGTGCCAAAAGAACAGGTTCAACACGAAACTTTTTGTTGGTAAATACAATACTTTTCGCACTAATTCGCACTTACACACACACACATAACGTGCGTAATTTGTAATCCTTTAGACGTCGGCAGATCCAACGTATGAAAAAATGAACGAATACTCAACAGATCACCTAGAACTGTTGACAGAAAGCAATCAAGAAGGTTAACGGGTAGTTCAGAAAAAAATGATACATTTCTTATGGAGTCCACAGCAAGTTGGTGGACCATTGGATGAAAAGGGTTAAGGCATTGCCATGCCCAAGAGTATGTTTATAAGAAATATTTGAAGCATAGCACTCAATAAAATTCAAAATTCTACAGATTGGCCATATCGTGATAAATTTAATCATGCATTATTGATGCTACAAGAACAGGAAGTCTTGGAAAAATTCAAAAATAAATGATGGAAAGAAGTTGGAGCCGGCGTTTGTAATGCAATAAACATATGTACTCCTATGTAGACGTAGTTATATTTTTTTCTTTTCACCA
Source organism: Megamerina dolium (assembly GCA_963854835.1). Classification (NCBI taxonomy): domain Eukaryota; kingdom Metazoa; phylum Arthropoda; class Insecta; order Diptera; family Megamerinidae; genus Megamerina; species Megamerina dolium. The sequence goes on along the minus strand of OY978526.1, from coordinate 5,852,646 downwards.
TTAAATTTTCTGTGTATTGAAAATTTGTTTTCAATTTTAAAACGAGGCTTGGGCTCAAAGCGCTTTAAAAATAAAGACGAACTATTTTTAGGCCTCAAAACTGAATGGGAAAATATAAATAAATCATATTTAACGAAATTAGTAGCTTCTATGCCCAAAAGGTGTGCTGCAGTAATTAAAAATAAGGGATACTACCAGTGTTGCCATATTTACAGTTTTAACTGTAAATTACAGTTTTTTAGACAAGCTCACAGTTTTTTAAAAATACGTCGTAGTACAAATTACAGTTTTTTATTTCAAATTTAAAAAGAGAAATAAAAAACATTTATATTTTTTTAATTTTAATAAAAGTATATTATATATTTGTCTATAGGGAACAGCACTGTAGATAAATAAATAAATGAAATCTCACGGGGACCCTGTGATTAAATTGCAACCATGCTTCGATATGGCAATTTGTTTGTCATTTATGTATTGCTATTGTTTTCTGAGTGAAGAAGAAGAAGTTTTCAGTACGTTGGTGGCTGTTTGATCTTTTTTCCGTTAAAAATGGACAAGTTTTGAACAAAAAGTGGTAAGAAATTTAAGAGTAAATGGAATTCGAATTTTTATGTCAAATTTTATAATTTAGGTAGTAGAAAACGACAAGGGAGTACTGAAAACGAAACAAACCCGGTACATTCTCCGCCACTCACCATTCAAAATGAATTGTTTTGTGTTGTTTTTTTAATAAAATTAAAAAAAGAAACGTTATTTTACAAAAATCTCGTTTTTGAAGGTTACAGTTTTTTGGTTCAAAATACAGTTTTTTTTTGTCAGTTTCACAGTTTTTTGAAAAAAAAAATCTGGCAACATTGGATACTACACAAAATATTAAAAGTTGCTTAAGTTTTGCACAGATGAAATATGAGTATAATTTGTTTTTTGTTGTTTACAGTTAATTTCGTAAGAATACCGAACTTTTGTTGTTGTTGTTTTTTATGTATTTAATGAAGGAACAAATAAATATTAAAACATTCAATCTAAGCGCTTTTATTTTTAAGTAAATTTGAAATCAATGAGAGCACTATGCCAGTTGCTTAAGTTTTGAACAATACTGTATATTTCTAAATACAATCTCTCTACTTTCCATCACGACGATTAAAAAACATCACATCAAAAATATAACAAAACTGTTTAAACGTTCAATTCGAAACGAGCACATCGGAAAAACATAAATAATCATCTTAAAACAAAATAATCACAAATATATGTATACAAGATATCCAAGATTCCTCGACTTCTACTGTATCTTCCAGAAGCATCGGGAAAAGTACGTGTTGGACAGCGAGTATGGCCTGTTGAGGAACGCTGTACCCCTGTACAACAGCAAATCCAGGTCAAATTGAAGATCTCAAATAGCAGGTACCAAGACGAGGCAGGGTACCACTCAAGCAACCTCAAGCTGCAACGCTATACGCAGACCAAGACCAGCGAAAATATCTCGGAAGAAGAACAAAAGTGCGGCAACTGTCGCCACAATTGGATGATTTTCGCAACTACACACGGTATCAGCTGAGTATATTTACGCAAAGCAAGAGATATTTTCGCAGAGACGCGTCACACGTCTGAAGTTGCAAAAATATATTTGTACTGGATTTGAAAGTGACTGTATCCAATACGTTGGTATGCATTGGATCAACCACCATTGCTGCGAACTCGCCGATGCGTGGCTTTATTCGAACGCCAAAGCCGAAACTGATCTCTGCGCTAAAGAGCCGCGGCGCTGACATAATGTATGTGAACAAGTTCCGGACGACCAAGTTGTGTAGGAATTGCCATGCCGAGAACACAACGCTCCGATCTCCACACAAAAAGTACCAATTTTGCCCAAATTGCCGTATTTATTGGAATTGGGATGTCAACGCTGGCGTTGACATATTGTAAATACATAGGCGAGAGCATCATTAGGGGAATAAAGACTCATAAAAATTTCCACCGGATCAATGTAAGTTGAATATGAAACACAGAATCAGACATCATTCAATCATTCACTTTTCCATTTCTCTTTTCAGGATGATGAGCCTCCAAAGAAATGTAAACGAAATGCAACTAAGCGATATACTGTGGTCACTTGATCTCCTTCATTCATTTAAACGGGGTTTAAAGTTAGATTAGGCTAGCTTAAATATCTGATAGTAAATCCAGTAAATTAGAATTGTTATTTGGATTACTTGTTAAACAATTTGTTGAAGAAAAACTAGTGCATATAGCAGCAGCGTACCTCTCTATAACAGCGCATACAGGTCAAACTTGTTTGTCGATGCTGTGAACACGTACTCGACAATTTTCCACAACAACATATGGATGCACGCGTACAGCAGAATCCGTAGATTCCTTAGGCGTGTTGATGGATCAACACCAGCGAGCGTTTACGACACACTAGATTACCTGTTTGTGGACAATAGTTCCAAGCAACCGGACGAAACTTTGCTCTCCCAGATACGAACACATTTGGACTGGGACGGGCAAAAGTTCAACGAGGTAAAAAAGAGTGTTTATTGGCAGTACATGCGATTTTTTTACAAACTGCAGCGCTACAACGAGGATAACAACTTCAAAAACTTTGCACTCATCCCAATAAAAAATTCGGAGCGCATCACGTACGGTACGACTCGTCTCAACTGCACGCCACACTATGTAGTCTTGGTCTGTTTAAGGGTCGCTGGAAAGCGTTTGAGCCTAACCGAGACGCTGAATGGCGCAAGTATTTCGAGTTCCCTGAGACCACTTCGAAAAAGTTCGGTTATTCAATGATGACGGATGGCGTCAGCATATCATTTTGCATGGATAAGCCACCGCAGACAGCAGCAGCCACAACATCGCGGGGAAAGCGACAGACGAAAGCAAATGATTATGCTGGGGATTTGAGCAAAATCCAAAATACCGATTACAACATCAAAATCGGTCTCGATCCCGGCCTTCGTCTCATTGTGGGGGGAACTCGGAATGGCTTGCCGCTGAAGATCTCGAATAGCAGGTACCAACACGAGGCAGGGTACCACTCGAGGAAGATGAAGCTGCAACGCTGTACGCAGACCAGGACTAGCGATAATATCTCGGAAGAGGAACAGAAGTTGCGGCAACTGTCACCATACTCAGCTGATTTTCGCAGCTACACGCGATATCAGCTGACTATATTTGCCGCCAAGCAAGAGATATTTTCGCAGAGACGAGTCACGCGCCTAAAGATGCAAAAATATATATGCACTGAGAAGGCAGCGCACCGATCTGAAAGCGACTGGATCCAATGCGTTGGTATGCATTGGATCAACCACCATTGCTGCGAACTCGCCGATGCGTGGTTACATCCGAACTCCAAAGCCGAAACTGATCTCTGCGCTGAAGAGCCGCGGTGCAGATATAATGTATGTGAACGAGTTGCGGACGACGAAGTTGTGTGGGAAATGCAACGCCGAGAACATCACGTCCCGATCTCCACACAGGTACCAATTTTGCCCAAATTGCAGCACTTGTTGGAATCGGGACGTCAACGCTGGCGTGAACATCCTCTACATTGGCGAGTGCCTCATCGGGGGAATCAAGACGCACAAGAATTTCCATAAGAACAACGTAAGTTGAATCTCGCGCAATATATGGAATCAAACATCATTTCATCAATCACTTTTTCATTTCTGTTTTCAGAAAGATGAGCCCCCGGCCAGTAAGAGGAGGAAACCAAGTGCCACTAAATCTACTGTGGCCACTTGACCCCCTTCATCCATTTGAAGGGGGCTTAAGCTTAGTTTAGAGGAAAACGTAAATGGCATAAAATATGGTGCCAAAAGAACAGGTTCAACACGAAACTTTTTGTTGGTAAATACAATACTTTTCGCACTAATTCGCACTTACACACACACACACATAACGTGCGTAATTTGTAATCCTTGACATCGGCAGATCCAACGTATGAAAAAATGAACGAATACTTAACAGATCACCTAGAACTGTTGACAGAAAGCAATCAAGAAGGGTAACGGGTAGTTCAGAAAAAATTGATACATTTCTTATGGAGTCCACAGCAAGTTGGTGGACCATTGGATGAAAAGGGTTAAGGCATTGCCATGCCCAAGAGTATGTTTATAAGAAATATTTGAAGCATAGCACTCAATAAAATTCAAAATTCTACAGATTGGCCATATCGTGATAAATTTAATCATGCATTATTGATGCTACAAGAACAGGAAGTCTTGGAAAAATTCAAAAATAAATGATGGAAAGAAGTTGGAGCCGGCGTTTGTAATGCAATAAACATATGTACTCCTATGTAGACGTAGTTATATTTTTTTCTTTTCACCATTAAATTTTCTGTGTATTGAAAATTTGTTTTCAATTTTAAAACGAGGCTTGGGCTCAAAGCGCTTTAAAAATAAAGACGAACTATTTTTAGGCCTCAAAACTGAATGGGAAAATATAAATAAATCATATTTAACGAAATTAGTAGCTTCTATGCCCAAAAGGTGTGCTGCAGTAATTAAAAATAAGGGATACTACCAGTGTTGCCATATTTACAGTTTTAACTGTAAATTACAGTTTTTTAGACAAGCTCACAGTTTTTTAAAAATACGTCGTAGTACAAATTACAGTTTTTTATTTCAAATTTAAAAAGAGAAATAAAAAACATTTATATTTTTTTAATTTTAATAAAAGTATATTATATATTTGTCTATAGGGAACAGCACTGTAGATAAATAAATAAATGAAATCTCACGGGGACCCTGTGATTAAATTGCAACCATGCTTCGATATGGCAATTTGTTTGTCATTTATGTATTGCTATTGTTTTCTGAGTGAAGAAGAAGAAGTTTTCAGTACGTTGGTGGCTGTTTGATCTTTTTTCCGTTAAAAATGGACAAGTTTTGAACAAAAAGTGGTAAGAAATTTAAGAGTAAATGGAATTCGAATTTTTATGTCAAATTTTATAATTTAGGTAGTAGAAAACGACAAGGGAGTACTGAAAACGAAACAAACCCGGTACATTCTCCGCCACTCACCATTCAAAATGAATTGTTTTGTGTTGTTTTTTTAATAAAATTAAAAAAAGAAACGTTATTTTACAAAAATCTCGTTTTTGAAGGTTACAGTTTTTTGGTTCAAAATACAGTTTTTTTTTTGTCAGTTTCACAGTTTTTTGAAAAAAAAAATCTGGCAACATTGGATACTACACAAAATATTAAAAGTTGCTTAAGTTTTGCACAGATGAAATATGAGTATAATTTGTTTTTTGTTGTTTACAGTTAATTTCGTAAGAATACCGAACTTTTGTTGTTGTTGTTTTTTATGTATTTAATGAAGGAACAAATAAATATTAAAACATTCAATCTAAGCGCTTTTATTTTTAAGTAAATTTGAAATCAATGAGAGCACTATGCCAGTTGCTTAAGTTTTGAACAATACTGTATATTTCTAAATACAATCTCTCTACTTTCCATCACGACGATTAAAAAACATCACATCAAAAATATAACAAAACTGTTTAAACGTTCAATTCGAAACGAGCACATCGGAAAAACATAAATAATCATCTTAAAACAAAATAATCACAAATATATGTATACAAGATATCCAAGATTCCTCGACTTCTACTGTATCTTCCAGAAGCATCGGGAAAAGTACGTGTTGGACAGCGAGTATGGCCTGTTGAGGAACGCTGTACCCCTGTACAACAGCAAATCCAGGTCAAATTGAAGATCTCAAATAGCAGGTACCAAGACGAGGCAGGGTACCACTCAAGCAACCTCAAGCTGCAACGCTATACGCAGACCAAGACCAGCGAAAATATCTCGGAAGAAGAACAAAAGTGCGGCAACTGTCGCCACAATTGGATGATTTTCGCAACTACACACGGTATCAGCTGAGTATATTTACGCAAAGCAAGAGATATTTTCGCAGAGACGCGTCACACGTCTGAAGTTGCAAAAATATATTTGTACTGGATTTGAAAGTGACTGTATCCAATACGTTGGTATGCATTGGATCAACCACCATTGCTGCGAACTCGCCGATGCGTGGCTTTATTCGAACGCCAAAGCCGAAACTGATCTCTGCGCTAAAGAGCCGCGGCGCTGACATAATGTATGTGAACAAGTTCCGGACGACCAAGTTGTGTAGGAATTGCCATGCCGAGAACACAACGCTCCGATCTCCACACAAAAAGTACCAATTTTGCCCAAATTGCCGTATTTATTGGAATTGGGATGTCAACGCTGGCGTTGACATATTGTAAATACATAGGCGAGAGCATCATTAGGGGAATAAAGACTCATAAAAATTTCCACCGGATCAATGTAAGTTGAATATGAAACACAGAATCAGACATCATTCAATCATTCACTTTTCCATTTCTCTTTTCAGGATGATGAGCCTCCAAAGAAATGTAAACGAAATGCAACTAAGCGATGTACTGTGGTCACTTGATCTCCTTCATTCATTTAAACGGGGTTTAAAGTTAGATTAGACTAGCTTAAATATCTGATAGTAAATCCAGTAAATTAGAATTGTTATTTGGATTACTTGTTAAACAATTTGTTGAAGAAAAACTCGTAAAATTTATTATTATTGCACTTAATGTAAGGATTTATTACACGCTTGCTGCGTCTACGGTTTTTTTTTTTACATTTCTCATACAAAAAAAAATCTATTTTCACAAGCTTGATTTGGCATAAGTATAACTGTATTATAAATATATATTTTAGTTTTTTACATTATTTAGAATATGAAAATATATACTTTTCCTTTCTGAAATCTATTAATTTTTCTCTCAGAAAAAATGGCTTATATGACCCATAGTGCATTGTTTTACTATTTCTAACTTTTGATTGATTAATTATGTCAATCTACTTTCTAAAAACATACCTTTTTCTAAGCTCATTAACAGCAAAAGGACACCACAAAAAGGTGTGGTGGTGAGAAGTGATATACTCATACGTACCTATGCAAGCAGTTCGGAAAATTTTGAAAGCAGAAACTATAGCTAGATTATCACACACACACACAAGTCAAACAATTGCAAATTATATTTTCATTGGCGAACCTGCCTTTAATACTTTCATCACTTTTGCAAGAAATTCTGTTGTCGACAAACAATCAAAAATATATAAGTTAAACACTGTACAATACTCCGGCTCTTTCCTTTGTCCAAAATTCAAATCTTCTCACAAAATATAAAATATTCAAATGACGTATAATACATAACTGTAATATAGGTGCCGTTCTCAAAACTTTCCGAGTTGCTTACGCACGTGTTGACTTCAGGCTCAAGTGTTTCTTAAATCTCTGGTGTGATTCATTTCAAAGAAAATATTGACAGAAAAAAAAAAATCATCAAAAAAAAAGGTGCCAACATACCACTCGTATAACAGAAAATATGAAATTCGTAACAAACAAAGAAAAAACATATACGAGTAATTCATCAAAACACCATGCAACACAACACAAAAAGATTAAGAATGAAGAATATGTATGTCAGGCGTATACTTAAATCACATTTGCTGAATAAATATGTGCATACTGGCTAACATCGGTTGGACTGTGCTATGAATATATGTATGTATGTATGTAAGAACGGTGACCGCAATTACGGCGCTACAATCGTGTCGGCCCTCTAGCTTCCGCTTCAAAAGTTTTTATTGCCTTTTCAGCACACATTACTTATGTACTACTCGTTGTGTTAAAAAACACATGATTAATGTATAATAATAAAAGACGATTTGTTTTGCTGCGACTACTGCGACTGTTACCTAGTGGTTTTTTTTTCCAATACTGTTCTAAACAAATGTGCATAAAATATACAAAGGAAATCATCAAGGTGAAAAAAAAAAAATAGGAACAACAAATTCACGTTCACGAAACATGAAATGGGATTTAAATGTGATGTGGATAAGAAACATGTTTGCATGTAGCTACGCATGTCTACGTGCGAGTCAATGCAAAATATTTGAAGATAAACCATTTTATTATACCTTTTTAAGTCTGTGCAAATGGCTATGCTGCATATATGTTTCAGTTTCAGATACAAGATCATCACTACCTACCATTTAATTTGTCAACAAAAGCATCATCATCATCATCATCATCACCATTACCACTAGATTCTTGTGAAAATCTTTAATTTGAAATTTTATTGCATGTACACACATTCCTATCGCATATGTTGGTAGGTATCTACCTTATTTTCCATTTGCATTTTCCTATGGCTATAAATACTTAATGACATTTTAAGTGGCGTAAATTTGGGATGTAATTTTTATGTAATAAATTATTTTCATGGTACTTAAAAATAGAATTAATTCCTTTGCGTACCAACAAATTCTATGTGTATATTATTCTTTTATTCGTCAAAATTTCATTCATAGCCGCTGAATTGATTTAGTAATTGCCAATAGTACTTGGGGCATTTAATCAGTGTGAGAATGAATACCTATATATTTACAATTTTATAAGCAAATTCATTTAGTTATTCCTTTAATAAGCTTAGCAATTAAAAGACACTTTATTACAAGCTGTAAAACCTGTTCTAATCAACAAATCCAATGAAGATAATATTTACAAGGGCATACATGTACAGAGCATAGCAGTAAGCAAAATCGACCCCTTTTCTATACTACGTATACTCCACTGTGAAATCATGATGTAATGTGAAAAATAAAAAATTAGTTTGGCCCCTCCACATTTCAATCTTCAAACAGAAATTAAAATGAAATTGTAATGAACTTCACGTAAAGGCAATGAATAAAATGAACATCAACGCATAGAAAAGTAAAAAGCAAAAAAAAAATAAAAAAAGTTAATTTAATATATATTTGTATACTTATACTAACTTCTATTTCATGGAGATACAACTGCATTGAAATGAGTTTTTATTTTATCTTTGAGAAAAATCTTGTAATTAGAAATAGTATTTGAAAAAGTTCTCTTAGAATATCATAGATGAAGGAAACTACAACTGAAGTACATATAATTAAAAGTGATAAAAGAGTTCTAATAGTTTATGGTTATATAAATTTCAATGGGAATAGGTTAATTTTTCTGAACTTCAAAATGATGCCTATATCACAACTTCATTTGATGTCTTTGTTTCTAGATTTAAAAAAAAAAAAAAAGGGACTTCGTATATAAAATATAAAAAAAAATTGTAGCAAAGTAGGCGTCACTACAGAGACATTTGAAATTGAATGGAATGTACCAAGTACATATGATTAGTTAAACCACGCAGCGTGTTTGAGCGAGTTGATCGCAGTAAACATGTCAAGTCAAACTAGAAAAATTAGTTCTTAAAGTTAAAATAGAAATGCTTGACCGTTTACGATTTGGAGAGACATTTGCCGCACGTTCGTTTAATATCAATGAATCAAATTACGTTCGATAAAGATATCCGAGGACAAAATAAGAAGCGAAAATAGTCCATGATTTAGCAATTGAAAAAATGGAAGCTGTGTTATCGTTATGGATTGAAGACATTAACCAGAAAAGAATGCCGCTGAGTGGTTCTATAATCCGTGAGAAGGCATGTGCGTCTTTATGCACATTTTAAAGGAGCTGATAATGAACGTGCAGATTAAGGATTTAAAGCATCGGAAGGTTGGTTCAATAAATTTATCTCATGCACATTTTCAATGCTATCCTTCGTATTAAACACTATCCCAAATGCTGGAAAACTTCAAAAATTATTATGATAGCAAAACCAGGAAAAGACCCTACAAAAGTTGCATCGTACAGACCTATCAGCCGCCTCCTGCCTCTACTCTCTAAAGTATTCGAAAAGCTACTTGTCATGAATATAACTCCATTTATTAAACTCAACCAACTGATTCCTCAACATCAGTTTGGATTTAGAAAACATCAAGTCCACCGCATTGTAACTCTGATAAGGAACACTTTTGAAGAAAAAAAGTATTGCTCAGCTGTCTTTCTTGATATCACTCAAGCTTTCGATAAAGTATGGCACGATGGCCTTATTTACAAACTCAAACTATTACTGCCTGCAAATGTCTCCTCATTGCTTAGTAGCTACCTCACGAAAAGACAATTTCTCGTACATCACAAGGATTACACAACAAATCCATTGGATATTCACGCTGGCGTTCCTCAAGGAAGCGTTTTGGGCCCCTTACTGTATCTCTTATACACTACAGATATGCCCAGCAATAACTATACATTTATATCGACCTTTGCAGATGATACGGCAATATTGTACTCTCGCTCTAACCCCATAGAAGCTACTAAACTCCTGCAGACTCATATCGATTCTCTCGAAATCTGGCTAGCAAAATGGCGTATAAAAGTCAATGAATCAAAGAGCGTACATGTAACCTTCACGCTAAGGCCAGATACATGTCCCCCACTTAAAATTAATGGCCAATCAGTTCCACAATGTTCCTCAACTCAGATCAAGCTTAAAATTAATCAGTTATGGTGGCTGTTACACAAAAGATCAATGTTGAATCTCGAATACAAAGTGCTATTATATAAAGCAATCCTGAAGCCAATCTGGACTTATGGTATTCAGTTTTGGGGCACCGCATCTCCCTCAAATATCGAAAAATTGCAGCGAATACAATCCAAGTGTCTGCGAATTATTGTAAACGCGCCTTGGTATATGAGGAACGTTAACATCCATCGAGATTTAAATTTACCCACAATTTCCGAGGAAGTTGCAATGTCCTGCAGAAGCTACATTCAAAAATTACACAGTCATCCGAATCCCCTTGCTAGGCAATTGTTGCTGAGCACGGGGCATCGTCGATTAAAAAGAAAAGACACACTGAATATGCTGTGAAATTGCTATACCTCGCGACTCAACAAATTGTGATGGAACGTTGGGTATATCACATAATTTTATTTAGTTTGTAAGATTTGATCACTTATTGTTAGTTTCTAAGTAATTTTAGAAAGATCCAATAAATAAAGCTTGAAAAAAAAAAAAATTAATAAATTCAAATTGCGGCAATCACTGCATTACATTAAAATTGTTGCAGAAACTGCATCTGTAGACACTGTAGCAGCAGTAAGATACCCAGGAGATAGATATAAGCCTGAACAAGTCTTTAATGCAGACGAAACAGCTCTGTTTAAAAAAAAAAAACTTTGCGCGTGCAGCAGTGCACACGTGATAGAATTAAAACTTCTTTAAAAAAACCAAATCAGCTATTAACACCACATTGTATGAATTCACATAGCAAATATTTCGCAAGTGGTTTAAGGATACCCGAATCTGAAAAGTTTGTGTAAAGTTCCAGATCACGCACTTCAATTTAATATATATTGGTCCTGTTTTAGATACAAAAACATTTGCATGCAATACATTTTCTTTGTGAGCAAGATACATACGGGGAGAAGAGAGGGGTGTTTGTTTCAGGTATATGAGGCACGTTTTGTCCTTGTCATCAGTTATCAGTCTTCGGACTATTCTATGATACAATTGGGGCAAATCTACCACTTTTTTCTCATTTCTTTCGCAACTATTACAGTATGCTTGAAACTTACCATATTTTACCATTTTATATGTATTTTATTTTTTAATTGCATTTTCTATTATGAAAGTCCTAAACATATTTTAATAAAACAAAAAAAAGTAAAAGTAGTAAAATATTTGAGCCACCAAAAGAATTGTTCCAAATTTTGTTCCCATAACTTTAATTTTTATATGAATTGAGTGAGCTCTATATTTTACATGCATAAATGCATAAATATATTTACATAAATTTATATTTTTACACAGAGGAGTTAAAAAGAAAAAATGATACACTAATAAATTTGTGGATCTCACCGTCAAAACCAGATTTCAGGCGGAAATTGACAAAGCACTAAGGCGACAAAAAACATCTGACGATATAGAAGAGTGGAAAACCTTAAAAAACTCGATCACAAATGCCGCAGCATCTATACTAGGTAGTGAATTTAAAAAGAAAAACTGAATGGTTTTATGAGGAATGTAGGAAGATGATACAGCTGAAGAACGAAGTAAGGAAGATACGGCTACTAAAAAAACCTCGAGGCGCTGAAGAAGTATACGTCGAAAAGAAACGATTTACACAAAAAAAAAAAAAAAAAAAAAAAAAAAAATTAGAAAACCTATACTGATACTAGCTCCTAAAAAATGCGAGCACCGCCTTCATTGAAAGAATTCGTCACCTGACAACGTTGGTATGAAACAAGGGAACACTACCACCTGACTGGAACACAGCATTAATACCTATTCTCAAGAAGGGGGACAAAACAAACTGCAAAAACTATCGAGGAATCTCCCTCAACACGACTTCTAAAATATTTGCGAAAATTATGAATAGGAGGCTCATAGACCATGCAGAGAGAGTTCTCGCGGAGTATCAATGCGGATTTCGACCTGGAAGGTCAACAATAGATCAAATTTTTTCCATTAAACAGTCCATTGAAAAAATGTTTTGAACACAACAAGCATTTCATAGCATTAATAGGATGGCTATCCCCACAATATTCCAGAAAAATTAACTAGAATAGTAATGATGTCAAATGTTTGCATATGCGGACATCGCAATTGTCAGCAAAAACAACCAAACTCTAACCAAAACCGTTACTAATATTAAAACAGTAGCTGGCAGAATTGGTCTCAAAATCAACGAAAATAAAACGAAATATGTGATCATATCCAGAAGAAATAAACCAATATCAAACTTAAGAATTTACCACTATTCTTTTGATACCGTGAAAGCTTTTAGTTACTTAGGTGTTAAACTGAGCACCGACAATTCCCTTTTATTTACATAACATTTTTCTCTTCTGGCCGCCCGTTTTGATTATTTCTTCTCATTCTCGAAATATATCCCGAAGAAAAAGTACTCTGGAAGCAGAAATTACAAAATATGCAGCAAAACATTCAGTGGGTGATTGGATATGGAAACCTATTGAAATGCAAGCCCATCGTAAAAGAAGAGAAGCCCAATTGAAGAAGAAAGAAGAGTGGGAAGGTCAAAAAATTGAATGTGGGAAAAAAAATGAATTGTGGAAGCGATTCAGACTACCGAATGGCAGGTTGGGCCCAATGCATTGCCTATATTCACTAGAGTGAGACAAATGGAAGGCTGGAATATCTCACATTTCATATCAAGAAGAGAAAAGATTGGGTACGCTACCACTGCTATAAAAGATGGAATACACATTTTCGCACCAGTTTCTTACTCTTGCTTATTAAGGGTATTATCTTTTGAGAATAGAGTCTATTCGATGCTCAGATACTTGATAGAATTGCCTGATTTGAGATCTCGAATATTTAAATCTCGCTATATAGAATTAAAACCTTTTTTTTTTCCAATAAATATTGTTAGTTTTAAAGTTGAAAAATCGCGGGTGTTATTATTCATTTATCGACATAAACAACACAACATCATTCGCAGCAGCAGCAGCAGCAGCAGAAACACAAAATACATCACCACCGACAACCCCAATATACAACAGCATTGAACTAACAAATATTCCCGCACTCACACACACCACGATCACCTGGAGGAAGCAACCATCGTTGGAACGAGTCCACCTGGCATCCCATCCCTCACACAATCAGTACTCATGTAACGAAATGTGCTTTAAAAATTTCACACTCCGTTTGCAACACCACCGCATAAGAAGTTTAACTTCAAAAATGCCAAACAGACTAGCCAATAAAACGTATATATGTATGTGTTGGTATATATTAAATCATAGTTGGTCAATGAAAGCTAACACCTGCTGGTGGTTAAATGCTTTATGAGAAATGTTATTTTGATATTGTACATTTTTTTCTATACTTATTAATTCCAATGGAGTTGCACTAAATGAACACATCCTAAATGATAATCAAGAGCAACATATATTTTTTTTTTTTATAAAATATTTGCAGAGAAGAGGTAATGAAAAAAAATTTCTGCAATCTCTGTATTAATAAAAAATCGTAACCATAGTCTTCGTAGTACCTGTTTCATTTATTAGTAAATTTTTGCGTCATTGATCTCAAATCTGAAACTATCTATTTATACTCCGATCATTGTCATAAATTGCGTTTGTAGTTGTGGTGTTTGAAAATCGCATTTGCAAAAATCAATCAAAGAGTTGAAATTTTAAAATTTAAATAATATTGTTAGGATTTTACATTTTTACAATTTTAACACTTAAGAATGTCTGGAAATATGGCAAATATGAAATGTGTTTTGAATGCCAGCATTCTTGATTCTCGATAACTCAACTGAACGATATGGGGTGATAAGTCTTAGACTGGACAATGTCACGAAAAACAGTGAAATAGAAATTGTAATATAAAACTCTATCTTCTATATAACTACTGTCAAATTTAGTCAGAATTGTAAAATTAGAAAGAGATAGAATACACCTTTAAATATTCCATCATGACTTAAATTGCAATATCTTGGGTGCTACTTGTCCGATTTAGTTTACGTTTAACACAATGTGACTTATGCCACTTTCAAAAGGAATAATTTAGAAAAATAATGATATACTATCATAAAATTGACGAATAAATTACAATTATAATTATGTAGGTATATAGAAGATTTATAATAGCTATCAACAATTATAGCTAACATTTATTCAAGTATTTTTGAAATCGATTGTTCGATTTCGTTTATTTAAATTTCATTATTTTTGGGTAAAAGAGTTACCCAAATTTAACCTTTGATATTAAAATTGCTTTGAGGAGGAGCTAATTTGCACCACCTATTTGCAAAATTGAAAAGCTCTTAAAGAAGTTTATCGCAGTAGAAGTGAAGTTAACAGTTGTACAATATTAAAATATGATCATATGTACATAAGAATGAGATGATGAAGGAAATAGATAAAATTTTAATCAACTGCAATGAGAGAGTTTACAGTTGCATGAATGATCATCAGATTCAGAGAGAGTATATGATCTCGAGATTTAGTACATTCCAATAGAAAATGACAGTTTATTATATGATCATAAAATTTAGCTCTGCGAGTCCCGAAATAGAAATAGTACTGCGAGTCCCGAAATATATATCGTATATTTGTATGAAATTTTATACTTGCACATGTCAAAGTATTGTGCCATTGTACTAAAATATTCTTGCTATTTTCAAATTTTGTTTTAGGAACAAGATCAATCCTACGCGGCAACAACAGCGTTGCATTTCCCAAGCACTACCGTTTACATACATTATAGTGCATTTTTGTTTGTTGTTTTATCTAGAGTTTCTATATAAAACAGGATTAGTAGTGTTGTAAATTGAGTGCCTTTCTCACTCTTCAATGCCGAAGAAGAAGCAGAAAGAAGATCAACCGCCTACAGAGACGGTAACCGTCAAGTCCGGATTCCGGCATCCGAAGATAGTAGAAGATGTCAAAGAAATCTCATCGCTGATAGTGGAAACGTCTCGATACATACATTTCAGCTTAATGAAAAGATGGCAACAGGTTGATTTTGCGGCGCCAAACTTCCTCGACTTCTTCTACTGTCTCTGCCAGAAGCATCCCAAACAGTACGTGTTGGACAGCGAGTATGGCCTGTTGAGGAAGGATCTACCTCTGTACAACAGCGCATACAGGTCAAACTTGTTTGTCGATGCTGCGAACACGTACAAGACTATTTTCCACAACAACATATGGATGCACGCGTACAGCAGAATTCGTAGATTCCTTAGGCGTGTTGATGGATCAACACCAGCGAGCGTTTACGACACACTAGATTACCTGTTTGTGGACAATAGTTCCAAGCAACCGGACGAAACTTTGCTCTCCCAGATGCGAACACATTTGATGCGAATTTCGGGGCGCATCACGTTCGGTACGACTCGACTCAACTGTGCGCCACACTATGTAGTCTTGGTCTGTTTAAGGGTGGTTGGAAGGCGTTTAAACCTAATAGAGATTCAGAATGACGAAAGTATTTCGAGTTTCCTGAGACCACATCGAAAAAAATTCGGTTATTCAATGATAACGGACGGCGTCAGCATTTCATTTTGCATGGCTAAGACCCTGGAGGCAGCAGCAGCCACAACATCGCGGGTCAAGTGCCACAAGAAAGCAAATGATTATGCTGGGGATTTGAGCAAAATACCGATTACGACATCAAAATCGGTCTCGATCCCGGCCTCCGTCTCATTATGGGGGGAACTCGGAATGGCTTGCCGCTGAAGATCTCGAATAGCAGGTACCAACACGAGGCAGGGTACCATTCAAGGAAGGTCAAACTGCAACGCTGGACACAGACCAAGACCAGCGAAAATATCTCGGAAGAAAAAAAATTGCAACAACTGTCACCATACTCAGCTGATTTTCGTAGTTGCACAAGATATCAGCTGAGTATATTTGCCGCAAAGCAACAGATATTTTCGCAGAGACGAGTCACTCGTCTAAAGCTGCAAAAGTTTATATGCACCGAGAAGGCAGCACACCGCATAGCGACAGAGATCATAGGTACGGATTTGAAGAAGATAGCCTCCAATGCGTTGGTTTGCATTGGATCAACGAGCATCGCTGCGAATTCGCCGATGCGGGGCTACATTCGAACTCCAAAGCCGAAACTGATCTCTGCGCTGAAGAGCCGCGGAGTTTAGGACCACCAAATTGTGCGGGAAATGCCACCAAGAGAACATCACGTCCCGATCTCCACACAGGTACCAATTTTGCCCAAATTGCCGTACTTGTTGGAATCCGGACGTCAACGCTGGTGTTAACATCTTGTATATTGGGGAGTGCATCATCAACCGAGTTGAAACACATAAAAATTTCCACCGTAACAACGTAAGTTGAATCTCGCGCAATATATGGAAATCGTATTTAAAATTTCGATTGAATTTACTTATGGTTATATTACAATTCTTCTTTACAATTATTTATAGTTTCATTTCATTATACAATATTTGCAATTAGAATTACTATTACAGCAATTGTGGTACAAGAACGAAGATTGCATTAAACCTAATTAAAGAAATTCTTGTAGATTGCAATTAATTTCCCACAATGTTCTATTTGTTTATTTACGAGCACGATTCAATTAAAATAAAATGCTATATAATATAATATAATATAATATATATATAATATATATAAAATAAAAATTTAAGCTATTAAAAAATATAATGTATATTTTTTCAATGTCATGAGTTTATTAGAAAGATTGAAATTTTCCATTTGAGAATGAAACAACAGTATCCCATTCGCTCAACCCAATTGTTCAGTACATTTTCGATTGTTTGGGCTTCAATCATATGAATGGCAACTTTGATTGCGTGTTTCAAGACCTCAGTCCTATCTGGATAGTGAGCGTAACACTTAGCCTTAACGGTTCCCCACAAAAAATAGTCCAATGAAGTCAAACTAAAACTGCGAAACTGCCAATTGACATTGACATCATTTCGGGGCTGTTTATTCGATTTTCAAAGACAGTGCAATGGTTACGTTGGCTGTGTGGCATGTGTCTCCGCCGTCCATGATATATTCTTCAATTTTTGGAAACGACAATTCGTTTAGCATGGCACGGTAACATTCGCTATTGACGATAACGGGGGCCCCTTGATCATTTTCAACGAAACATCGCCCAATTATGCTGCCGGACCAAAAACCGCACCAAACAGTCGGGATGCATTGGCTTCTCAACAATCACATGTGATTTTACTGATCGGCAAATGCTATAATTTGGTCCAAGGTGGAAAACATGATTTTTCGGTCAAAGTGCTCATCTTCGGCCCAATAATCTTCGGCTCAACAATCTTCAGCCTTCAGCACCACTAATTGAACTCTCTAGGACTTCATACCGTGCGTGGTCTTTATATGTAATTCTCCTCAGAGAAGTGCAAGAAATGTCCGGTTCCTAAGAACAATAACGAGTTGATGTTGATGGAGCTACAGCAACAATGTTTTCGGTTGAGCGCACAGTTCCGTGAACTTGACCACACAAATTGATCCACAAAACAAAGTTTTTCGTAAATTTCTTAGTTTCGGTAGATAACTCACTACTTAAAGAGTAGGCTGAACATAAAACTAAATTTCTGTCAACTCATGAACATCATTATACCTCTCAAAATCAAAATTCCAAACATTAGATGACCCACCCTGTATTTATTACTTTTAATAATGTTCTCTGTACTTGATTTGTTCAATTTATATATATTTATATCAAATTTTAGTTACTCTTAAATACATCAACTTGAGGCAATGAAGTGCAAATGGAAGTTCAAGTGTTAAATTGTGTTCAACATGTGTAAGCACACATACGAATATAGTATAAAAACCAATGTTATAATATTTGAAGTAATAGAGAGGTTGCTAAAAAAGTATTAAATTTGTTATGCTTTGGGATGCTATTAAAACAGTTTAATACAAAGTTCTAAATGTACAAAGTTATGGCGCTCATAATCGAATCGAATCAACCACCCTCTTTTGGTGTAACAACCACACCAACTTCAAAACTAAAAAATTAGAAAATTACCTTTTTCTCTTTAAATATTAAATATAAAATAATTGATTTACGCTTTCTACGCCTTATTTATCAATATTTCGTAGCATATATTCGTAAATCAGTCTCCAAAATGTCTACTCAATTTTTGTTAAAATAAAGCATATAACTTGTGTTCTTCTTCTTCGTCTTTTTTACATTCTGCCTTTATGTAAATGTTTACAACTTCCTACTACAATATGTTATGGGGGTGGGGGTGCATGCTTATGAACATTCTACATGTAATATTTCCCCTTCCCCTATACAAAGGTAGTTTTTTTTTTGTATTTTTATACCCTGCATAAGTATATGTAAGGTATATTAATTTCGGTCAGAAGTGGAGGAATCTCCAGAGATATAAAAAAATATATATATTCGTGATCAGCTTCGCTATAGTTGACACTGTAGTTGGAAATAAGCTGGCTTCAAATCAGAAAGCCACGCCCACTTTATGTGGCCCCCATACGGACTCGAGAAAATTAAAAAAAAATCTTCAATTGCCATAACATACAAACAATTTAGCGGAGAAGAATCATATTTAGGTTGTAAATTAGTATTGTAAGAATAACTAGATCTACAAGCCACGCCCACTGTTCATGGTAGCTCTCATACAAAATGACTTGATTTCTTTTCAATTTAAACAGTTGTAACTTTGACAGTTTTTTATAATAATAATGTGGCATGAAAGCAGCATGCCACACCCACTTCTTAATGGGGCTATCATTCAGAGTTGGAAAATAAAATTTAAAAAAAACCATAAACCGCTATAACTTTCGAACTATTCAGCATAGGACAGCAAAATTTAAGGTGTGGAATTATCTAAAACTTGAAAATACCCATAACTTACAAAATATTTCGCCTAGGTCAATCAAATTCCGGTTTTAGATTAGCATTATAGGCATTATTCCACAAAAAATTGGAGAGCCACGCCTACTTCTTAATGTAGCTCCTATACAACGTAGTGGAAATGAAAGAAAAAGATGGATATTCGAACACACTCTTTATATAGATATCTTAATGTGCAGGTTATAATTTGGTCGAACCCAGTCGACTGTAAGGTTGTTCTTACTTTTATTTTATGAAATATTGAAATGGATATTTTTGCTGTGGCAGACACTGACGCCATGTAAATGTGAATTAAGAAGTTATGAATGAAATTCATTTTCATATTCATTCTTACAAATGTTTTCCTTTTTTTATTTATTTCTTGTTCTCTATTTGTTTTTTTCTTTTTATCTTCTCTATTTTAATGCTTTTAACTCGAACAAAATAACATAGCCAACCAACCAAACCAATTTTGACGTATCTTCAATTGTCGTCTTATACTATTGTGACACTACCATATTGTGTTATCGACATGAATGTGATGCCAAGAGATAGCAGCGACAATCATTATTAAAAGTTTTATTGATGATATTTTACATACATAATACATACAAAGTACTCATAATAGTGGTTGGGTAGGGTGATTTTCTTCTTCATAAATTGTCATATTTATTTTTGTAATTCTTTGGGTGGCATTGACGTTGAAACTCTTATTTGTTTGAAGACTGTCTTTGAAGGTATGACATGAATACCTACTTATAAACGTAACACTGAATGAGTAGGTATGAATAATTGTGTGAATATGATATGCGTTTGATATTATAGATGAATGTTGCTGACAACGTTCTATTATGTATTATGTAGTGCCTATGTAGTGTATTTAATAATTTTTCTTATAAAAATGTAGGGTGTTGATCTAATTGTTTCCAGTAACACTATAAAAAATGCTTTAATTTCATTCTTTAATAAAATTTTATATATATATGTTATAAATTATTATTATTACATATGTAATTTATGCGTCCTTTCAAAATATCGATTTTTCTAATATTGAATTTGAAAGTGTATGCCACTTTACGGATATTAAACGTGGAAAACGCAAACCCTTAAATATATTCATTTAAAAGAAAAATGACTTAATAGGAACATAATATGAACATTTACTAAAAACTACAACTAAATTACTGACCTTGTTATTTGTTGTTGGAGGCGAAACCGAATTCGGGAGCAAGTGTACGTGCGTGTGTCAGTCTGTTGCATAAATGTGTCGAACTCCGTCAATGAGCTATCATTTTAGCATTTCTAAAAACAAAATAAACTACATATAGGTATACTAAGGTATACTAAAAATTGTTAAAAGTTAAATTACCTTTGTATTGGCGATGGCTGGAATGGACATCAAAACGTCATCAATTTTCAGTAATAAATTATACTACAAAGAAAAAATTTTACAAAAAAGTGAATATTAATAGTAATATTACTTATTATTATATTAATAGTAAGATTACTTATTATATTAATAGTAAGATTACTTATTATATTAATAGTAAGATTACTTATTATATTATTAATAATATTATTGTATAGACATATTCAAACACTTTAAAGTGAATATATACTAAAAAGCAGCAAAACTACTCAAAATAGCCTACCTTGTTAATTGTTGTTGAATACGAAGTCGAACTTGGGAGCAATTAATGCCTGTGAACGTGTGTGTCAAAATCCCTTGCAAAAATGTGTTGAGCTAAAAACAAAATGAACTATATATTATATAAGTGTAGGTATACTAAAAGTTATATAAATTAAATTACCTTTGCAGCATTGGCGATTGCTGAAAATTAATTGTTGTACTTAACAAGGTGTAAGTCAGAAACTTACGATTGGACATCAAAACGTCATCAATTTTCGTAATCTATTACACTACAAAGAAAAAGTTTTACAAAAAAGTGAAAGTAGTATTATTATTATATTAATAGTAAGATTTTTGTATAAACATATACATTTTAAAGTGAATATATACTAAAAAGCACAAAAACTACACAAAATAACCTACCTTGTTATTTGTTGTTGGACGCGAAGCCATTTTTGGGAGCAATTAGTGCTAGAGAATGTGTGTGTCAAAATCATGCAAAAATGTGTCGAGATGCAATAAGTAACTTCATTGCTGCTTCGAATAAAAATGGACATAAAAATGTCAATACCACAATTTTTGTTAATCAATTATACTACAAAGAAAAAATTTTACAAATGTGCATATTAATTAATAGTATTATTACTTATTATTATATTAATACTACGATTACTTATTATAATAATATTAATAATATTATTGTATAGACATATTCAAACACTTTAAAGTGAATATATACTAAAAAGCAGCAAAACTACTCAAAATAGCCTACCTTGTTAATTGTTGTTGGATGCGAAGTCGAACTTGGGAGCAATTAATGCCTGTGAACGTGTATGTGTCAAAATCCCTTGCAAAAATGTGTTGTGCTAAAAACAAAATGAACTATATATTATATAAATAGGTATACTAAAAGTTATATAAATTAAATTACCTTTGTATTGGCGATTGCTGGAAATTAATTGTTGTACTTAACATGGTGTAAGTCAGAAACTTACGAGTGGAGATCAAAACGTCATCAATTTTTGTAATCTATTACACTACAAAGAAAAAATTTTACAAAAAAGTGAAAGTAGTATTATTATTATATTAATAGTAAGATTCTTGTATAAACATATACATTTTAAAGTGAATATATACTAAAAAGCACAAAAACTACACAAAATAACATACCTTGTTATTTGTTGTTGGACGCGAAGCCGTTTTTGGGAGCAATTAGTGCTAGAGAATGTGTGTGTCAAAATCATGCAAAAATGTGTCGAGATGCAATAAGTAACTTCGTTGCTGCTTCGAATAAGAATGGACATAAAAATGTCAATACCACAATTTTTGTTAATCAATTATACTACAAAGAAAAAATTTTACAAATGTGCATATTAATTAATAGTATTATTACTTATTATTACATTAGTAGTAAGATTACTTATTATATTAATAGCAATATTAATATTAATACTATTTTTGTATAGACATATTCAAACACTATATATACTAAAAAGCAGCAAAACTACACAAAATAACCCACCTTGTTAATTGTTGTTGAATGCCAAGTCAAACTTGGGAGCAATTAATGCCTGTGAACGTGTATGTGTCAAAATCCCTTGTCACAAAAATGTGTTGAGCTAAAAACAAAATAAACTATGTATATATTATATAAGTAGGTATACTAAAAGTGATATAAATTAAATTACCTGTACTCAGAATCTTGCGGATGAACATGAAAATTTGGTACATCAATACCACATATTTTGGAAGTTCTTGCTTATGATGTAGATAGCCAAATCTCCTGTGATCTTACCGGTCAGCTCTTACGTTCTTGCTCTCGCTCTCAATTTTTCATTTTACATTGACAATAACGAGTGACGTGATTGGTACCGAGACCGTCAACATACCAGCCGTCTTACAGGTAATCAATTATGCTACGAAGAGAAAATTTGAGAAAAAAATTTTAATAGTAATAGCAATATAATTATTAATATATGAATTAATTAATAGAATTTTATATGATTGTATAAACAAACATAAACATTTCAAAGTGAACGCTTTAAAAAAATGTTAAATAAATATCAATTTGATCGTCATCAATCACCACTGTGTGCAATTTGTGCAACATGTACATAAAATAGCTGCAAGAATGTTATTTGGTTTTCTAATATTGTAATTCTCTTTACACTCAAAACATGTAAATAGCTTATCTAAATAAAATGCGAAAGAGTGAGAGTAAAATATACGTAATGTGATCTGTTTTGCTATTGAAGTCAGTTACGACAAGACTATTCTCTTTACTTTCATTTGCAAATTCTCTTAATACTGAAAAGAAATACATTTCTGCAGTTCTCTAATGTACATACACATCATCGTCTGTAGCTTCGGTTGCGGCTGCCATAAAGCCGAAGCTACGAACATGTGCATAGGTTGTGTATGCATTGCTTCTGTATGTACCTACGTATATATGATACAGAACAGTTATAAACATATGAACCGTTATGTTTGATTTTCTTTTGTTGAATAAAAAAACACGATTTTTTGCGATTTTAAATTCATTTTAAATATTGAAATTGAAATATTCATAAATAACACAAATAACACAAGTGTACATTTACTGGAAAGCGTCAAAACCACACTAAATTTAATGTAATTGAAATGCACGAAATTCAATACAAAAAGAATTTTTGAAATACGATACTTTCGTAGAAAAAGAAATATAATTAAGCATTCTTCTAAATTTGGTACGTAATTACCCTTATGTAATAAATTAAACTACGAAAACTGTACAAAATTACTTACCTCGTTATATGTTGATTCGGTCTCTTTTTTAATGCTTTTTCTTTTAAATTTGGTATTATTAATACCAAAGATCACCAATATAATGCAGCAATTTAATGTTGCGCACAATGCACTACACACTTTCACTTGTTCACTTTTTACTCTTTCTGCAGTCATATCACAACTGACTATGGGCGATCAAGCGTCGTATGTTTTTTTTTTTTGTAACAACATAGTAGCCTTTGGTTTTGATTTTTTTATCTTCGTTCAGTGCTGCCACTGAAACACTTTTTTTTTTTTAAGTTGCTACTGTAGAACTAGATATGAAAGATTTTCATAAATATAAACATATAAACATAACCAAATGGACATTAAATTAATACAATATCCTAAACATTATTAATTGTTAATGCAATATATATTTTTACATGCTTAATTTATGGAATATTTTTTAACGACGGTAGATGTACTTGCTCAATATTTTGAAATTTGTTATTTATTGAAAACAACGTTGTTTAATACTATGGCATCAGTGAGTTTTATAGTTTGATATCAAACATTAGTGTGATGTCGAGCTTTTATGAAAATTAAAAATCTTTAAAATATTCGAATGTATCAACATCAACAAAATTACAAATTATCTACCAATTATTTAAAAATCACATCGATCTAATATATCTTTTGTATTATTTAAAAATGTTCAACAATTTGGACCAATTGCACCAAAACGGCAGCATTATATTATTTGTAACTTCAAATTATATACATTCATATATGTGTATGTATCAATGTGCATATATTTTGCAACTTCATGTAGTGGACCTAAGGCATGATTAGATTATTTTGAAGCTAAAGCTTTAGTGCAATGTTACCATTTTAATATTTTTGGGTTGATGCTATTTGAATTGATGATATTGACAATGAATTCATGCGTATGCGTATAATTTTACATTACATCTTTTAGCCTAGACAGACGGCAGCCTAATTCCGGATTACCGAGTTAATTCGAATTAACTCGGGCATTAACTGCAGGTAATCCGCATAAACTCGATGAGTTAATTCTCAAAATAAAAGAGGATTAGGGCAATTTGCTATGGCAACACTGCTGAAAATTGTCTATTGTGAATTTTTCTCCATCCATTTTACAAAATATTAGATGTGTTCGCTAACAAAAAACTTTCAACAATTGTTAACAGTTTTCAACATGAAAAGTGTTGGCGAACAAATAAATCCAGCTGTCAATTACGAACGGTGAATGTCAATTTACAAGTTTCTGATAGTTTTCAGTTCACGTACTTCTTGTAGATTTTCTCATATCGAGAGTGATAGACGACAGAAATTGATGATGATAGTAATGTAAGTGGACAGACCTAATAAAACAGCAATCAGCTGTTTAGTTAATCCGCAATACTGCCGTCTGTCAGGTTATTATTTTATTCGGATTAAGTGCGCCGGTAATCCGGAATTAGGTTGTCGTCTGTCTAGGCTATTTCGCATTACATAAGTTAATGTCAAATAATGATCTATTGTATTTATAAAATAAAAAGAAATTATGTCGAGCGTTGTTGACTAAAGTCGCTGTCAACATCATGTTCATGTGAATGTACGAAATAGACAGATCAGTTTTATTAATTTTATTCCACAAAATGACTGCCAACATAAAAAAGAACAAATATTTATCAAATCCAGTACATTACTTCCACTATGATGTGATTGTGCAATAACGCAATTAGATTACCATTTCTCATTAGACAAGAATAAAATAGAATCATATTTGTGCTAGTTGAACGAGTATAGTGTTACTTCATTTTTTCTTTGACCTGTACTACGCCCCCTCGATAACAAATATTGGTACGACTATAAAATATTGGAAGTACTGCCTGAAGGATTAAGTATGAAATTTTTGGTAGTGTCATAAATTATACAAAATTGTCTGCATTGAATTACCACTACAATAATTGTAGTACAAGTATGAAGATTGCATTGAATGAATGCTGTGTTGATAACTGTACGCACAAATTGTGAAATTATGTCTTCTTTTGTGCTGTGTATAATTTCATGGGAAATGTAGAAAAATATAAAAAGGAATTAATTGACATTATTGGCACACACGAAAGGATATTCAGAACGTATAATGATACCATAAGTCAGTATCATTTATTTGCAATCGCAATATTTATATATATTCATTTTCAAGTGACGAAGAAGAAGGAGCAGAATTAAAGAGTAAGTTCCAAAAAACATAGGTCGCTTTTGTATGAAGACCGACAACAAATGTTTTTACACTATTGTATAAATTTATGATAATATGACAATATGACGCTCGTAAATTTGTTTCAAAAAGATTTTACGCGCCTCGTAAAAATATACACGATGATTACATAGTGTAAATTACCTGATAAAATTATACGGTTTGCTTTTGTTCTGTAATACGTTAAATTATAGATAAATACCATTTCAGCATTTCTGCTAATTTTCGTCATTTGGATTTTGTTGTTAACAATAATATGCTGATTGATTTACTGTCTTTACACGATGACTTGTTTGGTGCGTTCGTACAACAATGTAAATGTGTGTAAACCATATAAAAGTATTTACAAAAAAAGAAATTTTGTTTAAAGTATCATGTTCTTATCCTCCCCCTTATGCCAGAAACATGAATGTGTGAAAATAAACTGTTGTGAAATCAAGTTTGAAAGTTTATTGCGTTCGTAAAAATAGAAGGATTCATGTAACTGACATTGAAAAATATTGTGATTTTCTTGGTATACCATAGAACATCCAATGGTTAATGAAGTCAACCCATTAACACAAAATTAGAAAATTTTGCACATTCACGCTTCTGGCATAAGAGTGACGATCTTAAATATATTGGTCAAAGTCTCATACCCAAAATGGTGTGGGAAATGAATCCGTGTATATTTTTTAATGCTGCCAATTTATTTGTACACCTACTATATTCACTAGGCGACATGGTGACCAAGACGCACCAGTATTTTATCTATCGAATCTTTTTTTTTTTGAGGATTTTCCATTTGGTTAAATATGAAATTGGAATCGCAGAAACACTATTTTTGATGTACTTCACTAATTGATATATATTGATTTTTCAATCGATTTTAATGGATTTTAAATCGGTTTCCAACTGATATTTTTTCGTGTTTTTTTTTTCCTTCTTCATGAAAATTATATATGATCAAAAAAGTTTTAAAGCACAAACATGTTATTGCAAATTGCCAATACCGATAAAATAAAGTTTTTAAAATGTATAAATGATCGGTTTGAATGATTTTTGAAGCATGATTTTAGAGCATAGACGAATTTCGTAAGAACTGCATGGTACATATTAATATAATATTTTATGTCTTTATTTTCATATCTTTCAACAAACCCTTAATTTTATTATTATTATTATATTTGTACATAAAGACCTATCCATATACACACCCAGTCACACATGTTTTGAGTAACATGTAGGTACTTTACATATTTACGATATTACCTCTCTCGACCTCAAGCAATCCCAATCAATGTAGACTATACTAAATCAAAATTTGTCTCTCACCTTCTTCGAACCTTCTGCTCTGTTCAAAAAATACATACACATACGTTATATAACTCATACCACCCAATATTGTCAATCAGACACATGCCTTTGTTCGTAATTTGTTGTTGTTGCTGTTGTATTTTGTTTTGTATTTCTATTCCACTTTGCTTATCACAAATTTTGACAGCTAAGCACATTTATCATATACTTGTAAAGCTCGCCTCACATCAGCTCATCACTAATTCATATAGCACTTTCATATACGATATATATCAACAACGAAAAATATCCATAGATACATGCGAAATACTTACACATGCACATACATGCATTGATGTTGGTATACTCGTATCTAGCTATTCGTTCGTTATTTATTTGGTTGTACCTATAAAAGCCTATTTAATTTTGTTCATGATGCTTCCAAAAGATTTCATTTTACCGCAGACGCACACACGCACACATGAAACATCACACTATAGGTGGTATGATTCGTGTTGGTGTACATATACATTAAGGTGGATGAAATTGTAAATATTTTGATCATTACAAACATTTCCTCGAAGGAAGCACTTAAAGACTCGAAGGGCTCTTTGACCGAGCTTCTTTTCCATTACTGTTGTGCGTGTTAAATTTTGGACAGTATTAGAAGGGACCTTATTTTAGCCGGTTCCGAACGGCAGAATCCTTGTGACATCACTTTTCTGAGTTCTTTTTTTTTTTTTTTAATTTTACTATAGATTATTTTCTATTAACATTCTTCCTTCTTTTCTTTATCCTTTAGTGATGCTCCCATACAAAATGAACGCAAAAATACCGAAAAAACGAGAAATATACCCATAGCAGGACTTAATTTGTCTTCCCTGATATATTCTCCAAACATATTAATCTATTATGCTGCTTTTCAAAATCGTTAAGATCTGCCTTTATAAAATTTGAACCACCTTAATATCTACTTATAAGTTTTATGTTGTAATAATGATGTATTAATTGATTTAGTTAAATTAGTTATAATTTATGCTTAAGGAAATATGACATGTATGTATACGCATACATACTCATATATACATACATACAACATATACTGGCATATATAAATATTTTTCTATATAGCCTATAGTCATCGTGCCATTTCTCAATGTACATGTTGTAATTTCATGTTTTAGTTCTTAAATTGTAACGGGGAGCATACTACTAGTATTACTAATTGCCTGGGCGGTACTCACCTAGTAGCTAAAAATGTATGTGTATTGCTTTGAGGAAAAATTATTATGTGCCTTTTCGAAATTGCTTTCAGTATGCATAATTGGCGCTCAACAAAACAAGAAATTATAAATTAAAATAAATATAAATATAAAAATATATGTAAATTTTCTATAATTACCATTGCTAAATATAAATTAAAAATTATCATCAGAGTTTAGTTTTTCTTCATAAACTAATTCATCAAAAGAAAAAAATAGAAACTGAATATAAAATATGTAAATATATACCTAAGAGTTGAATTGAATTTGCTTACATTTTGCAATTTTTTATTCATATTACATAACATATGAGTCAACTTCAGCCAAAGTCGACATGGATTGGATCAAATGTAGAAAACTAGATTTGCCACTTTACATCTAATATGCCATGGAAAGCAATGCATATAAAATACATGTATGTAAGTAAATATTGAATATTGTACCTATAAAAGGTATGAATGAAAATTACTATATATAAATATTAGGGTGGTCATTAAAATCAAATCAACGATATTTTCAGTGTCATCCCCTTAATCGGTAATACCACAGTCATAGATATCACATATAAATTTTGATCTCGATTGGAGGTGTATAAGGGGTGTCGCACAGGTGTCAAATTGAAATTTCTATATGGATACTCAAAAAATTAAAATTCATTTTTTTTTTTCATCTAATACCCAAAATCAATACTACTATATTCGAAGATATTACATATAAATTTTGGTCCCGATTGGAGTTGGTTAAGGGGCGTCGCAAAGCGATGAATTTCAGATTCCTTTAACCCTCTCCAATCGGGAACAAAATTTATCACATAAATTCTATATCTTCGACTATAGTAGTATCGATTTTTGGTATTAGTTGAGAAAAAAAAATTATTTATATTTTTTGAGTTTCCATAGAGGAATCTAAACTTTGACGCCTGTGCGACACACCTTAACCATCTCCAATCGGAACCAGAATTTATATGTGATATCTTTGATCGTGGTATTTCTGATTGAGGGGGTGAGGTTTAGGAAATCTGATGTAAAAATTTTTCTTCCTACATTTAAGGACCACCCTAATAAATATACTTTGTAATTTATGCAAATCATATTAATTACGAGTACAAATCTTCGCAATTGTTATTCTTTTTCGTTCTTGTTGTAAGCTTAATGACAATACGTATACATTAGTTCATACTTATTGTGTGTCCTAATGTCAAGTAATTAATACAGAATTTATAAGAGCAATGAACAGCCAATGCAAAATCTTAACATTGCAAATGCAAATATTAGAAATATATGAATTTTCGCAGTAGTTAGATGCTAAAGCAATATCACATTGAATGTTCGTCCGGAAGTCGTCTGTTGTCTTTTCTTTAGCGGCGAAGACTGCAGACTTGACATATTCGCGCAGAAAATATTTTAAAGATGTTAAATAAATCAATTTTCAATTTTTATTCTGACAAACAAGTTCATTTCACGAACTGTCAAAATAGCTCCAATTGTCGTATCCAATAGCGAATCGACTCATTCGATTCGTGACACAAATTTCGTTAACTGAACCACAGTTATCGTAATCTATTTACGATATAGTGACAGATCAAACTGAACATTTCAAAACACACTTCCACATAAGTATGATCTGAAAACCATGTAACAGGTGTGAAATCAAAAGGATATCCATTAGTAATACAAGGACAAAGTGGTGTAAATCGTCGTAAATTCTTACCCCCCTGATCACTATCCACTGCACAGGAACTGTACATAGCTTATAGGGAACATTTTTCAAAAATTCATTATAATACTAATAACTTTCTTTGTGTGTGAAATGACATTCAGTTGATTTGTTGATTTTTGTTTGTTTTTATTTTTTATTTTGCAATTAAAGAACGCCTTCTTGAAGATTTTCATTATATTTTATTTTAGTATCAGTTCTTGTTTTTGTGATCATTATTATTGCTGGTATTAGGTATACCTACATCATATATATATATATAAGGTATATATGAATTTCTAGGTTAGTAGGTACCCATGTATATATAAACTAAAAGAATTCATAGGAAACAAATCAGTTTTATAGTTGGTCGTTTGAAAGTGGCACATAGTAATACGTAGGAACACTATTATTTCTTGACTAAGAATCAAAGAATAATTCATTTTAATCAACAACAATGAGAACTTCAATGGTAAATGTATTAATTTCAATCAATGGCTATAGAAGTTATTAACCAATATTTTATTTTAGGTTATTTCATTAACCATTCTTGGCATCCTACATTTTCTGCATAGTGATGCCAGTGTTATACCATTGCATGTACCTGGTGTACATGCTCCTGTTGTAGTCCAATATTCTCCAGTACCAGTTAGTGCCGTAGTACAACCGCAACAGGATGATGACGGCTCATGGAAACCACCACCAGGTGTTGATGATGGCTCATGGAAACCACAACCCGGTGAGGATGTTGTAGTTGGTGATGGCGATGCAGTTGCAAATGCTGCAGGCGGTGATAGTGGTGCTTCCAATGACAGCGGTAGCAATGGAGCCGGTGTTCCAGTTGTTGCAAGTGTTGCTTTGGTACCCAGTGTTGTTAGCAGCGGTGCTCTGCTTACTGTTATTGGCGGTGGTGCAGGAGGTAGCGCTAGTAGTGTTGAAGGTGGCGGCAGTGCTGGAGTTGCTGGTGTAGCTGGTAGCGCTGGCAGTGCTGGTGCTGGTGGCGTTGGCGGTATTGGTGGCGTTGGTGGTACTGGTGGTGTTTCTGGTATTAGTGTTACTGGTAGTGCTGCTGTTGCTGGTGGAGCTGGAGGTGCTGGTGGAGCGGCTGGTGCTGGTGCTGGAGCAGGAGGTGTTAATGGTGCTGCTGGTGCAAATGGCGTTCCTGGAGCTGCTGGTGGTGGCGCTGGTGGTGCTGGAGGTGCTGGTGGTGCCGCAGGTGCAGCTGGGACACCCGGTATTAATGGCGCTGCTGGTGCGAATGGCACTCCTGGAGCAGCTAGTGGTGGCGCTGGCGGTGCTGGTGGTGCTGGAGGTGCTGGCGGACCTGCCGGACCAGCTGCTGCCGCAAATAGTTGTGACTGCAATGATGCTAATCCTCAAACACCAGTTGTTAATGATTTGCTTCACAACATTATAATTTCTTAAAATCAGGGTGAATAACAAAAATATTCAACAAACAAGCATGGGATGTTTTCAAAAGGGTTTTTGTTGTTAATTAAAATAGCTGCACCGGAATAAATGTATTCCAAATAGTACTGTGTAGTTTCATTATTATCGAATTTAAATAATCCAAATTTAAGTGCTAGTCAGTCGTATTGGATCCTATGTTTGTAAGTCTAATGTATACTATGCATATTATACGTGCTGAATGGGACACATACATTCGAGTATATAACTTATATGTGGCCAACAAGCTGGACGGAAAAGTGGACAACAAAAGAAAAACAAACAATTGTGAAGATTTTTACATTAATGGTATGACCAGATTGCGTGTCAACTGACCACAATAAAGCTGTCGTCACACAATCAATTAAAAGTTTTTATATAAATTTATTTTATGTACTATAAACTTTCAATTCCTGATTTCATACTTAGAATCATATAAATACCATACTAGCAAGTACCATTACATTAGTAATCTATTTTTTTTTTTTTTTTTTTTTGCTTTTTGTTTTTTCGTATCTTGGTCTTATTTAACCGTCTAGTACTCTTTACATGCACACATATACGTATGTATTTATGTGTGTGTTACAGAGCTGTAAAAGTGTGAATTCAATTTTATATAAATTTTCAAATGCTGAATTCCGTTTTTTCTAGTATTCAGGGTGTGAAGTCTTAATGCTAATAAAAATGAATGAATCTGAATCATTGCAAAACCCTAAAGAATTCACACAGAATTGAAATTTTTAAGAATAGAGCCGCCTATGGCTGTAGTCTCACAAGAATGGCAATCCCCATGTCCATGCAGTAGGAAAAACGCCTTATTCAATTTTAACGTCAACTTAAAAATATTAATAATAATACTACGGCTTTTTTTTCTTCGCATTGCGTTATTTATAAAAAATCTATGATTGTTGTAACGTTTGTTGTAGCCTTCATTCATCGTACAATTTTATTGGATTCATTGATGCACATAAACAGCATAAATTATTACAGAGTTGAAAAGAATGATAGTATTGAATGCATTAATCGTATTTTTTAAGCCTACCAAGAATGGAATTGATATTTCTCAACTCCCAATCTTTACTGAATAGAAAAGTGTGTTAATTTTAAGGTTTTAAGAACACTGAATGGTATGCTTGTCATTCATCATCACCTCATTAATGATGAAATGATTCAATTCTTTTACAACTCTGGTGTGTACATACATTTCACAATTGCTTTGTGGCTTTTTCTGCTGCATTCAGTAACAAAAGTAATTTAAACTTTTCGAATTGCAATAAATAATATTGCCACAGTTTTGTGTGTGTGTTTTTTTTTTTTAATAATACTTATTCACAGTATGTATTCTGATTGTTTGTGTAGATTATGAAAGTGTGATTTTGTGTGTGCCATAATTTGGTCACATTTACATTTACATATATGTCTATTTTGAAGAAGAATTCCTACACAAAATTGGGGTGCATTTTGTTATTAGTTGTAGCCAGCAGACAAGGAGAGAGATACTGATGCGATATAAGTTGATGAAACAATTGAATCTACATTATATCGATTCAGGCAAAACACCAAAAATTAAATGACCGAAAATATGCTATATTCGTACAAAACAACCCGACACCATAGAGTCGATGACTCGTCAGCGGTTTGGAGAATTGTAATAGCATATAATGGTGTTAGACCTGCAACCAAAAACTCAATAATTTGTGACACATTCAATTCAATTTTGAGTTACTGAGTTCACGACTCCAATCTAACCTCAAAGATTAATGACAGCTGATGTAGTGTTCTTCGCGTCTTTTTCAACGGTATAAAATATCCTCACATCGACTACTAAAGTTATGATAAAAAAACTCCTTACAGTCGGCTGGGGCCGACCAAATTATACCCTGCATATGTAGATGTATATATAAAAAGTTTGCTCGTATATCCATCCTTTTCTTCCACTACTTTGTATAGGACCAACATTAAGAAGCAGGCGTACCTCACCAATTTTGGAGGATCAATTTCTGCCTATAATACTAAACTACCTAGGTTGCAATGGGTTGACCTAGGCGTATTATTTAGTAAGTTATGGGTGTTTTAATGTTTAAGATAAATCCGAGATTTTGTACGGAAGATATATAAAAAGTGGGCGTGACGTATTTCTTTCTGGTATATCTAATTAATTTTTCAATATCAATCCACTCCTTAAATTTGGTTGTCCTACGCTAAATGGTTTGTAAGTTATGGAGCTTAAAAGTTTTAGTTTAATTCCCTTGACTTTGTATGGGAGACTCATGAAGGAGTGGGCGTGGCACACTGATTTTCTGCCAGATTATTTCCGACTACGATATTAATCTAAGTGTCAATTATGGTTATTTTAGGCAGGAGATTGCCGAAGTTACAGCTGTTTAAATTTAAAAGAATTTCAGTCATTTTGCATGGGGGCTGCAATGAACAGTGGGCGGCGCTCCCATTTCCTGTGAGCCTAGTTGCTCGTACAATACTTATCCATACCTTAAATCTCGTTGTCCTACGCTAAATGGTTTGTAAGTTATGGAGCTTAAAAGTTTTAGTTTAATTCCCTTGACTTTGTATGGGAGACCCATGAAGGAGTCGGTGTGGCACACTGATTTTCTGCCAGATTATGACCGACTACGATATTAATTTAAGTGTCAATTATGGTTATTTTATGCAGAAGATTGCCGAAGTTACAGCTGTTTCAATTTAAAATTTGTATGGGGGCTACAATAAACAGTGGGCGTGGCGCGCCCATTTCAAGTGAGTCTAGTTGCTCGTACAATACTATTCCATATCTTAAATCTCGTTGTCCTACGCTAAATGGTTTGTAAGTTATGGAGCTTAAAAGTTTTAGTTTAATTCCCTTGACTTTGTATGGGAGACCCATGAAGGAGTGGGCGTGGCACACTGATTTTCTGCCATATTATTTCCGACTACCATGTTAATCTCAGTGTCAATTATGGTTATTCTGGACAGAAGATTGTAGAAGTTACAGCTGTTTCAATTTAAAAGAAGTACAGACACTTTGTATGAGAGCTACGCTAAAAAGTAGGCGTGGCTCAACCACTTTTGGCGACGTTATATAGTAGTATAATATAAGTCTATGTGCCAAATATTGTTGTCCCAAGTGGTATATTATGTGAGTTATAACAAGTTAAAGATTTTGAAAATTTCGAGGTTAGTCGCTTTGAATGCTTGGTGTGGGCGTGGT
Organism: Megamerina dolium; assembly: GCA_963854835.1. Classification (NCBI taxonomy): domain Eukaryota; kingdom Metazoa; phylum Arthropoda; class Insecta; order Diptera; family Megamerinidae; genus Megamerina; species Megamerina dolium. The sequence continues at coordinate 5,817,834 of OY978526.1, read as the reverse complement.
TATTGACCGATCATGCCCAATATCAATCCCCTCCGTACTCTTGGATCATAGATTACTTATGCCAAATTTCATCGAAATAGCTCAATATTTACTCAAGTTATCGTGCGAACCAGCCAGGTGACAGACAGACGGACGGACGGACGGACGGACGGACATCGTTAAATCGAAAATTTAATCGACGCTGATAACGAATATATATATATGTCTATATCTCCGGAGATTCCTTCAAGTGGACACAAACATCTGACCGAAATGAATATACCATGCATATTGCATTATGCAGGGTATAATTATGAGAAAAAATGTTTAAATGCTGTACTCTCAGGGTACGCTTTGTTTTAAGAAGTGTATATTTTTAAATCTGTTGACAACTACGCTTTTGAAGTAGTAAGGGACTTTGTCTATCTTGGAACCAGCATTAACAGCAGTAATGACGTCAGCTTGGAGATCATGCGTAGGATAACTCTTGCTAACAGGTGTTACTTTGGGCTGAGTAAGCAATTGAGAAGTCGAGCCCTCTCTCGAAGAACGAAAACTACACTCTACAAGTCTCTCATCATGCCTGTCCTAACATATGGCGCTGAATCCTGGACAATTTCCACCTCCGATGAGCGAATGCTTGGAGTTTTCGAGAGAAAAGTCCTACGCAAGATCTTTGGACCTATTTGCGTTGGTGGCGAGTACCGAATAAGGTACAACCATGAGCTGTATGAGCTGTATGCCGATATTGACATAGTAAAGCGCATCAAAATCCAGCGGCTGCGCTGGCTAGGTCATGTCGAGCGAATGGAAGAACACGCTCCAGTTAAGAAGGTGTTATATTCGGAACCCGCTGGAGGACGGCGCAGAAGAGGAAGACCTAACCTCCGGTGGAAAGATCAAGTACTGGAGAACTTGTGAGCCCTTTAAATTTCTAACTAGCAAAGGAAAGAGCTGACTGGCGAAGCATGTCGGATTCGGTCTAAATCAATATTCGGTTGTTATGGCCACATAAGAAGAAGAAGAATATTTTTAAATCCACACTAATGTTCCTACATTAATTTCACTAATTTACAAATTGTAAAATATACAATGTATGAGTATGAATGTACGTTCATACCATATATGTTATATGATATACATATTTAATTATACACAAATAAATATTTTAATTTTAATTTTTATATTTTGTATTTTCATAGTTTCATACATTATTCTTATCCTTTTCGAATCAATTATATACAGTCATTTCTGCCGAATAAAATGAGCAACATCAACAATATTGCGAGTTAGGCGCCATAAGCAGGCAGATGGCAGAGATAATAGGCACGGATTTGAAAAAGACTGCTTCCAATGAGTTGGTATGCATGAGACCAACCACCATTGCTGCGAACTAGCCGATGCGTGGCTATATTCGAACGCCAAAGCCGAAACGGATCTCTGACTGAAGAACCGCGGTGGTAATATTCACCAAATTGTTTGGGAAATGCAACGCAAAGATCACGTCCCGATCTCCACACAGGTAGCAGTTTTGCCCAAATTCCCGTACTTGTTGGAATCAGGACGTCAACGTTGAAGTGAACATATTGTACATAGGCGAGTGCCTCATCAGGGGAAATATGACACAGGAATTTCCATCGGAACACTGTAAGTTGAATTTCGAGCAATATATAGAATCAAACATAATTTAATAAATCACTTTTTCATTTCTCTTTTCAGGATGATAAGCCTCCGAAGAAATCTAAACGAAGTGCCACTAAAAGATATAATGTGATCACTTGGAATCCTTCGTTCATTTGAAGGGGGTTTAAACTTAACTTAGGTTAGGGGCGAAAAGGTAACTGTACAGCAATGAACATAATAACTAATAACTGAAAAAGTATGCTTAAAAGTAAGCTATAAATTTTTTACCAAATAAAATTCAATATCACGCCTAAACGTACAGATCTGATCGAGTAAACTAAGGCCTATCATATTGTACATAAAATACAATTTATTAATAATTTTCAGTATGCTTAAAGGTATGCTATAAATTATTTACAAAACAATATTCAATAATTTGTTTCAACTATTATTTAAATTATTTGTGCATGTAGTGTTAAATGCCGTGAAATGAATACAAATCATACATGTACATTTTCCCCAACTGACTTAGCACGAATAATAAAATATTAAATGTGATGAATAAATTTCAACAAATCTGATAATTTAATTTATGAATTTGGTGACATTTTAAATGTAACTCAAATTTATAATCATTGGGAAGCAATTCTATTGAAGAATGCTCAGATATATATATATATAGGTGCATTCTTGTTTTTTGCAATTTTATTTTAATTTAGCACCTAAATTCAGTGTCAATTGAATTACTTTAATAATTTACAATAATTCAGAGAATCATTAATAATAAAAAGAATGATATCAGCGCCTCTATAAACCAATAATAAAAGGTGCATTATTTTTAATGCAATTATGTCCGCAACTAGCGCACGCACACATAGTCATACAGAAATGATTTCGATAAGTAAATATGCAAATACCATGCCGTAAATATATAAACTGCAGCGGTAATATGTTTATATACATATATACGTAAACATTCACTTTATTGTAACGATGGTGGCAACAGCAATTTGGCTTAAATTAAGTGGTCAGACTTTTTTTTCTACTATTTTTGAAATCAACACGCGATCTTGAGAATACAAATGTTGCACGAACTTTATTAACACCACGTATTACTGCCATCATCAGCATGATATTACATATATTCATAACTATCAATAATAGCCATAGGCTTTATATATTGTTCTTGTTATTACGGCGATTATTACGTTTATGGTACCTTACTGTAACGTGCAACAAATTCATTTCAATTGCAATTGCCAATTCCTATCCTCTGCCTATACATTATATACAATATTTAATAGAGCATACAATGTGGCGTTGCAATTGAAAATATTCTTGCATTTACATTTTTAAGAATTTCCAATTTAAATTGAATTATAAATGTTGTATTTCATAATTGAGGTATTTTTTTTCACTTGCAGCATTTGTGAGCTAGCTTACCAATTAGGCTACCTGTATTGAAATTGTGTAAAGCAATCATATTTGAATTTTTCTTCAATGCTTAGCGCGCTCACAATGGTTTGTAGTTTTTTTTATTTTTTTTTTTTTTTACCGCAGTATGTAGAGCCCACAAAGCTCTACTTGCTCAACTGTATGTTCAATTGTATTCAACGTATTCATGTGTTCGAATATAGCTATTTTATAGGCACAATTTTACTTTGTCACACATTTACAAATGATTTTTTGTGTTTTTTTTTTTGCACATTTAATTTTCTTACTTTTGATATTTTACTTTTTTCCAATATTCACAAAAAATTGTTTATTATTGAATTTAAAAATAGCACAAAGGTCAAGTGCACTTTCAGAACGAATTTCATAATACAATAAGGCAAAAAATTAATGCAAATGTTAATTTTATAATTTATCCTCTCTACTCTATCGCATGCCTTTTCAAAATTACTTATTCCCTGACACAGATTTACCCTTTATACATGTTATGTTTTAGGCATCAATGCATCATGTTACATTGTATATGTATGTACTATAAGTAAAGAAAGATATTTAAATAACTTCCGTTATATTGATGACCTTCGCGTGTTGGGAACAACTTTTATTTTCATTCATATGTGTGTATGTATATATTTGTATAAAGGTGGGTCAAATTTTTAAACAGCTTGATTTAGCTGGGTAAAGGTTATTTTATAAAATATCGATGATTTCAAGCATTTTTTTTTTCCAAGAAAGCAGTAAAGGAAAGTCATAATATTTTTTCAACTACTAATGATGATCAATTTTGTAGGGGAGCCCATCTAAGCATTCGAAGTATGAGGTAAATATGTTCCATGGAAATGGTGAGGTGGAAAAATTAATGACGGTAGTCATATTTATCCACACCCTAAAAGGCGACTTCCGGGGTTATTTTATCTATTTTGAAAATACCTGAAACTTCTCAAATAATCTCATAACTGTCCACATATAGCCCCTAGTGATGAAATCTATAACCGACTCCCATAAATTTTTCCTCTTCAACATAATTACCACCCATCTCCACTTCTCAAGTGGACTCTTATACAAAATGACGAAAAAACACACCTCATAATTTACGATAACTGACCAGAAATCGCTCGTTGAGCAGTGAAGTGTATATATGACCAACCACTACGGTTACTTTTTCGTCCTTAACATTTCTTCCGAACTTATTGTACCTACCGCATATCTTCAGTTCTTAGGGGAGCTCCCCTACAAAATTGGCGATTTTATATAAAAAAAAAAAACAAAAATTAAAAAGTAGGTGGATCCAGAATTTCTCTCTCTCTCTCTCTCTCTCTCTTGAGAAGAAATGCTAGAAATGATGCAAATTTTATGTCTTTCGATGGGTTAAGTGGTGAACATTTTGCGCCATTCAATTTAACCCACCTTAATGTGAATTACATGTATGCAGGTATATCGATTGAATGGAATTTTAATATTACAATCAATTTTATTTTAGTATTGTATAAATTATTTGCATTAATTCCAACAAGTATGGCAATTTGGGCAAAATTGGTACCTATGTGAAGATCGGGACGTGATGTTCTCTGCGTGGCATTTCCCACACAATTTGCTGTTCCGAAATTCCTTCACATACGTTATGACAGCACCGCGGCTTTTCAGCGCAGAGTTCAGTTTCGGCTCTAAATGAAATTGGACAATTTGCAAACGTTATTATAATGTGAATTTTTCCATTTGAAAGTGATGTATATATACAATCCCTATTGGAAATTACAATACTCAGGAGCTCTTCTAGTAAATGACAAATACAATGTTTCCACAAATTTTGGATTCATCCTTCATCCAGAACACTTCTCTTCCGATTTATACTGGACGTACAAATTCACCATAGTTCTTCTTATATGCACATATTAATTCATATTTTCAGTTAGTATTGGGGAATTATGAAAATTTAATTTACTTTAATATATTGCATTACAAAAAGGTTTTACTTGTATGTCGTAAGAATATTAAAATCGAATTTTATTGATATTTACAGAGCCCAAAAATTGTGCCATATGTGTAAATAGATGCAAAAATATATATACGCACACATACATATGCGTATATGCATACATATAAAACTTGAGATCAAAACTCATATACTTTCGAGTACGTATATGTGTAAACCCCTACACATAAGTGTGTGTGGTGTGTGTGGGTGTATGTATACAAATATTAAGTAGTATTGAAAAGGACAAGGCGTCAAGAAAGAAGTAAAAATGAAAATAAAGAAAAGTAGCATACATAAAACATGATAATGGCAAAAAAGTATCATACACGTATGGTGACAGCAAACGCAAAAACAAAATTAACAACGACAATCAAGAATAACAATCAAAAATTTTTAGGCATCAATGCGACCAAGCAACCAAGCGACCAAAAATGTGGTAGGTACAAAGGTAGCTACAAGTTCTGTGTGGGTTTATATTTTTGGGTCAAGTTATGTCCGTTTAAAAGTGTTTTACCCGCAGGCAAATAACTTAAATTTTGAATAATGCCATAAATTGTGTTGATTGTTATCCGTCCATCTTCAAGGATGTGGTTGACACAGATGAAATTGGTATGGAAGGAGGAAGAGAAAGTGTAACTTGATATAAAATGTTAATTGACCCTTTTTATGTGTGCTGATGTATGGGTATGGAGGTTTTTATTTTAAGTGTGCGTGTGTGTGTGCATGTGAAAGTGTAAATCAAAAAATTGCACTGAAATACAAACGACTGACATATATATACACAAATATCAATTTAATAGTTATATTTAGCTAAAATACCACATAATCCTTATACTATATATACAACTTATTAATAGCAATTGAATGAAAGAATCAACGACCACCAGGCACTTTAAAAGTTCATATACCCAAGAAGGATTGCAAAAAGTAGTAAGATTTGAAGACAAAGAGTCACAGGGGGTACTATAGAGATTTAAATTGATTTAAATTTGTAGAGTGATCAATAAGTACTCGTTTTTGAAGTCAGTTCCTCTACTTTTGTATATTATCGATGGGAATGGTGCTTTAACCCTAAACAGGTTTTATGTATATGGCTGAACATCCAATGAGAAGAGAAAATAAAAGAAAAATGACCACAAACAAGTACGATTTTAACATCTACCTGCGATAGAGGCAGAAATTGCAAATACTTTACACTACGTAAAGTTTCACACAATTTCTGACCAAATTGCAAACATCTATTTGAATTGAGCAAGTTTACCCATGGAAAAAGTCCAAACCCACAAAGCAACAAACCCACAAGTGCTTCTTGAGACACCGATGCACCCGCAAAAAGTGACTGTTTGGTGCGGTTTTCATGCCGGAGGTGTGATTGGGCCGTATTTTTTCGTGGATTAAAACGACCGTCATGTTACCATCAATGGAGAGTGCTATCGTGCTGTGTTGGAAGATTATTTGTGAACAGAATTGGATGAACTTGACATCAGCGATATGTGGTGTCAACAAGACGGTGCCACTAGCCACACAGCACACGTCACAATCGATTTATTACAAGGCAAATTCGGTGAACGTGTTAACTCGAGAAATGTTCCGATCGAATGGCCGCCTCGTTCATGCGATCTAACACCATTGGCCAGCAACTTTAGACGAGCTCAAAGTTAATATCCAGCGCGAAATTGCCAATGTTCCGGTCGAAATGTGTGCTAGAGTGGTGGAAAATTGGGTCCAAAGAATCGACCGCTGCAAACGGGCTCGTGGTGGTCAAATGACTGAAATCGAATTTCATTCATAAAATGTAATGCTTGCAATATAAAAAAAAAAAATAAATATGTGGCACTTAAAGCCCCAAAGGGCTCATTGGCCGAGCTTCTCTCTTCCATTACTGTTGTGCGTCTTAAATTTGGACAGTATTAGAAGGGACCTACTTATTTTAGCCGGTTCCGAACGGCAGAACACTTGTGACATCACTTTTCTGAGCTTTGTCACAGAGTTCTTTTTAGAAACTTTTTCATGGCAAGTTGCTTCTGTCGGAAGAATTGCCAATTGCTTGCCGACATGTGGGTATTATTCGAAAGAAAAATCTTATCGATATTAAATTTGTTATGCATCAGCCGGGGTTTGAACCACGACCTACAGATCAGAAGGCGAACTCACTAACCACTGAGCTACGGCACCCACGCACCCATGCTTGCAATATATCCACAATAAATTTGAACTCAATATCTCAAATATTTCTGTGTTTTATTAATAGATAAAATTGTTATGTCCCTAATGGAAAACCCTTCATTTATTTATTTTGGTTTTTATTTAAGAAAATGTGAATTTTCAGCTCCTTGCAATTTGAGTGGATGAAATTGGGAAAGAAATTAACATTCGAATTGTTGACACATCAATTGAAAAAATTCGAAACATAAGGTTTTGTCTACTATCTCACACGAGTACTTATTAACCAATTTATGCCCAGGATTTAATGCATTTACCACATGCTATTGTTCTTCTTAATTATAGCACAAACATAGTATGTAGAAAAAAGAAAAATAATATAAATTACAAAAAAAAAAAAAAATAAGATATCCAAACTAAAAAAGCACAAAATTAAAAATAACCTTTTTTAATGCATTTGATTTCATTTGATTTATTTTCAATGAACTTTATTTTCTCGTTCTTACTTTTAAACAAAGTCAAATGTGAATGAAGATTGCTTCTGTTAGTAAAAATTCAATTAACAAGATGTGTGAGTGTGAGTGTGTGTGTGTTTACTTCATAGTACTGCAAAAGTCACACAAAATTCTATTCAGTCTCTTTTGAGTGTGAAATTGAAACACTTTGCTTTTTTAATTTCTTTTCTACATTTCCCTTTTAGATTTATTGCTATATATGTATATAAATTTGTCTTTTATTAATTGGTATAAAAGTTTTAAAAATAAAAATCTATTTATGTATTGTATACAATATTCAATTTGACACTGATTATTATGATTATTACATT